>VXBO01012482.1:409646-452285 GCA_013400135.1 Rhinoptilus africanus
CATTTGAGCTTGTTGAGAAGCTCCCTGCTTAGCCAGGCAGGCCTCCTGCATCCCTTGGCTTATTTCTTGCTCTTGGGGATGCACCGATCTTGAGCTTGGAGGAAGTGGTCTTTGAACACCAGCCAGCTCTCGTGAGCCCCTTTGCCTTCCAGAGCCCTATCCCACGAGATCTCCCCAAGCAGCTTCCTGAAGAGATCAAAGTCAGCCCTCCTGAAGTCCAGGGTTGTGACCCTACTTGTTGCTTTGTGTGTAGCACCCGTGATCCTGAACTCTATCTTTTCGTGATCACTACAGCCCAGGGTGCCCCCAACCCTAATGCCCTCCACTAGTCCCTCTGTGTTTGTCAGTATTAGGTCCAGGAGTGCTCCTCTCCTTGTCAGTTCCTGCACCACCTGTGTCAAAAAGTTATCATCAATACACTGGAGGAGCCTCCTGGACTGTGCGTGCCGGAGGCCACACAGGATGCCACACAGAGATGAAGCAACTGAAGGACTGAAAACTTCAGAAAGAGTTCACAATCAAGGAAAAGGAAAAGGACAAAGGGGGAAATGCTCTAATGGAATAAAAGAAAAACCTATTGGTTTGAATTATCATATCAAGCAAAGTGGGCATACTTTAAAACTTTGTTTGACGTAACAGAAAGGGCAATGCTATTGAGTGATCATGAATTAAGAGGAAACTCACAGCAAGCAGACAAGGCCTGCAGAATAACTTCAAGGGAAGGAAAGCCTTCCAGCAAAAGCAAGGTAGTGGCAGTAAGATGGACATCCTTGGGACAGTGTGACTCCTGTGGGTCTTTTGCTATGGTAATGGAGATTGGGCTTCCAAAATAAGTTGCTGGCATATAAGAACTGCAGATAGTAGCATCCTAGTAGCACGAGGGTCCTTACCAATATTTCAGTCTCTATTGTATCCAAGATGCAAATTATTACAATCACCACTGCATCTAGGATACTGGCCTGTTGGATACCCTCTCACAGTGTATCCGGGCCTGGGCCAGATGAGCATCAGCAGGTTTTCAAAGGTAACTATAGAGACAAGAAAAAGAGAAGGATTTTTTTCAGCCCTTCAATATAAGATTATCTCTGCTCATTCCACATACAATAGGGCAGCCTTTCTGATCCACTAACACCATCAGAGTAGCTAGTGTCTTTGCTAATCCCACAGAGCTGCACACCACTTTATTCCAGCCTGATATCCATTACATTGAATGAAAAACAAGAGCACCAGTGACGAAATAAAAAAAAAGGCTTCAAGTTTGCTTTAGGAGGATTTCCTGGTTAAAAGGTTTCACCACAGCCCTCCCATGCCAGCCCCAGGGGTAATAGTTACTTGTGCTACGTGATCTAGACATCTCCATGTCAAATGTCCTGCAGTCCTCCAGCTTGGTTACAGGGACCTTGAGAAGCCTTCATTGCCACAAGCTAGATGTCAACATCCTCTTGCACAATAAGAAGATACATATGAAGAGCTCAAATACCCTGCAGGTCATCTGTTCAACACAGTGGAGGGACCATACTTTGTTTGAGTTTGACCATGTCCCTGGAAGATCTAGCAACACCACAATAATGAACACTTGCAAGGTCATATTTGTTCTGTGATGTGTATCAACTCTATAGCTAGCCACTACACACCACAGGGTAAACCATGAAGGAGAAAACTTTCATGTATCCCACACTCAAGTGACAATAAGATACCAAAAAAAAAGAGTGTAAAAGCCTTCTTTCTAAATAACAGCCTGGTAACTTTGCAGGTGTGGCTATAGCAGAAGCACAACAGGTCCAGACAACAGTATCCAGGAAGAGGCTAATAGAGGAGTCTCAGTTGCCACAGGAGGAGCACAAGGAACCTTGCATCAGTTTGCCAAATGCCTTGGAGATGTTATCTTAAAATAAACAGGAAGGCTTTATAAATGACCAGAATTATGATTTACTAGGTGCAACAGATCATCTGGGAGAACTCAAACTGAACCCAGAAAAGTATCAGCCTGTTCCAGAAAGGGAAAGCAGCACTGTGTGCTTCAAGGACATAGGCACTGGCTGCAGGGTCCAGGGAGAATGGAAAACTCAGACCTACAGAAAGTTCCAGCAGTGCAGAGAAGTAGCTGTGGGGACAAAACTGCAAACTGGAACATACTGAGGGCAATCTGCTGACACAGGAACAGTGCACATGACTGATAGACTTACTTTCAGGAGTGGAAGACTGGAGAGAACACAGACAACATGGGTGAAGGCGACTGACCTGAAAGGGTTTGGGAGTCTTCAGAAGGGTACCAGGAAAGTTGAAATGCTGATTTCAGAAGGGCAAACCACCACAAGCTCTGAGCTTTGGTATGAATATATTGGAAGGCTGAACTACAGAAACAAAGAGCAGCAACAGATCTGTTAGTTTGTGGAAGAAGCAGGCCTTGAATAAGCTCTCTTGCTGCCACGGAAAAGGCAGCAGGAAAAGGCAGCAAGAAAATGAAGGAACAAATACAGCTGAATCATGAGATCCTTGTGGAGTTCAGAAGGAGGAATTGATACTAGGTTAGATTACAACAGGCAACAGTTAAAAGCACAAAAGGACAAAGTTGAAAAGCCAAGGCACTTAGCTTCAGAGGAACAGCAAGGGTGAGAAACTGTTCTAAGCCCATCAGTCATGAGAGGGAGACATGGCATGTCCACTGCTCAGAGCTGCAAAGCTATCAGCTGTCTTGGATACATGTTGAAGGTCACAAAGACCAGTGTGAGAAAAAAGCAACAGCTGATGCAGCACAGGTATTCTCAACTACAAGAGGCAAGATTTAACCCCAGACAAGGCAAAAGCAGAGTAAGGATTACTTTCCTATGTGAAGGGTTTCCAATGAAATGTGCCTGATAAGCCTTATCTTAAGGCACTGAGGAAGGTTGCTGTGTTTTTGTACTCCAGAGACAACCAAGTAGCCTTAGAAGGACGCAGAGAGGGCAAATGGAGTGCTGCTTTACAAAACAGAAGAAAAGAAAATCTGTGCAATTGCATACCTACTGTCTTAGTTTTCATTACCACAAGCACTAGAGGCAAGCAAGGAAGGGTGCATGAACTAACAACCTCTTCAGACCAACCCAGCTTCCCTGGACAGCCAGGCAAAAGAATTTTGTAGGAAGGAAAAACAACAGTTACCAATTCTTGATGTTAGTGGGAGTTTTGATATTTGTTTGGCAATAGTCTCCTAAGCAAGCTAAGGGAGTTTCAAATGGCAATATGATGGGAGAACATTTAGAAAAAACATATTGAAAGAGTAGTCATAAATGGCTCACTGTGTGAAGGAAGATGAAGTCAGGATTCACAGAGATGGGGTTTGGGTCAGTCCTAATCAGCCTTTTTACTTACAACCAGATAACAGAAAAGGAGGCAGGTTTATTCATCATGCTGATGATGCCAACAAAGAAGAGGCTGCCAGAATATCACAGGGCAGGCTTTGGATTGAAACCAATCTCAAGAACTTGGGAGATGCAGTCAGAAAAGAAATAAGAAACAACTGAGTCAGTGTGAATACACAATGCCAGACCTCAGCAGGGCAGTCAGCCCCACAAGCAGAGAAGAGGAAGAGAAGGATCTAGAAGGTATTGTGGGCCTACACAGGAGTCCATGCCCCACTGATGGGCATGGGGCCAGGGGGCCTAAGATCCATGGCTCCACAGATGAAGACTCCACATCCTCTCTGGGCAACCCATGCCACTGTTTGATCACTCTCACAGTAGAAAAGGGGGTTTTTGTTCATATGGAACTTCCTGTGTGGTCTCTGGTCCTGACAATGGACACTACTGAGAAGAGTCCCTCTTCTTCATTCCCTCCCATCAGGTATTTATACACATGGATAAGGTCCCACTGAGCCTCCTCTTCTCCAGACTGAACAGTTCCAGCTTCTCAGCCTCTCTTCATATGAGAGGTGCTCCAATCTCTTAAGCACTCATGGGTTCAATTTGATTAAGTGCTCGCTAACCTAAGGGTAAGTCTTCCTTGCTCCAGACTTCTCCCCTGGTCTCAGGGTTTTAGGATTGATGAAGGCTGGTCTTACCAGTAAAGACTAAAGCAAAGAAGGCATCGAGTACCTCAGCTTTTTCCATGTCTTTTGTTACTAGGTCCCCAGCACCTTTCAGCAGGAGCCCCACATTTCCCCTAGTCTTCTTTTTGCTGTTTATGTACTTGCAGAATCCTTTCTTGTCACCCTTCACACTCCTCACCAGACTCAACTCTAGGTCCCCCTATCCCTGCAAGATCAGACAGCAACTCCATACTCTTCCTAAGTCATCTGCCTCTGCTTCCACTTCTTGTATGCCTCCGTTACGTGCCTAAGCTCAGTTATGAGCTCCTTGCTCATCCATGCAGGCCTTTGCTCAGTTCTATCCCTTCAGCGTTTACTTCTTCTTCAGGTCCTCAGCTAGGTCTCCTCATGGGGAATAGCTTCATTACTCCAAGCCACATTGTCTAAAACCAACCTCCAGCCCACCAGCTAGATTTTCCTGATGTTATATGGATATTCAGCTCCCCATCACAACAGATCTTCTTATATCAGCCAATTGTGGCATTTGCCTCTGTTTGCTATGTAAGTGGAGCAGATGGAAAAACCACAAAGGAAGTAGCGGTAGCTAAGTCTCCCCTTCTTACCCTATTCACCCATTTAAAGCCTTGCTGCACAACATGATATGTTTCAACACCTGCAGTGATAAATAGTAGCACAAACCAGGAACAACCACTTGGTCATGTTTATCCTCAAGTGTTCCTTGGTCGCATTGCAACCCACAATAGCATTCGTTAACAAGTGTTAGAACATAGTTACAAATTGCAGCGAACACAAATGCTCCGTCAGTGTTATTGCAGACTTCATTAATGATGATCCTTCACATTTCAGCAACAGCCATTCAAGGATCTGAAAACATTTATATGCCTCTCTGAGCCAAGTGTTACGCTCCATGTGTGAGCCAGATGTTCACAACATCATTTCACAAATGAGGGAACGAAGTTCACAGGACTGACTCCAGACCCCTCTCTTCCCACTGGGTAATCCAGTGCCCACCAACTAGTCATAGGGGAATTATCCAATTCAAGGCAAGGCAGGATACCATTATGGTCTCTTTGTTTCCTTGCATTGTCTCTATTCCCTTGCTCCTCATCCTGTATTTAGATTCTAGGCCTGGAGGGGTACCTCTGAATGTGTCCACTGCAGCACAGCACAGCACAAAGATGCAACTTAGCACTACTTTGTACAGCCACGCAAGCA
This sequence comes from Rhinoptilus africanus, assembly GCA_013400135.1. Taxonomy (NCBI): domain Eukaryota; kingdom Metazoa; phylum Chordata; class Aves; order Charadriiformes; family Glareolidae; genus Rhinoptilus; species Rhinoptilus africanus. Next base: position 414,889 of record VXBO01012482.1, read on the forward strand.
GCAATGGTACCAGAATCTGCATAACAGAGAGCTCTTAAAGGAGATCTCCAGCAGCTGCATGCATCAAACCAGGCCTCTTATAGACAGAGCAAGCCCAGATAATTTGCAGTAGCAGCAAACCCAACTAAATCCAACATGTCTCCCTTCCAGCCATCTCCCCCGCAGAGCATACAGTGCCTGCACTTGGCAGGGCTTCGTCCACCTTCAAAACCTTGCACTTCCAAGAGCCCAAAGGAGAGTCAAGAAAGTCATTCCCACTTGTCAAACTGACCCTTTGAAGATGCTTAGCTCCTACCTCTCCCCTCAGACCTTGCTGGCTGAGCAGGACAAGAGATTCCCTTGCAGCTAGAGAAACACCTATGTTTATGAAGCCAAAGAGACTGCAGCATTTCTCCTACATCCCTCCTGCCATACCGCTCCACCAGATGTGTCTCTGTATCATGTCATTTTTTTCAAGATTAAGGAACAATCACATGCTGCTCCCTCTAGTGGCAACATGAGCACATTTAAGCAGTCTGGCTGTGACTTGCAGCACCACTGCAATAGCTGTTTTTAGACACAACAGGCAACATTTTTACATAGGGACACAGTCTTTGGCATCTATAGTCTTTCTCTCATGCCTTTAGCATATCCAAACCTACCTTAGCTGCTCTCTCTGAGGCTGCTGCTCTGCAAGCACAGGTCTCACCAAGCTCAATAGGCTGCTAACAGGATCTGCAGAGCTTCACCAGTCCTCAGTTAAAATCTAGTCTGAGCTGAGAGTGACCTCAAGGTAAAAGCCACGGCCACCTGAGCAGGGTCATCACGTGTGCACTCTGCAATTGGTACTCGTTGATCAAATAAAAGCAAGTTCAAGAATTAAAACCAGCTACGCAACAGAGAACAACCACAGCTTCAAACCGGCATTCCAGCTGCTGCATTCATTCCAGGGACAGCAGAAGGTTGTTAAACCCAGGTTTAGACACCGTAAGCTACGGACAAAAATGAATATTACAGCTTTATGGATAAAAGCAAATTGAGCTGGGCAATCAAAACAAATGAAGGGAGGCTGAAGTTAACATAACCATTGCCTTTCTACTAATTCTAGACCATTAGGTTGCATAGATGAAGCTTGAGCTGAACAGAACAAGCATGTACACTGAGAGACCACAACCACCTCACTTCTGCAGCCCCTGATGGAAGCAGCATAAACAACTCTGCACAAGTCCTTCATACTTGTTCTCCAATCCAAGAAGAAACATAAATAGATAGCTGAAGAGGAGGGCGGTCATTTATTTCTTGAAATTCACCAGTATACTGGGTTTGGCTGGGATAGAGTCAATTTTCTTCATAGTAGCTTAGATGGTGCTATGTTTTGGATTTGTGATGGAAAAAGTTTTGATAATATAGGGCTGGTTTAGTTATTGCTGAGTAGTACTTACACAGTGTCAAGGCATTTTTTGTTTCTCACATTGCCCCAGCAGCAAACAGGCCAGGACAACTCTTATTTGAGAGGGGACACAGCTGGGACACCTGACCCTAACTGACCAAGGGGATATTCCGTACCATATGACATCATGCTGAAAAACAGGAGGAAGAAGACGGAAGGAGGGGACATTCACAGTTACGGCATTTGTTTTTCCAAGGCACCATTTCACGTGATGGAGCCCTGCTTCCCTGACAATGGCTAAACACCTGCCTGCTGATGGGAAGGAGTGAATGAATACCTTATTTTACTTTGCTTGCACATGCAGCTTTTGCATCACCTATTACACTGTCTTTATCTCAACCCACGAGTTATCACAATTTTACCCTTCTGATTCTCTCCCCCCTCCCACTGTTGGGGAGTGACTGAGCAGCTGGTAGTGCCGAGCTGCCTACCACGTGAAATCACAACGCCAGTTTCCCTGTTTACCTGTCTCTCCCACTGCAAGTAAATAACTTGCCAAGGTACCAAACTCCCCTGGCCATGTGTGGAGAAGCAAAGTCTGGCAGCCCCTTCCAGGGCTGGCTGGTGCACACGCATGTACCTAACTGCCGGCACATCTTGCCAGTCCCTTTCTCCAGCTCTAGGTCATGTCCTTGCAAACACTGACCTGAAACATGCCACTAACTTTCACCTGCACGGACAGAGTAACACACTTGCTGTGTGCTCCCACTTGCACCAGAGCCCAGGTCAGCGCTGAGGGACAGAGGAAGATGCAGGCGCTGGGGTGACAGTCACAAAGCCACTTGCTGGCAAGGCGCAATGCAGGCAGGCAGGTGCCGGCATCCCCTAGCCCGTGATCGGCTGCATGCAAGGGCCTAGCCCTGGGTGACTCTGTGACTTCCCCCCACATCTGTCTCTGCAATGCCACACACGATGGCTGCCTTATTCCCAACATCCTCCAGAAATACAGCCATCAGACAGGGTGCTGGGGGAAAGGCAGGGTAGTCAGAAAGGCATCAGGAGTAGCAGAGGCCCGGAAATGGAGAAGGGAAGATTTAGAAGTGCAGAGTGAGCAAGAGTCAGGGTATGGAAGCTTCCTGAGGGACACAGGCCACAGCAATTGGGAGTCAGCAATGAGAATCAATGGGAAGGCTACACAGCCCTGAGGGAAGCCATGGAGCCTGACAGAAGGGCATGGAGCTTAAGGTAGGGACATGAAGCCCCAAGGAAAGGCATGGGAGCTGAGGGAAGGAGACAGGGACTCAGGGAAGGCAATGGAGCTTGCGGGAAGGCCACAGAGCCCAAGGGAAGGGTGTGGGGCCTGAGGGAAGGGCATGGAGGCTGAAGGATGGGCATGGGGCCTGAGAAAAAGCCATGGGATCTGGGGAAGGGCACAAAGCCCAAGGGACAAAGAAAGATCCATGGGGACTGAGGGAAGCCATGGAGCCTGAGGGAAGGCTCTGCATCCCTGAGAGCTGGCCCTGGAGCCGGGGAGATGTAGGAGAAGGGAAGGAGGTCTGCGTGCCTTGTGTTGGAATGGTGCACGCACAGGCAGGTAGCAGCCACCGCAAAGCCCCACCTGGTGCCGCAAGTGACCCGGGATGGAGAGGGTCTGTCCCCCTGAGGCCATCCCTCCTTCCTGCTTCACTGCGCACCACCACAGCCAGAGCACCCCCTCTGAAGTCACTGGCAGCTTTGTGCCCAGCTATGCTGCTGCCGGCCATTCCCTCACCCGCCACCATGGCCTTCACAGGGCAGGGTGCTGGCCCAGCGGAGGCGGAGAGGATCCCTGAAGGCTGGGGAAGCAGGGGAAGCTCCAGCCACCGCAGGATGCAGCGGGCAGTGCTGAGATAGCAGGTCTGTCAGGGCAGGTCCCAGAGGACAGGGCACAGTGGGTGAGAGGGAGACAGACAGCAATGTCGGCACCCAGACAGGCATGGAGAGACATCTGTCACCTGCTACTGCTCCTGGGAACAGCGGCAGAGGATGGTGGGAATGCTAGGTGCACTTATTTAATGCCATTTAATTCTCAGCACTACAGATATTAAAAATTAATTAAAATAATCACAGTGCCATGGCATCCCTGTGTCCACTGCAGACAGGAATTCTGCCACAGAGCAAGCTGTGGCCGGGTGTCCTTGACCTTCATCATGGGAGCAGATCATGTCTGCTGGACACAAAACCAGGGGAATGGGCTGCTGTGCAACAAACTGGCACAGAGAGGAGGGGACACTGCGTGCAATGTGCTACAGTGACAGGGCCAGCATGTGACATGCTGACTCCTAGCAAGGCAGAGCAGGAGAGCAAGACACTGAGTCCCAGCACACCCGTGATGCATCAGCTCCCAGCAGGACATGTGTGCCTCACCAGCTTCTCATGAGGAATGGTCAGCATACACTGCACTGGCTCCTAGCAAGGCAGGGCTGGAGGGCAACACACACACTCCTAGATGGAACATGGGACCTACCAGCTCCCAGCAGGACACATGTGACATACTGAGTCCCAGCCAGAGAGGGCTAACCTGTGATGTTCCCAGCTGATGCCCTGACTGCCAGCAGGATGCATATGATGAGCTGACCCCCAGCAGGACACATGATGCATTAGCTCCCAGTGGGGCTGAGACCCATAAGATGCATCAGCTCCCAGCAGGGCACAAGGGACTGACTGATTCCCAGCAGGATATGTGCAAGGCCAAGACTCTCAGTGGGATGCACATGACATACCAACTCCCAGCAAGACACAGGCGACACAACACCTCCTAGTAGGGCAGAGCCAGTGTGCCAGCTACCATCGGAATACATGCAAAACACACTGAATACCAGCAGGGGAGAGCACATGTGCTGTGCCAGCTCCTATCAGGACACACGTAATGCACCAGCTCCCAGCAGAACATGCCCTGCCGGTGACACACCAGCTCCCAGCAGGGCAGTTGTGATGCAGTGACTCCCACAGGACACCTGTGATGCACAAACTCCCAGCGGGAGATGTGCCAGCCAGTGACTGCCAGTGGGACACGCATGATGTGCCAGCTCCCAGTGAGACGCACAATGCACTGACTCCCAGCAGGACACATGTGGTACACTGACTCCCAGCAGGATACTCACAGTTCACCAGTTCCCAGTGAGACACGTGCAGTGCAAGTGTGCCCAGGTTGGTGTGTGAGGCACAGGCCTCTGGTATAACATGTGTGAAGCACTACCTCCTAGAACGACAGGCGCCATGTGTGAGACACCAGCTCCCAAATGACACGCCAGCTCCCACTCAAAAAGGGCTGGCATGCAACACACAGATCCCTCTGTGCCCTGCTCCCTGTCCAGGAGAGCCATGGGTGCTGTCCTGGCAGAGGAGGTGTGCAGGGACAGGCTAGGCTGTGTGTCTGGGGGGACAGGGACACCATAGCAGGGCTCCCAGTGCCACCTAGTGGGGGACAGAAAATGCTCAGAGGCCACCCATCCCCAAGACCTGGGTGCTGCTAGGCACAGCAGACTTTTCTGCAGACAGACCAGCCTTTCCACCACCCTGTCACACCTGCCTGCCTGCAGCAGCCACCCCAGTCCCACACACTGCCCTGCAGCAGGCCAGCACGTCCTACCAGCTCTCCTCCCACACATGCCCATCCTGGGCCCTGGAAATTGTATAAAGCACTGCTATGCGAGGGACAGAGGAATTTACTCCAGACACAGTCTCGTTAATCACGTCAAGTACAGTCCTGTCGAGTTACTGAGTTTCTCTCCCGCATGGGGTGAGCACAGAGAGACCTGGTCGGAGAGCCATAGCTTCTGCCCATGAGCTGCAGTGTCCAGAAAGCATTAGAGCCACTCTCGTAAGACCATATTTCAAGAAAGCCCCCCAAAAGTACTACATCTTCTGAGGCACACACTGATGCTTGATGCCTTTTTTATCTGCGCAGCTACCTGCGAATTAGCCCTCACCTGTGTACATTAACTTTGACACACACAGTCATGCATATAAAAGAATGCACCACAGACACATCAGTCAAAGAAAACTCTGGCACAGTAAACAGCTTGTGTCACTGCACAAGTTTTATTTTATAGGCTTTTGCCCCCCCCAAAACAGACCAGAGGTTTGGGGAGATGGAAACAGCGGATGGGGCCATAAAGGTGCAAGTACAGAGCTGTGTGAAAGTTTACACATGGGAAGGCTAAAAACAAGTAACAAATGCAATTTAACATGGAGGGGGGGATGAGTGGATTTGCAATCCTGGTGCACGTGAATGTAATCTTTCCTTCCATCTCTCCACCCAGCAGGCAACCATCAATCTCTTAAGCCATATCTCCACTCATCTAGAGCTGTTTAATCACTTGGCATTTTCTTCCATTTCATCTGCATCCTCAGTCTCTTCCTTCCTCACATGTCCTCAGCCTTAAAACAATCCCTAGGATATTAAATAGAAAAACATGATGCCTTGTGTAACAGATGGAGCTTTTTCCAGATAAAGTCACCCTCACAAATATCGGTGTGTCACCCAGCAGGTCTGCTCAGTGTACTACAGCCCAGACAGTGAATACAGACCAAGTAAAGCCCCAAAACCTAGCAGTTCCCTGTAGATGCCCCAGGTTCACCTGCTGATCAAACACAACCCCTCTTTGCTCAGAGGATCAGCTACCAGATTTTTGTTGGCCTTAATCGTGGTTAAGCTGAGTGTCTCTCCAGGGAGTTTTTTGAGGGAACTCAAATCCCTGCAAAAATTAAACGGGCTGCAAGATGCTCTATTATCCTCATGATCCATGAAGGGAAAGGGTGAGGCTAGAAAATCAGACCCATCATGGTGATGATCTCAGCTAGGCTGGATCCCAAGCACTTCTGCAGTAATACATGAGATAAGTCGAGAAATGGGGAGAGGAAATACAAAAAGAGGTGGCCACAGAGTTCAAGGCAACAGGAGGGAAGGAGCTAACAAAAAGTCCCATCATTAAGAAGAACAATCCAGGGCCTAGGCAAGCTAATGGCTCAGGCACATCTCTCCAAACATGAACAAAGCCAAGACACCAGATGAGCAGCTCAGGTATGTCCAGAAAGGCAAATGACATCCCCACAGGGTCATGCAGTCCTGAGCCCCTGCTCCCTAGGACAGCCCCTTCTCACCTACAGCAAAAACCCTGCAGGATCCCAATGAAACACCAGCTGCTCCCCAAGCACTTAAACTGAAGGCTGTCTTTCCATGAACTCACCTCCTCTGCTCTCACATGTCCCAGCTGCCAGCCTACTGCCTATTTTAAAAACAGCAGAACTTGGGATCAAAGTAGTCAAGTGAGCTGTGGTGGTCCAATAGGCTTCCTCATGACTAGCGTCCTCCAAAAGCTGCCCTCTCCTCCCAGAGCAGCATGGTCTGAAAAAAAAAAGGGAAAGAGACGGGGGCAAACATCAGTCTCAAAGATGAACTTCTCCAAGTGCTTAGGACCAGACATTATTTTAAGAGCACTTACATGAGAGAAAGAATAGCTTGGGAACTGCTAAGGAGAGACTTGGCTAGGTCCTCTCCAGGTCACCGAGCACACGCAGGGCAGCAGAAGCAGCTCCAGGCTCTTGACTCTGTCAAAATTTGGTGGCAAAACTGAACAATGTGGTAGAAGACATTTTCATTTTGCAAATTTTGCCAACCTGTCAGGACATGCTGGTGGTGATGAGCTGCAGGTGGTGAGCTGGGCTCAGCACAGGTGAGGGTGGTCAGTATATTGTGGGGAAGGAAGGAGAAGACTGGGAGAGACATGGACATAGCAGGGCTAGGAGAAGACCAGAGAAAGTGTGTTTGGGAGTGGGATTATCGGGATCCTAGAAGAACTCAGGGACACTCAGACCCATCAGATTCTAAACAGTCCAAATGATCACAGCAGTCAAGCCCCTGCTGGTGCATGGCCTGTCCCGAGGGCAGAGAGAATGATGAGAAATACAACGTGAGGCCAGAGCGGCTTCACACTACCTCCAGGCCAGGTAGACCAGCTGGCCTTTAGTGCTGCACATTGAGGCAAGCCCTGCTTCCCTCAGCAAAAAACCCCAGAGGGCTGGCCCTACCATGCTTGAATGTGACAGCTGGTATCTGCATCAGAAAGGTCCCTCAGCATGACACGTCATCATCTAAATCCCAAGAAAGGTATTAACATCTGCCATCTGGCTCTAGAGAGGCTTTAAGGGTCTTCGGGAATGAAATAGATAAATAGATAACCCCAACATGACTTGAGAGGAGGAGCATCCCCCCTGCCAGACAGTGGCTCTAGATCCTAGACCCTACATCAAAATAAGTTTTGAGTCTCAAACTAGACCCCTCCATAGACAAGTGGTCTCCTACTTGTCCAAGCAGTCCAGGGCAATGCTCATCAGGGAGGCAAGAGGAATAGCTGGGACGGACAGGAAGGAGGGCTCAAACAAACATCTTTGGAGGGTACCAAGGCATTGCTAAGCTCCCTCCAAGTACGCCTGCACTGCCCAACAGCTTTCCTCCTTGTCTTGCTACCAGGTCCCAGTCTCTGACTGTCCATCCACACTGCAGGTACAGCTTTTTGCACATGGGCTGTAGTTAGGAGGAGATCGGTTCAGCCTCTCCTAGGTGATGGGTCATGCACATGATGGATCATGCTTGGGCTGCCAGACCTCTTTGAGATCACAGGAATCTGGGTCTGCTGAAACCCCAGCAATTACTGATGGTGTCTCAGAGCCAGTGAGAACTTCAAGGGGCCCAGAGCAGACCTGAACTAAAGATTACACAGTGTGGAAGTGGACAACCCCAAGTACTGTGAACTTAAGCTACTCTTCATCATGTGGTATGGGAGTCACGGACTGCTCATAGAACAAACTCCCCTGGTAGTAGATGCTGAAGCTCTGTTTGCACCACTGGAGGAAGCTCAGGCATCTGTACCTGGCCTATGGTACAATTTGTAGTGGGTCAAAGCAGCAGTCTGCCAAGACTAGTACTCCTCCCCAGCAGTGGCAGGCAACTTGGTAAAGGCCACAAGAAATGAGGCGAGCATAGAGTGATCCCATCCCTGACAGTGCTTTCCCAGCTGCCTGCAAGCTGCTCCTCAGCCCACCTCCTGAGCTGGCAGTTGTAGTTGCCCTGCAACGTCTAACAGCACCGCTTAAGAGGTTATGACACATTCTGACTCCTGTCTTTCAACGGGGAGTGAGAAATCCCTGCACATCTCATCTGTAAAGGATGGCAAGGCCTCCCTGAAAGCTTTTCTAAGAGAAGTTGCATATAAATATCTCCGAGTTTAATGTTACTTCTCAGCATGCTGAAACAAACAGTGTCCCAGGTCGTCCCACCTTTCTCTCTGCAGTACTGGGAACCTGCAGACAAAGAGCAGACTACCTCCAGATGGGCAGCAGAGTAGCAAAACCTGAGGCTGATGTCCTCCAAACCAAAATGCCACAAACTCCTCATGTCTCCCAGGGATCCCAGCAGACAGCTCTTAATTTATGTCTTCTACATAGTGACCACCAGCCAAAAAGGAAAAATGCGGGCCTTTGCACTACTTCGATACCTCTCTGCTCCGCAAATCAGAGAAGCAACAACGTTTGCCTGTATATCATCACAAATACACTACCTCAGACAACTTGCAGTTGACAATATTCTATTCTTGCCTGTTGAATACTGAGGACCTGCTACCAAGGCGGGCCCCAGCTTACTGCTTTCTGGGGATGAACACAAAGAATCATGAAGAAAACAGCAGCTCAGCTTGAACCGTATTTTTTTCTGACCATCAGTCATTCCCTATAATTATTTAGATCCCTAAAATACACAAGAAACTAAGAAAAACAACAGCCACAAGCTAAGATGACTGCACTCTATCAAAAAAAGCTTTTATCTCTATGCAATGAATAAATAACTCTGACGTAACTACATACAGCAATTTTTCATCAGATGTCTGAGTTTCAAACTCCCTTTCCAGACCTACTGTGATACATCTCTTGGCAAATGTGCTGATGGAAAACCACTGGCTACGTTCACAAATGTGTCTAAAATACTGCATATAAATCCATGAGAAACTGTTCCAAGGACCTACCACACCACCTCCTTTTTCTATACCAATGCCACCTCAGCATCTCTCTGTGCACTGCATGGATATTTTAGCCCATAGCCTCACCATGGAAAGCACAAATACTGCTTTTTCAAGGACAGACAAGCAGTCAAAAGCCGAGTGGATATTCCCAAAATCCCTCAGACATCTTGAGGCTGAAAAACCCCCAGACCGTTCAAAGGCAGCTTTCCCAGGTGTATGGCCAACAAACTCAGTCTGTACCCAAACCAACACCAGTAGCTGATGGACACTATTCATCTCCAGATCGCTACTCAACTGGATTCAGAATCAGGTGATTTCATGTGTTCCTGGGCTGACTGCAGGACAATGCAAACAACTAAACAGGCTATTTCTGCACTAACAATCAGCCCTTTTCGGGGAAGGCTCTTTCATATCAGGCAGCCCATATTGCCACTGCTTAATCAGGTCGAGATTTAAGGAAGCCTGCTGTGAGATGACACAGATTGCTTCCCCCCTCAGGAGCTGTCGAACACCACGGTCAGTGTGTAACTGGCAACCCCTGCAAAAAGAGACCCCATTCTACCCAACAGCTGAGTCCTCCTCTTCCTCTGCCGGCACTTGGCCTCCACAGGCATGGACTGAGCCAAGGGGCCCCATGTGCTCAGCCATCCCACATGTTGACTCCCCTCTTAATTCCTCAGAAGTCTTAACTGGACACAGCACAGTGAGGGGAAAGCAGGCAATGACAGAGGGAATGTGTAGCTGCTCACATCTCCTCTGCCTCCCATGTCAGCCCAGTAGACAGAGCCTTGTCTAGGCGTGGATGACACCATCTGCTCAGTGTCTGGCAACTCCAGGCAGGCAAAGGGCAGGGAAGGCTGCCACATCCAGCCGCCTGCCACCCAGGCAATTCCTAAACGTGCTGAGCAGCCAGAGCGGGGGAACTCTGGTCAAAAGGGACAGCCAGCAGCAAGGGGAAAGGAGAATATAGACCATTCCCAGGATAGGTCTGGAACAGGGCACGAGGCTCAGACCAAACAGTTCCAGATAGCTGAGACCTTTTGATCCAGCCGGTTCAAGGCCTCTGTGGAAGACCCAGCAGATGCCCCACAAGAGGCACTGGTGAGCGACTGTGCCTCCAAAGTGTGCAAGTCTGATAGGGCCCTGGATTTACTCTTCTTTCAGGGTGCTGGAGCTAAGCAGTATTCCTTCTCACATGGACCTAGGAGGAGTTCAGCAGCCTTATTCCATCCTGGGTGTTAAAGCTGCCATTCAGATGCAGAAATCAGGCATGTAGGACCCACAGCGACAAGTATCTCCAAACCTTCTTCCAGTGGGGGAGAGAGGGTGTCCCAGGCAACAGCCTCGTTTGCACCATCACCACCCCATGCTTCAAAACACTTCCAGCCTGCCTGGCAGCTTCTAACTTTGGGTCCCTAACCCAAAGCTCAGCTTGTGTCTGGGAAACGCTTCCCCCAGATCAAAACCTGCCATTACTCCATGCCCAAAGACACCCCTGATTTAACAGAACAAATGACTTTGCACAAACACTACAACTATGGCTACCAATGTAAATGTCTCTCAGCCCAGGACCTGCTCCAGGAAGCCCTTGGTTATATTTGATGCTGCATCGTGCACCAAGCAACTATGACTGGGAGGTTGGACTAAAGCCCTCCAGATCCCTTTCCACACCTATTCTGCAAGTTATTTACCCCCCAAACATGAGTTTAGGTAGCAATCACTTGTCTGCAGGGAGATCTTGAATGGCATCTGCTCACAACACTGCTTCTAGGAAGGTATGGGGCAGTCCTTTGTAAGAAGTGTTACTTTTTAAGGTCCCTCCAGCCCTTTCTCCTTGCATGTCCCTATCCCAGGGCACAGCTCATCGCTTCTCTCAGTCAGTCATTCTGAATCCTCCATGATCTCTTGAAATTCACAGCACTAGTGTTCATGTAAGAGGATACACTTAGTTCTTAACAGGGTTCCTCATCCTGTAGCAGCTTAAAGCATAAGGAGCCTTCATGCATCTGGGTGATAGTGGGCATCAGGAGGGCTACAGAACTGGTCTGCAAAACGGAAATTGCTGTATGATGGCAGAGCCCTTGCAAGCCTCCAGGCCCGTGTTCAAGCCCACCACCGTTACAATGTGTTTGACTACTGTCTTTTATCGAGCCGTCATTAGCATCCCTGCATGGAATATCTCTGCAGCCTGGAGATCAAGATCATGTCACATGGCAGGTGCGCAAGAAATCAGTTACCTGAGAGTTGCAGCAAGCTGCACAATGCTGACAATGCTACACAGTGATAGCTGCCCATCACTGGCTGCCCTGCCCCTGGAAAACAATCCCATGGGAAATTCTTTGAAATCACAGAAGAAGCAGGGGAAAGTGTCAGCAACTTTCCCTGAAGACATTGCTTATGATTATTAATATATATATATTTATGGGGTCTGCTCATGAGTGGCTACACAGGCATGACCACAAAGAGTCAACCCACACACAGCAAACCCAAAGAAAGTATTAGTTTCTTTGTATCAGCTCTGCCAAAGTAGAGTTGAGCTAAAAGTGATGGAATTAACAGTACTGTGCACAAATACACCATCCAAATTGGAGAAGGGCTGCTTCCTGGGCTGCATCAAAAGAAGCGTGGCCAGCAGCTCAAGGGAGGTGATTCTCCCTCTCTGCTCTCATGAGACCCCACCTGGAGCACNTCCCATGCATTCATAAAACTTAAACAATCCTTTAAAGAAGTTGGGGAGGGATATTTTTACTACAGCTGAAATGTATCCTGGTTGTTTCAGCTTTCAGATTAAGAACAGGGTATGTAGGGGGCCCCAGCCTTGTTCCCAGGCTGCTCCTGCATCCCAGACCAGTTTCCTAGATGCAACTGGGGCCTCAGGAGATCCCACACTGGCATGCCCAGCCAGGCTCTGCGGGAGCAAGACAGCTCCAACAGGGAGAGCCGGCTACACAGGAGCCAGAAGCCAGCAGGAAACTAACGGGGTAGCACAAAAACTGACAGCTTCTCTCACCTTCTCCGAAGTGGGGAGATGAGGTAGTACCATGAGGTGGAATACAAACAAGGACAAGTGCACTTGATTTCTAAATGTTCCCTGACTTCACCTCATCAGCTGTGCTACTAGAAAAAAATGCATTATCGTTTCCAGCTATGATTTTAATCTGAGAGTTCCTTTCTACACAACATGGTAGTCATGTTACAGCGGAATATCTTATCTCAGGCAGATTTCTCCACAACACTGTGGGAAGAGCCAGCTTCACCCTGAGCAGGTTATAGCTGATATGAATGATTTTGGAAGACCATCATGGCCCACCATTACTAACAGGTGCTGCCTATTAACCTTAATTAAGACACAGGTGACTGCATTGGTCCTTAATTAGGATCTGGAAAGAATTTTAGGCATAGAGAAATAAGCCATTTGGCCCAGCTTGAGATATGAGCCTTCATCCTCTCTACTTTGGTTTCCCCTCCACGTTTTTCCAAGCCCATGGGGAAAACCACACAAGGCTCAGAGCAGCAACTGTACAAGAGCTGGGAGACATCATCATTTCCTCCCAGCTGAGCTGGCACCACGTCAGAGCTGTCACCAGGTCTCTCCTGTCCCACTTTTCTGCAACTTGATATCACTACACGGGAGCGAGTGCCTTGGAGACTCTGGGACTAACACACACAGATTTCTAGGACAGCATGTTCCAGTTGTGAGCTCCAAAGAGCACGTTGAACACAATGGAGGGCCAGGTCCTGCCTGAGGGTAGTTTGTAGCACCACCAATGTCAGCTCTAGGCCCCTGCTCTGTTTTGGCCCCAGCAAACCACTCCTTCTGCAGACCCCATTGGCAGAGCTTGGTCCCTCCCGGGGGTGCTCAGACCCTGAGGTCCCCCAGAACCCTTCAGGAAGGGAAGGTCTCTGAAGGCCCTCACCACGGAGAAGCCATCACATGAAAACCCTTCCGTGCACCTTGACCTGCCATGGCTTCCTGACCCCCTGGAGCCCTGAGCCATCAAGGGCAGAGAGCAGACCTAGTCTGAGGTTTTCACAGCCTTCCCGTATCTGTCCCAGGAAGCCCAGAAAACTTGTGCTTGAAGAGGCTGTTGCTCCTTCCCAGCAGCCATCATCTCCTATGACAGGATTAGAAGGGCACAGTTTGATAAATGTTCCTTCTGAGACAGCCATCCCACTATGTGCTGAACCTGCCTTCCCAAAAGAATACCTGTGGGGCTTGGGGGGCTTTGCTGGGTTACAAGCACCATATCACAGCAAAGGGTGACCACTAAAGAAAAGTCCTAAGGCTCAGTATTTACACCACTGAGCACCACTGGAGTCTTGCTGCTGCTATTAGATGTGATTTCTTGAAAACCAGATACTAAGATATAGGAATACCAGTATATTAAACTCCGCGAGGATGATATGAGTATCTGCACCCCCATGCTGTTGCAGACTCCTTGACACTGTTTTATCTGGGATGAAACAACTCCTGGTCACAGCTCAAGAGCCGTCACGACTGAGAATCCTTCTCTATAGGTAGCCACCCTGTTTCAGTGGTTGTGTTCAAGGCTGCACATTGGTATCTGTGCCAGAGAAAAATCTCATAGCAATTCAGCCAAGGGATTTTAAGATGAGCCATGGCAGGAGGATGTCCAGCACCTGGGGGGACAGGAGAGCCAGGTTTTCCCCATCCCACAGTCCCGCAGCACTGCAAACCACATGTGCTATAGACACACAACAGAGTTAGTGTGCAAGAAACAAGACCCGCCTATTTGAGGAGCCCAATTCCTGCCTTGCTTTATCTCCATAAAATAAAGCATTAAAAAATTAAGTAGATCCAATAAAATGCAGGTCAGTCCATCCCTCAGCCTATCCACCAACGGCAGGAAAACAACAACCCGCTGGAGCTGGCAGTCAAATGGGTATCTGAATTCATGTTGCAGCCTAAAATCCTTACTCAGTGGAACAAGGCCTCAGCATCTGACAAGGCCACTGACAAATTGCTTTGTCACCTTGGAGCTTTGTCAGAGGCTCTCTGTGCTGGACACAAGTCTTTGGTGGAGCCTGCATGGGGAAGCAAAGTCCTGGTAAAAGATGCCCAGAAGCACATTAGGACTGCGCCAGCTTCAGCCCTTCCTCCAAGGGAGCCTTTGCTTCATGACCTTGAGGTGAGCCACTCCAAGACTCAGACTGCCGTCCTGACCCTTCTGTGGAATCAGGGGAAATCATTATCATAAATGAAATAATCAAAGGGTTCACACGTCTTTCCCCCATTAGGCCTCCACCAGCTCTCCTACATGCTTCCATCTGCTGCTTCCTCACACATGCTGCCCCTGTCCTCTTCCCTCCTGTCTTGCAATCTCCTCCCAAAAATGCTGCCCAAAAAGCAGCAGGAAGCAGAGCAGAGACATACCCAGTGCTAAGAGCAGAGCACAGGACTACCTCCAGGCAGAGCTCTGGCAAGCACCTTGCCAGGGCTTTTGCTCATGACCCCCTGGGCACAGCAGCAATGAAAGGTTTTCCACCTGATGTCAGATTTCTAGCCTTCTCCACTCTATCCCTTATTGTGCACAAGGGACTGTGCCAGATCATCACTCCTCAGCAGCTGGTACATGGGACACCCATGGCCTCTGCCTCTGCATTACACCACTGGGGTGCAAGCCCCCTAGCACAGTCCAGCTGCATCCCAAACCCCTGCCGCCGAGACCAACAAGCCCTGTGATTTTTGAGTGGGTGAGTCCTGCCAGACACCACGGGGAGCTCAGAAACATCTCACTGACAGGCTGGGAGTTCATTTCCCCTGAAAGGTAAAAGCAATCTCTTTGCAGCAGGCTGAGGGCAGCTGGAGAAGCTGTCAGCCTCCCACCCACCCACCAGGTCCTTGGATCCCTTCAGAGAAGCCTGCCCATATTCTGCCAGACACTGCCGCATCCTGGCATCCTCAGTGCTGTGAAGCGAAACTGCTCAAACAACTCCCCCCAGCTGGTGGTGCAGAGACACAGCTGGCAATGACAGCCAAGGACCTGCCCAGGCCAGCAGGATGTTCTCCATAACCGTTAGCAACCAGCGCGGTCAGGATCAGCAACATCTCTGTCCATCAAACTTGGCCTCCTGTCCAGGTAAGTCAAGAGGAACAGACACTGTCTGTGAGACCCTTGAGGTTCCCAGCATGCAGCCTGTTCATCTTGCATCCTGCCTCATCCCACTCAGCCAGCACTGAGGAGCCAGCTGGCCAGACAGGAGGGACGATGCTGCACAATGAAGCCTTGGGACAACAGAGTGAGCTACCAATGGTGGACACCGGTCCCTAAAGCAACCACACCACAGTCTAAAAACTGGAAGCATGCTTCAACTGGCAGAAACCTTGGGTCAGACCTGCAGACAGGGAAATTTTGGGGGTTCTTGTTGCTTAAACAAAATAGTGGAGATCTGAGCGCTGGACACCCTCAAGCTGGGGGGTGGATTTCAAGCACACATGAAAGGTATTAAATAAATGCTGGGATGTTTTCACTCAACTCCTGGTGGGATTAGCCTTGCTCATTCGTATTCTCAGGCTTGTTTCAAGTACCATAAAACTTCTACAAGGAAAGCAACATTCACGTGCAGTCCAGCAGCTCTGGGAACTGGGGCTTTAGAAGAAACCCTGGTGAGCAGCCCCATCGCTATCATAGCCATTCCTCAGCTGTCTGCCCAGGCACTGAGCCCCTCTGTACAGCCCAGTGGCCCTGACCCAAGACAGGCCAGCCACACTCACTGTGATTTCCCCCACCATAAATCCCTCCTAATTCCCTCTAAATCATTCCTTGTCTCCATCAAAGCGCAGCTCCCTCCCTGCGTGGACCAGCAGGGATTAGTGCAGCCCTGTGGAGTGGGGACTGCAGGCAGAGGGAAGGCAGAGCAGGACTGGCCCTGCCTGTGGATAGGACTCTCCCTGCATCCCTGTGCCCCTGCCCTGATCTCATGGTTAACCCAAACCCATCTCAAGATGGGAGTGGGGACACCACAGAGGCTGCCATGGCATCGGCCTCCTCTGTTCTCTCCAAACCATGTCAGAAATATTCCCCCTCCCTCGCTCATGTCCCACCCCATCCCAGCACTGTGCTCCCTTGCTTTGGGAACCAAAATTACTCCTCTTGATGTCTTCCAGACCCACATACCAGCTCCCAGACTCCCACTGCATCTCACCCAGGAGGCTGAAAGCAACCCAACAGTCTCAGGGCTTTCCCACGCTGGTTCCAGACTGCAATGCATCATTTATAGGCAGATCTGGGGGCTCATCCCTTCCACCAAGGGAAAGGAGCAAGGAGCAGGAGAGGCTGCTCCATCAAGGAGACCTGATATCGCTTATATGGGAGGTGATGAGAGATGACTCCAGCCCCCTATGCTCTAACCATGCAGAAGTAACCATTTACTTACACAGCAATCCCCAAACCTTTCATCTATCTTCAAACTGCTCCCTCCTCCAGACTGCTGCTATAGCCTCCTCCCTCACTTCTCCACCAGGACCATGGGAGTACACCTTGTCCACTGACAGGGGAACAGGACCAAAGAACAGCCTTAAACACATATTTGCACTTGCAGTCATCCCTTGCAGTCCTGTGACTCCAGGAGTCACAGATTCACAGACACAGCCCAAATCTTGGTGACAGCACAATCCGTTTGATGAGAACAGGTAAGATGACAGAGTAGTTCCTTTTCTCATTCACTAGTGCAGGAAGGTTCGGGACCTCAGGGGCTATGCTGGAAGTAGAGCACATGCTGAGGCTGAGGCTCAGGCCAGGATGAGCCTGAGCTATGTGGGGACCCTCAGGTTTGGTGATGGCCAAGCACAGCATCACGCTGGTCCAGAGCATGGACCATCCAGCTGCACAAACAGAATATTTGGAGGAAAGCATCCCACATTTCAGGAGTGCTTCAGCAGAAGGAGTGTATTGATCCTGACCAGACCACTGTGCATCGAGGAGTTAGTGATGCATCCATGACCTCAGTATCCCCATGCCTGTGCTATGCTGGGCTATGCTGCATGTAGGTTGGTTGCCAGGCTGGGCTGTGCTGCACAAATCCTGTGGCCACAAGACAAACTCAGCACCCTCATGGCAATGGAGGAGTCAGTGGGGAGCTCCCACCCAGTCCAGTGATTCTGCACCTGAGTGACCTCCCCTTTATCACCCAGCAAGGAGTTCTCCAGAGAACATCCTTTAGGAAAAGAGTTGTTTTCTTGTAAGAAAATCATATCATGGCTCAAACGACCCAAAGGGAGAGCTTCTCTCCGTGGATGGGATCTGCTCTGCACTGTGGGATAAATCTATCCAGGGTCTGTCTGATGCTGTCCAAAAGCGGGGTGCCCAGCATCTTGAAGGGACATAAAATTTAGTCACTATATATACTCCTTATTTCGTCTATTTAAAACTGCTGTTGTATTGAGACAGCTGTTGTTGGGTTTTTTCTGTTGAGCACTGACTGGCTCCCACCTCAGCCCCACCCAGCACAGAGCGGAGAGGCAGAGAGGACCCACAGCTTCCCTGGCAGCCTGCAAAACCAGGGCTCACGGTGCACAGGCTGATGGATGGAGGCACCTGAAGTGCAAAGTGGCCAGAAGGCCAGCAGGGAAGTGAGGGGTCGGGGGAACAAGAAGCAAAGGGACGCAGTCGCTGGCCAGGCTGAGCCAAACCTCTGCAGCTCCGCCTCAGCCAGCCAGGACTCAGCACCGCACACAAAATGCTCATTCCTGTGTATTGCTCTCCCTCGCCATGGCATGCGCACTCCGGTCACGGGCACAAACCCGACCACAAGGCCCAACCGGGATGTCCTGGCCCATGCCTGGACCACTCTTCACTCATTGGCCAGCTCCGTGCTTAGCAACCACCAATCCCAAGAGGTTATTTGCTGGCTACTAGGTAGGAAGAAGCTGGGATTTCTCTCCCCCCCCCCTAGTCTCCAGCACTGATCATTTCTGTCTCCAAAGGAAGCCTCTGGCACAACATACAGACAGACACTCACTCACTTCCCCAAGGCCCCTGCTCCAGGAGAGGAGCATCCCAGGGCCTCCACCGCATCACCTTGCTCTGCAGCTTCCTCTGCAGCGTGATGCATCCCCAAGGCAGGTCTCAGATAAGAACACAGATGTGGGAGATCAGAGAGGAGAGGAACAGCTGTATCCACCTCCAGCTCTCCCACAAAGCCTGAAGGTTGTTACATCTTGCCCACAGGCTGTAGCTGAGACCTTGCCACCTCACGCTGTGAATCAGGGACACACACTGGTAACATTAGCTCTCCTGCAAAAAATACAGGCCCAATGGGCTCCAGAATGACTCCCCTCCTCCTCTGCACCAAGAACATCTGAAAACAATGTGATCGCAAACCACTGCCCACAAAACCAACACAGCTGAGCCTTTCCCTGTCATTCTTTTGGATGGAAACTGCAGAGGAAAGAAGCAGGGTCCAGTGGAAATCCACATCAAGGAAACTGGGGAAAGAAATAACCTCAGGCTGTCCCCCACTTCATGAGGCCAGTGCTGTACCATCGGTCCTGACTGCGACTGAAAGACTTGAACCTTCCCAGAAATATTGATCTGAGGCCTAAATAACTTTAAAATTCTCCTGCTGCCTGGCAAGGGGTTAATATGTTGAGCGCACAGGGGCTGACCTTGCCCACAAGGCAAGACAGACCAGCAGGAAAGACGTGGAAGAACTGGTGTTTTTCTAAACCCTGGTTAACCTCCAATCCCTTTTCAACTCTGACAAGAGCTGAAATTCATGAAAACCCAGTAAGGACCCTGTCAGGAGGTGGCAAGCAGGGCCTGAGCCCTCCCTTAGCCACAGGGTTTGTTGCCCAGTCACCAGGACACCTTCCCTTTTCACCCTGCACCCCCAGCTCTGAGGGAAGGGACAGGGCAGGGAAGGGCAGGACAGGAGCAGGACATGCTGGCAGACTACCCGTGGCTTTCATTCCCAGCACAGCAGCCCCCTGGAAAGGTCCCTAGAAAGCTGCTTCTTCACAAGTACAGGGCATTTCTCAAAAAGCATCCAATGTACTTGGGGTTCCATCTCACAGCAGCCAGATAAAAGTACACAAAAGGCACAAAATAGCCCCAGCATGGCTCCATCAAAGGACATGCACTGGAGTTTGTCCTGCTGGGCTCCAGACCCAGAGCTATAGGGAGACCCCTGCATATGTGTGGTGGGCATCACTGCAAAGCACTAGGGCGAGCCAGGTAACAGTGCTGCTGACGAGCGGTGTGCCTGCTGGGTATGGAAATGAGTCAGCTCCAGCCTCAACCCTCAAAGCCATCGCATGGATGGTGAATTCAGGCCTGGGGACCTTCCATCCTGCTACACTCACAGAGCCCCACGGCACAGCCCTGGGGACCATGCTGCCACAACACCCTTTGACAGGCTGCTGGGATCTGCTCTCACAGCCAGACCCTCCATCGGCTGAGAGCACCAAACCATGGAGCAAAGCCTAAGGTCAGAGCTCCAAGGTCTCACACTCTCCATGGCTTGGCCACCATGGCTGGGTTTCCCCAGCTAGGTTCTCAGGCACATACGCTGATGGAAGGACATAGCCACTCAGCTGCACACCCCCAAATCTGAGGTGAAGGCTCCCCGGAATGAACCAGGATGTGGAGAAGCATCCCGGGGTGACTGGCAGCAGGTCAGCAAGAAAGAAGCAGAACAGAGGACCTCAGACCAGCCTTGCCTTTCAACAGCCTGTCAGAGAGGAGAGTGTTTTGCAGTGGTCAGACCTAAACCGATGCTTCAACTCCTTCCTTTTCTCACCATGCCAGCACGGTACTGGGGATCTCACCAGGGCATTTGCTGTAACGAGTTCAGCTCCGGCAGTTAAAGTTAGAGCTCACCTCGGCCATATGTCTAATACTTCTGTAATTTAGTCCGACAACTCACGGTAACTTTTAAGGACCTTGTGCCTGCATATGTTGCTGCTCTCAGATCTCAGCAGCCACAACTGCTCTGCTGACAGGCGTCCCAGGCTCCCTGAAGCGTCTGTCGTCTTATTAGCAGAGCCTCCACTTGGGATTTATTTTCCATCCAGAATTTAAGCTGAATTTATGTATTAACTAAAGACTATTAGTGCCAAAAATAAGTGGAATGCCACTTGCTCAGCAACACAGGCCTTATGAGGGACCACGTGGCACAGCCAACCCACCCAATCGCAACCCCAGAGAGGCTTTTTATAGACAACCAAGTCTGATGGAGTGCAAGTGATGCTTGGCTTGCTGCAATATTTGCTCTGCCAGTGTCTGACTGCAGGGGGAGGGGAGGGAAATATCCCTGCATCCACGGGCAGGAAGCATGGTTCCCTCCCCTCTGCTGACTGGGTAAGCAGCCAGGTGGAACTGGAACTGGTTTAGAAACAGGCAGTGGCAGCGCTACCTCATTCCCCTGCCATAAACACCCTCGCATGTAACATGGAGCATGCAGCTTCTGATGCACGGCACACATCCTGCTGAGTGTCTCAGTGCAGTATCTCAACATCAAGGATCCTCCTGCTCAAGGGAAAAAATAGGTCACCCAACATTGTACAGCTCTAGCTGATGGTGGCTTCTCTGTTTCCCAGGCTGTCCCCCCCATCGAGCTACCTCAGCTACCAGGAGGGTGACACTGATGTGACTCTGAAGGCTTCTCCAAGGACTCTGACCAATCTCCGCTGTGAGGGATGTGAAGCCACAGCAACAGCCACAGTGATGCCACTGCCAGCAGCCCCAGGAAGCCCACGCCACACACACTGATGCGCAGAAGGGTCAGTGGCAGGTGGAGGGCAGCCCTCACATACCAAAACAACCATGCCTGGCATGGCCTCTTCCCTTCCATTGCTCTCTGTCCTTCTGCCCTTGGACCCAGCCGTTTTGCATCCTTTGCCAAGCCAGACTCAGCTGCTGATTGTGGGACAGGCAGCAGCCAGTGTGGGTTTGCTGGTGTGGTAGCTCTCTGCAGCATATGCAGTACGTTGTGCTGGAAAGGGGCTGCTTTGGCCATGATGCAGCGTGGAGCAGTGCACAAATAACCCATGGCTCGGGCCAAAGTAGCATCTAGGAAAACAGGTCACAGGCTCGCAGTGGAGGTCAGCAGGGCTGAGTCAGGCACAGCTTGTCTGCACAAGCCTCCCTGGTCCAGGAGCTGCTTGCAGAGGACTCAAGAGCAGCTTTAGGCCATCGGCTGGACCAGAAGCTGCAGGCAAGCTGCTGGACTCCACTCTCCTGCTTGCCGCGGGACATGATGTACTGGCATAAGCATCACTGTGCTCACAGTTCCACCACAAGCAGGATGCTTGCTCCCCACAGTGCAAGGCAGAAAGGCAAAAAGTCGATCCAGCAGCCTTCCCAATAGCCATTCTCTGCCACCTTGATCCTCACCCTGTGATTTCTGCATCAGCGATCTGCGCAGGAAGGCAGAGCAGGGAGAGCAAGTGATAGCATCTGAGAAACAGGGAACAGGCAGGCCTGCCACCAACAAGGAACCCAGGACCAGGACTCCCTTTGCAAAAAGTTTGTGAGATACAATCCAGTCTGGCAAAGATGGCAAAGAGCTGCTCCTCACGCTATGCCAGCTTCTGCTTTTCCCAAGAGACAGCTTGGGCAGAGCTCAGCCCTTTGCTGCTGCAACCCCAGCATCCCCAGGATCAGCATCCAGCCATGCTGCTACCAGTGGTTCCTGACCTCCAGCCCTGCTCTCCTTGAGAAAAATTTAAAACAAAAGCATAGTTCATCCTAGGATTGTCTGGGGTGGGTTACAAAGAGAGACTCAGAGAAGCAAGCCAGGACCAGACAGGCCATGTGCAGGAGAGGGCTGCAGGACGGACGGGGTCTGGGGGCACAGGGGTATCTCCCCAGCATGTGTCCTGTCAGGTTTCAGACACAGCCCAGGGAGTTGGTGCTCAGCCCTCCCAGGATAGTGGTGAGCTGAGGCTCCCCTGGGAGGGTGTCGGGCATGGGCAGGAGGACAGTCTTCAAGAGTGCACACAGGGCCTTTGGGCAAAGATGGGCAGGGCCTTACAGAGCCCTGGATGAGACCTATGGAGAGGGAGAGAAGGGAGAGCAAGCTGTGACCATATACTGGACCTAAACCAGAGTAGCCTGGGTAATGAAAGCCCCAAGGACTGAATGTCATGGCTGCAGAAGAGCTTGTGCGTGTGCCCTTGTGCATCATTTTCACAGCAGTGCAGAAGACCTCTGTCCCATGAAGCTGAACAGGGGAGATGCTACCCCTCCACAGCCCTCACTCTGAGGGGATGGGAACATAGAGACAGTGTCCAAGGCCAGAGAAGCACAGTGAGCACGCAGGGGCAGCTATGGATCCACCTTCTGCAGGCAGATACAAGGCTGCCTGATTCTGTTGCTCCTCTTTTATGGGGAAACCTCCACTGAATACACCAGGAGGGAGTGCTGGCCCCAGCTGCATCCCTGGCCACAGGATGGCAACTGTTACACAGACACTAACTCATGGCCCAGCACCCCCAGAAAAACCAGGGGGACCCACATATCCACCCAGTCTCCAGCTGTCTGCAGGTCTTCAGTTACAGGCAAGTGAGAACCACATGGGAAGAGGTCCTGGGCCTTCCATAAAAAATCACAGAGTGGGTAAGGTTGGGGGGCACATCTGGAAGTCACCTGGTCCAACCCCCTTGCTCAACCAGGGCCATCAGGTCCATGTCCAGATGGCTTTTGAACATCACCAAGGATGGAGACTCCCCAACCTCCCTGGGCATCCTGTGCCAGTGCTTGGTCACCCTCACAGTGAAAAAGGGCTTCCTGATGTTCAGAGGGAGCCTCCTGTGTTTCAGTTTGTGCACATCGTCTCTTGTCCTGTCACAGCGCATTGCTGAAAAAAGCTGGGCTCCATCCGCTTTGTACCCCTCCTTCAGGTATTTACATACATTGATGAAACCCCCCTGAGCCTTCTCTTCTCCAGGCTGAACAGACTCAGCTCCCACAGCCTTTCCTCATGAGAGATGCTCCAGTCCCTTCTCCATCTTTGTGGCTCTTCACTGGACTCTCTCCAGTATGCTCATGTCTCTCTTGTGCTGGGAAGCCCAGCACTGGACACTGCTACAGATGTGGCCTCACCACTGTTAAACAGAGGGGAAACGATAGCATCCCTCAACCTGCTGACAATACTTTGTCTAATGCAGACTAGGACACCGTTAGCCTTCTCTGCCTCCAGGGCACAATGCTGGCTCATGGACAACTTGGTGTCCATGAGGACCCCCACGGCCTTTTCTGCCAAGCTGCTTTCCAGCTGGGTAGTCCCCCATCAAATACTGCTGACTGGGGTTGTTCCTGCCCATGTGCAGGACTTTGCACTTCTCCTTGTTGAACTCCAGGAGGTTCCTGTAAGCCCATTTATCCAGCCTGAGGAGGTCCCTCTGGGTGTCAGCACGACCCTCCGGTGCATCAGCCACTCCTCCCAGTTTGTCAGCTTGCTGAGGTCCATGCTGCCCCATCGTCCAGATCATTAATGAAGATGTTAAACAGGACCAGACCCAGAACTGACTGCTGGGGTATGCTGCTAGTTACTGCTCTCCAAACAGACTGTGTGCCACTGATCTCCACCCTCTGGACCTGACCATTCAGACAGTTTTCAATCCACCCCCCTGTCTGCTCATCCAGCTCATACATCAACAGCTTGTCTATGAGGATATTACGGGAGACAGCGTCAAAGGCCTTACTGAAGTCCAAGCAGACAATGTCCACCGCTCTCCCCTTGTCTACCAAGCCAGTCATTGCATCCCAGAAGGTGATCAGGTTGGACACAATTGTCTTCCTCTAGGCTGTCTCAGACTTTTGTGACTTTGCACCTCAAAAATCATCCAACTTGCTACAAAAATGCCTGTGCCTCACCTGCAAACTCCTGTAAGAGGGACATCTAGAAGCCATGTTGAGACTCATTCCCAACAGACAGGCCCAACCTGCATGTCCTGCATATTTAGAGGCACCAGACAACTTCATATTCCCACTTCTCATCAAAATACTGCATTTCCAGGACATTTCCTCCAAAAATAGGTCTAAATGGAAAAAAAAACCCCAGACATCGTGGAAACACCTTCAAGTTTTCAGACATGGTGCAGCCTCAGAGAACACTGCAGAAAAAGGAACCAAAGCCATCATTAAAGCCATGTTAGGGTTTTCTTAGCTCAACTGCAATTATCGCTCCGAAAGCTGAAGATGTATGATAGAGAAGAGTGTGTGTGGGAGGGAGGAGAGAAGGGGAAAAGAGAGAGACAACAGCAGCATGGAAGGAAATTCAACACTGCCAAGTGAAAGCCACTGTGACAGGCACAATTTATTTCCTTGCAGAAGGGTTTCCCATGTCATCCACTACACAGAGGAGAAAAAAAAAACCCTTATTTTGAAGAACACCAGCCATGAAAGTAATACTCCTAGGAGAGGATGTTCCCTTGGAGGCTGCAGCCAGAAGATTACTCCCATGCAGCCATTCCCTCACACTCCAACAAAAGATGTTTAAGAGCAGCAAAAAAACACTCCGTGTAAAATCCTGTTATCAGCCTCACTTGCTGGAAGGTGTGTGTTACAGTAAAGATCTCCAAGCCCCACTGCTGGGCAGATTTCTGTCCCAGGAACAGGGACATGTTTTCCACAGGCTCCGCATTCACCCCTTCCTACTTATCCGGTAACTCTCCTGGGAACATGATTTGCCTAGCAGGTTGCTGACCTTAGTTTTTAATAGGAGGAGCCCAGTGCATGGTCCTCCCACACAGGCACTGCCCAGCATCATGACTGCTCTTCCCTCCTCAGATCTGACTGCCACCGTGCTGTGTCTGGGAACCTCAGCCGTGGCACAAGGTTTCGCCTCATGCTAAGGCAGGCAGCAGAGCTGGCAGGAGCCACTGCCCGTTAGGGCATCCCTAACCCCACTCCTCACACCCTCAGCTCAAAGCAGAGACAGCAGCTCTGCTACCAGCTTTGGCTGCACTGCTGGGATCTCTGGAAAGGCACCGGGACCAGCCTGCTTAAGAAATACTCCAGTGAGACAACTTGGACTCTGCAGCTTCTTCGGGCTTGGCAGAGCTTGTCTGCGCTATTCTTCAGGTCAGATTTAACCTGGCACCCCATGGGCCCAGGAGGTGAAGCACCAAGGTCTTTATTGCCTACCCAGAGAAGAAAAGGGCTAGTGCTGCTCTCTTGGCTCTGGAACACAGCTTGACCACTGGGCAGGTGAGCGGGGTGGGAAATTCCCCAAAGGCAGAGTGATGGGAAAGGGCACCGAGTTGTGAAAGAGACGATGGGAAACTAAACTCTGTGACATGTCTCCTCCAGCAGGTTCACACGATGCTTTCAGTAAATCTTGTGCAACATAAGGAAACATTCCAGATGGAGATCAGGCCTATCCACAAAGCCTCAGTGTCCCTCATCCCAGACAGGGACCTGCAGGGATCTGTGCAGGGGCAGGGACTAAGTGACCTCCCTCAGAGCCTGACCTTCAGCAGGGCACACACAGGCACACGTCTCCCCATGCATCATGAGCAAAGGACAGAGCAAGACCTCTCTCTCACGCTGCAGAGATGCCCAGCACCGTGACTCGAGGAGCCACCTCCAGCCCCAGGAGCTCCTAGCCCAGAGCTCAGCACCAGCATGCTCGCAGCCGGCCAACAGCCAACACGGGCAACTGGCAGCTGCGGTCCTGCAGCCACCCAGGGCTGCCTTGGCACCAGCCACCACAGGAAAACCGTAGCCACTCTCCAAGTAGAAAGGTTTCAAAAGGTCACAGTTTCCTAACAGCACCTTCCAATATGTCTATCTGCTCTTCTGAAGACAGAACCCTCTTCATGTATTTATGATTTGGGAGTTACCACCTCCTCTCCTGGATGCTTTAACATCTGTGTATGAAACTTATGGGTCTCACCAGCCATCAGCCTGTTTCAAAGTTCACCACAGAAAGGTATTTTCTCTCCCTGCTCAAAGAACCCTCCGGAGCCTCCTTCCTGCAATGGCTGTATTTTATTCACAGTTACCAGTTCAATTACAGTGACAGCATGCAATTTCTTGGAAAATTTCCTACAGGTGTACCAACACCATGGGCAAGATTTCCTCTGCTCCTTTGCACCTGCACTGTCCTGGTGTGACAGCTCTGGTCTCTGTGCTTTTGCTCTGATGACATGGAGCAGAAGGCAATTCAGGCCGCAGTGCTTGGGAAGGAAGGAGAGGCCTGAAGCCGTCTGCGACCTGAGGCAGGAGGGCTCCTGGATTAGCTGTCTCAGCACAGGCAGAGAGCGCAGTTGTCTTTCCTCTCACCGGGAAGAGTCTGCAGAAGTAAACACGCACACAAAACCTGCCTGTCTGCATTTGCATCACCTCCCAGTAACATTTACTGACACATAGCGTCCCAGAGGGCTGGGGAATGGGCCCTGATGGCAACTCTCAGGGTCATTTCAAGCCACAAAACACAACTCAAATCTCTCAGCCCCATGCAGCAGCTACAGATTTGCAGAAGTTTGCAAGCATCAGCAGACCAGCCACTCAGCCTGCCTCACCCAAGCATCTTTCCATCACAGTGTGCACCACAAAGCTGCTCAGATCTCTAACAGCTTGGGAAATCCTCTCTCCACACCATCATGCAGCATCAACTGCCCTCCATGCCCGCCAGCACTCACAGCTAGTTCTGAGCACCAGAAAAACATCCTGGATACCAGAAGCCTGCATGTCACCATGCAATGGACTGACAGAAATCGTCTCTTCACACGTCACAGCTCCCCCACGCAAAGGGTGCGTGCCGCTGCAGATCAGAGGCAGGTTTGGGGACTACGGGTTTATGTCTTTGTGGATCTAATACCTTTGCTGTGAGATGAGCTTGGCTGGGAAATGTTCAGAGCTAGATGGCCACCCAAAGAGAGTCAACACGCTGCTGGCGGGGACCAGGCAGGTCTCTTGCAGACTCATTCCAGGAAGAAAGCAGGGCTTCTCCACCCTCAAACACCCACTCAGATCCTCCCAGCTGCAAGGAGTGCAGCATCTGCCTCCTTTTTAGCAGGGTCTGCCACCTCCAGGGTTGACCAGTTGGCAGCAGAGACAGCCCTGCACCCAGGGGGATAGACTGCTTTGAGATCCATCAGTGAAAGGCACTGGAGAGAGGGAAGGGCTTCATTACCATTTCTGCCCGTTAGCGGCAGTGATACACTGATAAGAACCCAGCACACCACCAGTTTTTGCCTGCTCTCTAGCAGAGCATGCAAAGCAGCATCCTTCCTGCTTGCCAGGCAGGGAATCATGGTGTGGGGATGCTAAGCAGCTCTCCTACGATCACTGACACAGATGGGAACTGAACAAAATCTGCAAGCACAGCCTGCCCTGCCTGCACCCGTTCCCTCCAGAGCACGGAGCCTCCCAAACACACCTCTCTGCAGTGCATGTCTCCAGCACAACTGCACAGACACAGGGTCGAGACGAACCCATACAGCTGACTTTCTGTGCTGCACCCCACACACAGAACATCCGGATGCTACAAATGGGCTAGATACTCCACAAAACTCCTTCTCTGGAGCACAGTCCAGGCAACGGAGAGCAGACTCCATGGAGGAATTACTGATCAACAAATGGAGAAATGCGTCCCTGCCGAGCACACCCCTCCCGGGGCTAAAGCCACAGCAATGCTTCAGACCTGTACTGGGCCTCTCCATCCACCGTAGCCCACTCCTTCTGGCAACGAGGTATCTGAGGAAATGCAGAATCAGCAGCTGCACCCCAACCATGCAGCACACACCGGCATGGCCTGTGTGATCATTCTTCCTTGTGCCCCCAGTAAGACACTGTGCAAAAAAGGACCTTCTTTGGGTGACCCCAGGCCTGCTGCTTCCCATCATCTTGTAGGTACAGAAGAATTCCTACTTTCCATCCAAGCCACCCTACATCTACTATTATGTCTCACTCAGTGCACAGAAACCTCAGCGCCTTCCTAGCATCTCACCTGCATCTGATCCTCCCAAACCCATCAGAATACTTCACTCCCTCTAGGTTTTCCCCTCCTTGCCTGTGAGCCTGTTTGGGCTCTAGGGCATCATCTGCTCCAGAGCTCCTACAGCATTTGCCATGGCCTGCAGTTGCTGTTGTGCCTCAACATCCAAGGAACAACAACCGTCACCCTACAGACCCAGCCTCTTGTATCCCCCATGCCAGGAAGACTAGTTTAAATCACCAACCTACGGAGAAAGTGTGCCAGAGAAGAGCTATCCCTGGGTACCACAGACCTCCACCCTGGCTGCATGCCCATTTCCTGACATCAAGGCATCTTTCTGGGAGTGTTCAAGATCAGGGCAGGGCTGGGGTAGTGTGACACTCATTTGATGTCTGCCCCATCTGCCTGGGGCCCAGCAGCACTGCTGGAGGCTGGAGGAGCAGGGCTGGGTGTGCAGGTGCTGGAATGGGCACTGCCTCCTCCTGCCATGTGTATGGAGCATGCTGAGCCAAGACAGCAGCTGCAGGAAGGACCTAGCAGGGAAACTCCTCCAGCTCCTTCTTGCTACCTCAGGTGTCTGCAGATCTGGGGACATGTCTGTGGGACTCAGGCTCTCCAGTACTGTAAGAAAAGTTCTCCAGTTCTCCTCAAAACCAGTAGGTAGCGCCCCACCATGCCAGGTTCCCCCAAGACAGGAATCTCCATTCCAGCACAGGACATAAATGTGCAGCTGCCCCAGCAGGCAGCAAATGTCCCACAGCCACATGAGAAGAAGCTCTGGTGTTCCCTAGATCACATGAGCCTTACCAGGCAGCTCCCCATGGAGCTCAGGGCCAGCAACACAAGAGACAACCTGGCAGGCAGGATGGAAAGACAGCTCCTTCTCCCAGCAGGGACACAGGGAGAAGGCAGCTGAGACCCCACATGGCAGGAAATCATCCCAGCGATGCTGATGACTTCAGCTGGACTGCCAGCAGCAATTGTCAGCCTGGCTCGAGGCTGAAAGCAGCCTAGAGGACACTCAAGTCTCTTCTCCTCCACACCAAGCCACAGGCAGCTGAGGAAGACCAGAGGAGTGGAGGTGGGAAGGAGGGAACACCCAGAGCATTGGGGCCAGGCAGGAGCCAGAGGTTCCTATTACTGCTGTTACTACCATCCTGCAGACCCATGGGGAAGATCCAACCTCCAAGCAAGGCATCCTGACAGCCCACTCATACTCCTTGTCATGCTTCCAGGGCTAATGAATGTCCTTCACACATCCACACAGCTCTGCATGCTGGGAAAGGCCACATGACATTGGTAGAGGCTGACATTAGAGGCCATGCCTGATCCTGACCTCACCTTGGTTTGACCCAAGTGCAGCCCGCCTCAAACAGCTAAAGCGGACGGTACAGCAGCAGGGAGCCACGGTCCAATGGGGACAGGCTCCAGCAAGTGCAGCAGCCAGAGCTGGCACATTGCTGCCAACTTTGAGACAGCCCAGAAAGAAGAGCTAATTCCAGTCCCCACCCTCCTGCCAAGCCATCTGCCTGCCCCAAGACCACCAAGTGGATCCAGAACAGCATTTCATCATTACTGAGCCATTACGAAAAGTGGATGAGCAGTGATTGATTATAATGAATGCAAATACCTGCCTTCTGACCCCAGATTGGCAGGACCTGACTAGCTCTTACACTAAGTAGTACGACATGTCCTTCCACAGGCTCTGCAAAGCCTTCCCAGCCTCCTCAGCATTTCCACAAGCCATCAGGCATAGCACTGCCCACCCATTCCTGCCCTAGAAAACCATCATGTCCAAGATCTGCTCTCCATAAACCCTGGGGCCCTGCTCCCACCAACAGATCCCACAGGCTCATTTCCAGCATTTGAACCCATTGGGAAGGCTTTCCTGGAGTCCTCACCTTCATCAAGAGGGCAAAAGGCAATCCCCTCACACCAGAACAGAGTGAGAGTGAGGGTCAGCAAGGTGGGAGCTGGGCACCATCACAAGCATGACACGTCCCCATTCATCAAGTGCATGTGTCCCATCCCAGAGAGCTGCCGTGCACAGAGATGGCAGCAGCGAGCTCTCCTCCAGTAGGCCACCACCTGTGAGGCATTCGAGCCTGCAGGGTACGCACTCCTGCCTGCAAGGATGACCTCAGTTGCCCTCCATGAGCCAATAAGTGACAGGGATATAGGAAAGGATGGCACTGTCCTGCTGCAGACAAAAGGGCATGGGGCAGGTGGGAGGACCAGTGAGAACCACTGCGGCCACCAACCCAAGCCAAGAGACCTTAAAGTACTGCCCTGGCCAGGGAGAGACGCTGTGAGCAGAAGCACCTTGTGCCTGGGCTGCAACATCAGAGAACAGAGTGGGAACGGAGCTGAGCACCTATCTCGTCCCCACTCTCAGATCCTCTGAGCAGGCCATCTTGCCTGCCTGCAAGATCACCCATCCCAGCATCGTTCCTGATGGGTGCTCAACCTACTGTCAACACACTCTGCTGTTAGCTCTCACCCACCTCCAGAGCAGGCTATTGGTGTCAAGGGGATAACTCCCTACAGAGGGGCAGATACCCCTGGTTTGCAGTTCCCACAGCCTTGTCAGGACTGTTGACATCTGGCCTCTTTCCTGCGCACAACTTCTTCCCATCAGCCCACCCAGCTCCATCCTCAAGCTGCCACACCAGCTAGGGCCATGCTCAACCCATGCCACGACCCATGAGGCCTAGCCCAGTTGCAACCCTTGATTCATACTGGGGAGCACCCTTTGGTCATAGCTTGGACTGCAGAGATACCTTAAGGGAGCAATTGCTTGGGGTAAGACAGGAAAGCCAAGGAGACCAGAGAGGCTTCCTTGACGCAGGCAATCAGCCAGCAATGCCAAGACATGGCTACAAACTCAGCAAGAGCTGGCTAACCCTAACATGCACAGAGACAAGAAACCCCCACTCAGCTGAACACCAATGCCCTGGGTCTCCAAGGCAGCACCTCCTGTCCCCCTTTGACCCAACAAATCTCTTACTTTCTCATTTCCTTTTTCTTCCCTGATACAAACAAACTCCCTCCCCTTGAATAGCTTCAGTGCTGTCTGCTGCGACTTCCATACAAAACTTCTCCCCAAATCCTCCAAGCACAGAGCTGATCCTTCTCCTACCCAACCACATCCTAGGTTTCCCTGCCTAGAGTTATACAAATTATTTTCATTCAACTTGCAAATGATCTGCTCCCCTCTAGGGACCCCATGTTCTGGGGAACTTCATGTTTTCCTCCTTCAGACCAGTCACTCTTTTACCCAGGACAGAGCTAGACCACGGGATTAAATGAACGCAGTTTTCACTGACCCTTCTGGCCAAGCTTTGCAGCGCACAGCCCAGCACCACGCTGCAGCAGCCAAGTACTGGTAGCATAGTCATTCAGCAGAGAAAGAGCAGTACAGTGATTCATCTTCCTTTTGATCTTTAGCCTACCTTTGCAGGCTCAATACCCCGTCCCCAAAATTTCTGGCAGTTGGCAGACCTCTCCACCTCCCCCTAGACCTGAGAAGGCAAATGCTGAGGGGTGCTGGCACCCTTCAGAGGTTCGACTGCTGCACACCCATTTCAGCAGGCGAGCAGATGCCTGGCTGCCAAAGTTGCCAGGGAGATGAGCTTCCTCCGAGCCTCCCCTCACCGCACACGTCTGCCCGAGCTCCTGCCGAGGACAGGCATCCTCCGCCATCTGCACCGGACAGAGCATCGCACCGTGCAGAGAACACCTCACCACGGAGCAGGGCACCACCTTCTCCTTCAAACGGCACCATTTGGACATGAAAGAGTGGTCCGGCAGTTTGGGAGGGTGCGTGCTCGCATCCTGGGAGCCTTCTCCCATCAGCAGGGAGAGCAGACAGAGAGGCAGGATTTACTGACATCTCTGCTACACTCAAGCCAGCTCCCACCAGCACGACCAGCACTGACCATGCTGCCACACCAGGCATCGACAGGAAGGACCAACAGATGCTGCCAGGCAGCCCCAGCACCTCCCGGCTCAGCTGAGGCACTTTATCACTTCCCAGCACTTTAACACCCAGGCTCCTCTGCAGTGAGAATTTCTCAGACGACCAGAGTCACCCACAGGCTCGCAGCCTCACAAACCTCCTGTCCACCATGGATTGCTATCCTGTGGCTCCTCCTGGCCGAGCACGCCACTCACCTCCATCCTTCTCACTCCATCCATTCCCATGCCTGCCAAAGGCCGGCACAGCTCGCTGGGGAAGCCTTTGTGCTGTTCCAGGGCAGGACGGCTCTCTACACTCGGCGGTGCCATGCAATGCCTCAGAAGGGGAAACCGAGACGAGGCACACTCCAGCACCAGTATCCAACGCCCTAAGTCTGGCCAAGCAGCAGCCGCTCCTCACAGCACCCATGCCACGCTGCTCATGGGAACTGGCAGCCCCTTCTGATCTGCTGGGAGAGGCACCCTCACCCCGGCAGTACAATACCAACGCTGACCCCTTGCAGGACTTTGCAGTAGATTTTGAGGGGTGCCAAATCTTTAATGCCCAAGGCCCTGGTGACCATGGTGGATTTTGCCTTTCACAGATCAAACCAAGTGGGGAGCTCAGCTGCAGCAGAACATGGCTCCCTTTTTGCCTGATGATGGAGTTTATTGCCTCTGTGCTGCCAAGCATGCACCAGTTTCTGATCCAGATCCAAACCCAAGTCAAGGTGTTGCCTGTGATTTAGAAAGGGCGTTATGCTTCAGGGCCCATATCTAAGGGTTATTAGCTGGCAGAGCACAAAGAGAGCCACCAAGCAGCAGCTGGTGCCCAGAGGCTGTGCACGGAGAGGCCCTGGATATAGAAACAGCACTGCTGGGATCAAGCAGGAGCCTTTGTAGTCTCCTGTTACTCACAGAGATCCTTGGGGAAATACTTTATTTAGCCAAATGTTTCCGAAAGGGAGACTGAGAAATTAGCCAGGCTTTGCTCCACACACAACACGTGCCTGGGAGCAGCCGCCCTCCGCTGTTTCAGGTACAGCTGAAGACACCGGGACCGGCAGCACCGGCTGAGCAATGTCACAGTTGCCAGTTACCCATCACGGCTGGCTCAGCTGGGAGACGAGGAGCTGACCTGGCCATGGCCACCAATCCATTCACAGGCCAAATCCTGTGTGCCAGCTAACCAGGAGCAGGGGGCACCCAGAAACGTGCCGTCCTTGCGAGGGGTAACAGGTTTCTGCCGCAAAGCAACCGCTCCCCATCTGCAGAAACTCAAGGCAAGAAGGAAGCAAGTTTTCACTCTTCTGCGAACCTAAAGAAGTGTGATTTTCTGAAGGTGGTGAGAAATCATTTCAGACAGCTTTAATTAGCAGGGTAGTGTGTGAGAAAATCCAGCTTTGCTGCTCCCTGCTCCACAGCTGCCCTGGGATGAAGGGAGAGCACCAGCACCGGTGGCTGGAGCCCAACCGCCCCTGCGTCTGCTGGGCTTGCAGCAAGCCCGATGATTTGCAGTTTAGCCAGGAGGGACATTTTGCATGAGCTGCTGGTTCAAAGTTGCCACCGCTATTTCAGGCAGCAACACCTACACTGTAATCCAGAGGGCTACATTTTCCCACGGGCACTTCAAAATCAGGCTTCCCTCCCCTCCTCACAGGCCAGCTGTAACCAACCTGGCTCTCACAATCAACAGATAAACAGCTTCCAGCATGGTGTGGCCACCGAGTCCAATGCCACAGCCCCGACACCTTCCTGATTCCCACTGAGACGAAGACACCCTCCAAGTAGAAAAAAAAAGACGTCATCTCACAAGAAGTATCTGCTGCAACAACAGATCCTCTGCCCGCAAATCCTCCCAGGGATCTGCCGCCACCAGATTACTCGCTCAGATAAACTAGCTAATCCTACAGGCAAGGCGCACACTTCGTCCTGGAACTCTGCAGCGTTTTTGGTGAGGTGCTCTGGGAGATGGACAAGCTCTAATTAAAGCTACTTTGCAACTTCCTGCATATGGAGGCAGGAAGACATTTGTTCCTCTGTGAAAGCAGAAATCAGAGCTCAGAGAGGTTAAATCCCCATCAGCGAGAGCCCCTCCTGTGTACAAAATTTCTGCAAATATATCTTTCGCCCAGGAAGCATGGGCTCACGCAGAGTGCAAAGCAGATGATGACACAAGCAACCCCTAAAGACCAGGAGGGTCAGGACCACAGACCCCTTTCTGGACTCAAATGAGATCCCAGCAGGGGATCCCACACCACGCAGCCACCCCACCAGTGACAGGCAGTGCCGCAGCTTGCACCTACTTCTTCCTCCTTGTTCAGTGCATGCAAACACACAGGAGACAAGAGACCATCCAAAATTAAGACGTTACAAGATGTAAAGAAAAGAGACAGGAGGAGAAGCAATAACAGGAATCATTATATAACAGTATGAAAAAAAAATCCAATAACACTGCCAGCGCAGGAGAGGTTTTAAGATGGGCAAGTGGGTGATGAGGATCCTGGGCCCCACGACCAGCCCTGTGTGCCAGGGGGACACAAACCCACGGCTGGGCAGAGGTGCAGAGGCTGCAGACCTCCGGGGTTTGCAGGAAGGGAAGTCCCAGCCTCCAGAGCCTGCCCAGCGGTGGGATGGCCAAAGTGAGAACCCCCCTCCCTGGATCTCAGCATGGAGGGGCGCAGGCGCAAGCCAGCCCAGCCAAGACCCCGCACACACACCACCTGCACTGACTGGTTTTCCCCTCCTGCAGCCCACACCACCCTTCCCTCTCCTTCAGCCTCCCTGGCTCTGCCTGGCGAGGGCCTGGGTCCTGCGCAGAGCCTCGCCACCCACCTTCTCTCCTGAGCCAGCTGTGCAAACAGCAGGGGCTGCTCCTTGGAGAGAGACACAGATGCTCCAACCACAGGCCTAATTCTGCAACACATCCCGGACCTCAGCAAGAAGCGAGAGCAGAGGATGCACAGCATCTTAGCCTGTAAGAAGGGGATGAATCACTAGAAAACAGACCCAGGCATGGAGCCAGAGCAGGGAGGAGATGGTCCTGCAAGGCCTCCATCTTTGGGAGTGGGTGGGATTGGAGTGACGAGAGCCACGAGGTCCCCCTTCACCCACTCAGAAGTGACCTCAGCATCTGTCCCCCTGGCTCCATATTATCCCTAACATGGCTGCAGCCTGGCTGTCCCTCAAAGAGCACGTTGTGCCTGGACATTTCACCCTCTGCCAGCTCTGGACTTGTCTGCCGTCTGCAGCAAGCACAGGAAATAGCCCTGTGCCACTCTGGATCTCCCCTCCCAGCAGAAACCGAGCAGCAAGAAGGCAGACCATGGCCTGGTTTCCCAGTTCATGCACCTTTCCAGCAGCTCGAGTGCTACAAATCAGAAGATCCTGCCAG
The DNA here is from genome assembly GCA_013400135.1 of Rhinoptilus africanus. Taxonomy (NCBI): domain Eukaryota; kingdom Metazoa; phylum Chordata; class Aves; order Charadriiformes; family Glareolidae; genus Rhinoptilus; species Rhinoptilus africanus. The sequence goes on from VXBO01012482.1 coordinate 450,575, forward strand.
GAATGTCACCTTCAGAAGTAATCTCCTGGCCAAACCGAGAGCATGAAGTGTTTGAGGAACCACAAGTTCAGCAGGCTGAGGCTCCTGTTCAATCTTCATCACTGAACCCAACCACAGTTACGACAGTTCACAGCCACCAGCTTTTATTATTCCTTTGCAATCTGCCATAGAGCTCTGCTGAAACAACGCTCCCGCCAACCTGCAGAGTCCCTTCACCAGGGAGCCTATTCAGACCATCAGAAATACAGACACAAAAGCAGCAGCTCCAAGAAGGTGTCACGGGCAGAATGACACCCCTTAACTTGTTGTTACATCAGCCTACACATTAACACGTTGGGTCTGATCCAGGAAGCAACGGAGCAGCCTTTGCTCCTCTTAAAGTCATACCCTACTCCCCAGAGATGCACAAGTTTGGAATCCTTCTTGCTTTAAAAAAAAATACAAGCTGCGTACCTTTTGCTGTGCTTCACCTGATGATGAGACCACAGTCCTGAGACATTCCCCCATTCCCTTCCTTTTAACACTGCAACAGCTATTTCACCAAATCCTCTATGTCCACGATGGCCCATATACAGATCCACATGAAATTAGTGCCTCCCAAATTAGTTTTCTCGCATGCAGTCCTAGCCCATTTTCCTCAACAACATATTATGATATGCAAAGTTCCACCTTTCTCCCAGGAAATGCAATCTTCTAAATTTATCTTTTGGGTAACTACAAAAAGGGACAGGCCTGGCTTTCCCAACCTGGGGTCAGCAGTCCCAAATGTGCCCCAGAAACACCTAGTTAATAACGCAACAACAACAACAAAGCAGCAGACATATGTTCGCTACACAGCTAAGCATAACGTGACAAGGCACCTTGTTTTTAATGAGGGAAAAGGCCAATTAACCTGATGAGGAAGCACAGAGTGCTGTCATTGAGTGGGTAACCCGGATTCCCTGAAGATACTGCATGTATATCCTCATCACCCATCAAACACCAGAGATTCAAATCCTTTTCTGATGGCACGGCGCAGTGCTTGGAGCTCTCCAGGTTCACACCGGCCTTCTCCAGATTTTGTGACACACTATCTCAGTGCTCAGGCTGGATGGAGGGCCAGCCTCGCATTTTTGTAAGCTCAGATCTCAACCCTGGGAAAATGCAGTCATTGTCTTCACCTGGTCCCCCACCGCCCAGCCCATCGCAGGTATTCGCCCCGCTGAAGGACAGCAAGGAAAATCCAGGCACAAAAGGAGTAACGCTCCGGCAGGCGCTTCCCCATTGATGTCATTTCATAACTGCATTTACAAAGGTGGTGGTGGATCAGCACAGAGTACGCATGGAGAGCAGCACAAGTGCATTGACGGGAGACATCTAAATGCTCTGAACGAACAAAAGAAAACCAACTTCACAACGTGAGGCTGTTATTTTGAAGGAGGCAAAACTTCCCGGGACTGAGGGCACACCTGGAGCGCCAGCACCTGCCCCAGGCCCCGCAGCCCCCGGGAAAGAGCCCCCCTCCGCACCAGTAAAGGCGCCCGGGAGGCAGAAGGCATCAGCAGCACCGGTGCGCACGGAGCTAACGGAGCCAGGGCCGCACGCTGGCAGCGGCTCTTCCATCACCGAGGCGAACCGAGGGAAGCGGCACCCGAGGTGGGGGGGCACCGGAGAAGCGCCGAGACCGAGGGCTCCAGCGCGCTGCCGCCGGAGGGCGGGCGGCCGCGGGCGC
>VXBO01012482.1:452516-475861 GCA_013400135.1 Rhinoptilus africanus
GTGTTTGTCTCCATCTCAGCCCTTCTCCAGCCCCCCCAAAGCGTGCAGCCCTCCCCCGCCCCCCCACATACATCCCCCAGAGTGCCACCAGAGATGCGGCTGCAGGTGGCAGCAGGGCTTCTGTGATGCGCAGGGCCCAGGAGGCAGGGGGTTCCTCTTTGCCCGATGTTTTTTCGGGGGTTTGTGTCTTGAGATTCCCTGCATACCTGAAGAAAAGGCATTGACATTGAGACAAATGGAGTAAGGTAATGGCCAAGGAGACAAAGCCTTCTTTCATGCCCTGATCCCTGCTGCCTCTTTTTAATAAACAAGTGCTATTCCCCCTGCAGTGGTTTCCAGGAGGAGTCAGTTTAATCTCCAAAAAGTGGCTTATTTGGGTTTATTTTCAAAGCTGATCCTGAAGCATCTGTATTCCCAAAGCCTCACTGCTCAGATGCTACAGCATGGAAGGGCTCTGAGATGCTAAATTAGCGGCAGAGGATTTCATATTTGTTGTTGCACTAGATTCTGCATTGAAGGGGAGCGGCCATGGTCCCACAGTGATGGAGGTGATCTGGAGACAGGAAGGCCAGGCTCAGCCTTGCCTGAGGGGATGGGTAGCAGAGATGCCTGGCCCTGCCTGCACTGCAATGGAGACAGCCCCCTCCCAGTGGCTTTGCAACCTCAAGGGAATCCCTTAGCACACCCCCAACGATGGCAAGAGTTGGGTCTTTGTGCAGAGGAGCACCGATGGCAGGATTGAGGTTTGCTCCCCTTTTGACGTGATGCAGCCAGATTCATCAAGAAAAATGAGCCTTTGTGCCCAGCAGAGGCACTGAGCACTGCCTCTCCTCGTGTTGCCCTGGCTCTGCTGCCCAGGGCAGGAACCGTCCTCGTGCCTCCGCTGGCACACAATGGCACAGCCTCAACACATCCAGCCCGAGCTCTGCACCTTTGGAGCGTCCGCAGCTGGGCGCTGCCAGCCAGGACGGCTGCTTTTCTCCCTCTCCAGGGCGGCTAACAGCTCTCTGCATCGCACTGCCATTGCAGGACCTTGATGCCGCGGAAGCAGCGCAGTGTGTTAACAGCAGGGCTTGGGGAGCATTTCTTGCATGCATTTTCTCTTGCTATCTGTGATTCTCTGTGGCTTTCTGTTTTCAGATGTTCCTGAAATCTTTCTCTTTTCCCCCATTTGGTGATCGTGCAAAACTGCAGAGGAACACAGGCAGAGGCAGAAGGGACTAGAAGTGTTTCCCACGGCAGAGGGAAGGACAGCATTTCGGAGTCAGGAAGCTGCTTAGAGGAGTAGGGAAACCACCTGACTTGTCTCTGCTTTTGACAAAAATCTCTGTGGAAATTCCCCTTTCCCTAAAATTTCACTCAGACAGCAACACAGATTCTGCCTGAGAAGGAAGGAGATATCCAATAGCATAACTTGATCTGGAGCGCTCCCTCTCCACCCTGCCTCTTGCTAGAAAAGGCAGTTTAATGCCCGTGCATTTGAGTTGCTAATCCTTATCTTCTCCCTGTTCGCAGGTTGAAAACCCAGTGGGACCACAGTGGTTCAACCACTGTCAGAAATTCAGCACAAGATTCAGCACCTGTGAGGCCTCTGGGGCAATTTTGAAAACGGCATTTTGGAGTTCGGGACACTTGGTCTCTTAAAAGAGCACTGGCCACGTCTCCTTTTAGTAATATCTTTCCTGCTGTTCAGCCTCGCTGTTGTGAAGACAACTAGTCATCACCAGAGATGCTTGCGTTTCTGTTATCATTTGGGAAATAGTTTAGGACCAAATCGCTTCACTCCCTTCCCTGCTGATTCTACCATGTAAATAGAAAATCATTATTTTCTGAATGTCCTTGGGCACTTTGACTTAAGAAATGAATAAGGCAAAGCCCTGAGTGCAGTCACCAGCCCAGTCTGAGCACTGATTTTGAGAGAACGGAGTCTCAATAACATACTGTTAGAAGTATCTCTCTTCAGTTGCCTCGCAAAAACTTGACCCTCGTTCACAGAATAACAGGGTAACTGAGTCTGGCTGGGACCTCAGGAGATGTCACAGCAGGGCCAGCTAGGGCAGGTCACTCCAGGTCATGTCTAGCTGAGGCTTGAACCTCCCTGGTAAACCTGTTCCTGTTTTGACTACCTTCATGGTGAAAAAAAGCTTTTCCTTATCTGTAATGGAAATTCCCTGCATTCCAGCTTGTGCCAGTTGCCTCTCATCCCCACTTGTCTGAGAGGCTCTGTCCCTCTACCACCACTCCCAGGTGGCTGGCGGCATCACCAAGATCTCCTCTTCTCCTGGCTGAACTCTCCCTGAAACTCTTCTTGTACCTCCTCATCTCCAGCCCCCAACTTCTGCTGCTCTCATTCCAGGCTGCCAATGTCTTTCTGTGCTGGAAAGTCCCAATCTCAACCCAACCTCCAGCTGGGATTTCCAAATGCCACATAGAGGGGAGAGATTCCTTCCCTCACCCTGTTTGCTACACCTTGGCCATGCAGTGGGTTTTGTGGTCTCTGTGAGAGGTGGTGTTTATTAGGGTGAAGACTAGCAAGGAGCCAAAAGACTGTTCAGTGTCCTGGTACCAGATGGCTGATCCTCACCTGCAAGTCATGCTTGAGTTCACTACAGGACCCAAAGGGACAGCTGAAGGGAGAAGGTCCTAATTCACCCCCCAGGGCTGGGGGGCATTTCTCACAGGGGGATGCTGAGGATACACATGGAGATGGCCCAAAGCATGCAGGGAGTGGGCTGGCCACTATCCACTGAGGGCAGCAAAGCCAGGCCAGAGGTGGTTTGATAGGAAACTGCACAGTTGGAGTGATGGCTTTCTCCTAGCCTGCTCATGGACTATGATCCAATTGCATCTTTTTCTACGCCTCCCCCCAGGCTCTGCATTGCTTGGTGGCTCAGGCAGTGATCTGTGCAGGGCCTTTGCTTCTGTGCTGTACCATGCATCACCATGTGGCCTCCTGGCCACAATGCTCTTTTCAAAGCTTTCTAGAAAGCGATCAGAAGCGCGAGCATGCAGGGGATCAAGGGTTGTGCCTTGTTGTAAGTCAGGGGCTGGCGCTGGTTTTTATCTGCATGCAGAGCAGCCCTGCGGAAAAGGACTTGGGGGCACTGGTGGGTGAAACATGAGCCTGACATGAGCCAGCAACGTGCACTTGCAGCCCAGAAGGCCAATTGCATCCTGGGCTGCAACAAAAGAAGTGTGGCCAGCAGATACAGGGAGGTGATTCTGCCCCTCTGCTCTGCTCTGGTGAGACCCCCCCTGCAGTGCTGTGTCCAGCTCTGGAGCCCTCAGCACAAGAAGGGCATGGACCTGTTGGAGCGAGGCCAGAGAATACCACGGAGATGATCCGAGCGCTGGAGCCCCTCTGCTGTGAGGACAGGCTGAGAGAGCTGGGGGGGTTCAGGCTGGAGAAGAGAAGGCTCCGGGGAGACCTTACAGTTGTCTTCAGTCCCTGAAGGGGGCCTATAAGAAAGCTGGGGAGGGGCTGTTTGAAAGGGCATATAGTGGCAGGACAAGGGGCAATGGTTTAAACTAGAGCAGGGCAGGTTTAGATTAGACATTAGGAAGAAGCTCTTTCCACTGAGGGGGGTGAGACACTGGCCCAGGTTGCCCAGAGAGGGGGTGGAAGCCCCATCCTTGGAAGTTTTTAAGGCCAGGCTGGATGGGGCTCTGAGCAACCTGATCTGGTGGGAGGTGTCCCTGCCCAGGGCAGGGGGGTGGAACTGGATGATCTTTAAGGTCCCATCCAACCCAAACCGTTCTGTGATTCTTTGAGAAAAGGCAGATGATAAATGATGAACTCAGAAATTATATGGAAAAAACAAAGCCCAGAACCCAATTTGAGACTCCAATCTGGAGATTGCCTAAGCAAGACCATGGTCAAAATGCCTCATACCTATCAGTCCTTCCAAGTCTGTAAGGACTGGGAGACCTCCAAAGTCTCCTATTCCACCTGCCTCTCAAAGGCACCAGCAAGCAGCATGGCTGCAGCAAAGGAAAACAAGACCCACCTCAGGAGTTCTCCACCAGCAATGCTGCCGTGGTCTCAGCAATTTCCTCGGCTTACCCATGCCCCACTGCATTCCCATACCTCCTGCCTATTAACGACACCTTCCACACACATCAGTGCCAGCAGAGGAAAGCAGGACTGAGGGATGTATCTGTAGGCACTGGTGCTGCCTCTCCTAGAAAGAGACCATCATAGCATGGAGGCCTGATCCATCTCCCCTCCTTCCCTGAGCTGAGAGAACATTATCCTAGTGTCTTTCTGTGAGATGCTCAACAGCACAAAGGAAAGAAGTTGGGCACATTAGGTGTTGGGAGACAAACCAGAACTTTACTAGAGGGATGAAATACATCCTGAGAAACCTTGTCTCTCTTGGCATATGGCAATTGAAGGGAAGAAAAATCAAGAGCTAAGTGGTTTCTTTCACGTGGCAGAAAAGCTATTACGGTTCCCTCCAGCCCCTCTGTGGCATATTAGCCTCGGCACAAAGAAGAAGAAAAGCCACTCATCTTTCGAGGAAATTTGTGCCTCTTTTATGTGCTGCCCTCCCCAAGAAACTCATTCACTCCTTGTCCACCCACACGAGCAGGAATGATGAATGAAAACAAAATATAAACAATTCACCCTTCCCTTTTTCCTCCCAGCCTTCCAATCAGATGTTTCAGCCGATGCCTTAGTACCCAAATTTTGCATTTTGATCATTCTGATGGCGTGCGTTGGCTCACTGTGCCTCTCCCACACTCTGTTTCTTAGATACATATATCTGCATCCAATGCATTTATCAGCAACTCCAGCTTTAGGAGGGTTTCACATCACGCTGGCTGGAGGAGTCAGAGGGGAACCTGCCACTGAAGAGCGATTGCTCTGTTGTCACTGCCCACCTGCCTGGACCAGAGGACTCCTCCCACAGACATGCAGACACGGACACCAGCAGAAAGCTGATGATCAGCAAGGCAACACTTCTTATAATCATAGAATTGTCAGGGCTGGAAAGGACCTTAAAGATCATCCAGTTCCACCCCCCTGCCCTGGGCAGGGACACCTCCCACCAGATCAGGTTGCTCAGAGCCCCATCCAGCCTGGCCTTAAAAACTTCCAAGGATGGGGCTTCCACCCCCTCTCTGGGCAACCTGGGCCAGTGTCTCACCACCCTCATGGGGAAGAACTTCTTCCTAACGTCCATTCTGAATCCACCCATCTCTAGTTTTAATCCATTGCCCCTAGTCTTACCATTACCTGACATCCTAAAAAGTCCCTCCCCAGCTTTCTTGTAGGCCCCCTTTAGATACTGGTGGGCCACAATAAGGTTTCCTCGGAGCCTTCTTTTCTACAGACTGAACAACCCCAACTCTCTTGGTTTGTCTTCGTAGGAGAGGTGCTCCAGCCCTCTGAGCATCCTCATGGCCCTTCTCTGGACACGTTCCAGCAGGTCCATATCTTTCTTGTAGTAGGGGCTCCAGAACTGGACGCAGTACTCCAGGTGGAGTTCTTGTCCCTCAGAAGGACGGTGTTGGCCAGGCACTGCGATGTGTCACCAGAAAGATAACACGTGGGTGCAGGACACGTGCTCCCTGCACCAGGGTGTATCTTCAGCTCCTGGGCACTGCAGCCCCCAGTCCCAAGGACACCAGTGAGAGACCCCTCCAGCCCACAGACTCTCTCCCAGGACTGGATTTCTCTACCAGACATCTGATTTTTATCTCTCTTCCTTCTCTGTGCCCACCCTCCTGTGTGTTAAATAACTACAGTTGTGCCAGTGCATCAGGTAGCCTACAGGAAGGATGGGGAGGGACTCTTTATCGGGGGGGGTAATGATAGAACACGGGGTAACGGCTTCAAACTGAAGGAGGGTAGATTTAGCTTGGGTATCAGGAAGAAATTCTTTACTGTGCGGGTGGTGAGGCAGTGGAACAGGTTGCCCAGGGAAGTTGTCAATGCCCCATCCCTGGAGGGGTTCAAGGCCAGGTTGGATGGGGCTTGAAGCAACCTGGTCTGGTGGGAGGTGTCCCTGCCCAGGGCAGGGGGGGGCACTGGGTGATCCCTTCTAACCCAAACCACTCTGTGATTCTGCGTATGTCTGTGCACCTCCGAGTTCCCTTCTTAGCTAAAGTCCATACCAATCATGTGTCACTACATACATATCCTGAGCCAGGAGAGCCTCTGTTTGAAAGAACTGTAAAGAATTATTGTGAAGAAGAAAAATGAAGAGCAACATCTCCAAATCACCATGAAAAATGCAACAGCTGAAGCAGACATTTATTGGGAGACAAACCCGCAAAATGATACACCACTGCAAAGGTAACAACCAGCGCTGGTCATAAAAACATGGATATAGTTCTGCCCTCTCTAACGATGCTGCTTGCCGAGAGAGTGAGCGATGCATCTCTAGAGGACATGGCTGCAAAACTGAGAAACGGGTGCCATCACAGTGAGAAAGTCCATCCTAATCTTCAGCATTTTAGGTTGTGAGGGGGCTCCAGATCATCTGCTGCAAGATTGTTTCTCGTGGATTCAAAATCAGTTCAGCCCCTGCTTTTGGAGGTGGCATTTCAAACAACGCTTGTTTAATTTTTTGCTGTGAAGGCAGAGGAAGCAGCCTGGAGGGCTGTGTGCCTGCAGGGAACCCTCTCTACAGAGCAAAGCCATGTATGGGCATGAGAAACTCTCCATGTACAGCCCCACCGTTTCTGCTCAGAGCACCACTACTTCCACCCCAACTTTTCATTGAAAAATAACACCACCAACTACTGGGGAAAACACGAGAGTCTTGCTCAACCTGAAACCACCATTTTTTTGACCAACAAGCAGCGTATCACAACATTGGTGAAAAACCTTTCACACCAAGCTCCTGCCAGAGACATAGCAACAAAGGACCACCTGGGATCCTGGCATGAGAGCAGCCAGGGCAGCAACGTCCTTCAATATTGCACTTTAAGTTCATAATGACACCCCAAATTCTTTCTAGCAACTGCATCTCACAAGAGAGCAGAAACTCTGTGCTACCACAGCACCAGTCAGGCATGACAAAGGAAGCTTCTAATGAATTCAAGGTGGCAGTTTATCCAGTTAGCGCAGAAGTTTCGTGTTATAGATGTCCGTATACAGCATCTCTCCTCCTCCCTTCGGCACACCTCTGAGCTTTGCAGCCATTGGGGCACTGGCTAAGGAGTGCGATAAATGAAGCTGATGGCCATGGGACGATGCCAAGCAGTTTGGAACTGGGAGGTATGTGCACCCAGTGGAAAGCTAATGAAAGCACATCTGTGAAAGCAACAGCTTTCTGCACCGCAAAATCGGTGTGTTGTTGAGGTGAATCGGGCTGCTCAGCTCCTCTGATTGAACACTGAGGGCTGTCTGCAGACTCAGGAATATGTTTCCCCCTCCCACTTTTGCCTGTTTTGTTTATTTTGATGTAAAAATATGCTAAGAGGGTACATACCCTTGTATGTGTGCAGGAAACGCAGAGAAGGAGCACCTGAGGTGCAACACAATAATAGAGACAGAGAAGGCTCCTTGTCTAGCTTTGCCCTTGATTCCCTGTTTAAATATTGTCTGCTACCGTTTAGACAGGAGACCTTCTCCAAATGACTTCTGAGATTCAAGAGACCATTTCTGCAGTGCCAAGTTAATGCTTGCAGGCAGCCCGTGGCTGCAGAACCCCCTCGGTATTACAGAAGTGGTAACTTGTTTAATGGATTCAAACAAATAGGAAAGCCCAGGAGCTGAAGTGGCAGCATCTAAGCCCCATACTGAGAGGTGCAGAGACCTTATGGCAAGATTAAATATAGGTCTCACAAACCAGAACAACAGTGCTTTTACTGAGAAGATAATCAAGCCCTGGAGGAAATTACATGATATAAAGCTTATATTTAAAATAAACGTGAAATGAGTTGGTGGATTTGGGACCAGTTCCTTATGGAAAAGTTTTCACATCAGAAAAATCAGTTGATGAAACTGGCTGTTTAATTAGCAGTTTTGGCAGGAAGCCAGGAGGACCAAAGGGGTGCTGGGCCCTCGTCCCTCACCTTGCCATGCCACCCTCTGCGAGGAGCGCTGGGATCAGCAGAGGGGTGGGCTGTGCACAGGCTGCTGCATGTAAGGGGAAGCAAAACCTGGAGACAGGACCTGGATGGTGCCCTTGTGACTCTCCACAAGAAGCACCTTGCTAGGAAGATCCTACAGCCTCCAAAGAGGACACCCAGGGCAGGACCCCAGCAGCAGCGGGGCAGGGAAGAGCAGAGCCGTCGCAGGAGGAGGGCTGCCTCCGGTCCTCCCCAGCACCCACGCTCTGCTGTCGCAGCCTGGCGTGCAGTTCGGTTGATGTAAAGTCAAGGAGATGGGTGTGGGGATGAAGGCCCAGTCCCCTGGCAGCTGCTGCAAGCATTTCTGCCCTGGCTTAGTTATCTGCTGCCTCTGCTTTTTTACTAAGCATCACCCTAGCATTTTTACCCATGCCCATGGATGAATATAAGTGATGCCACATCCCTTGGTGCAGACAGGTCCTTGGACACTCTCCCTTCCCTATGAATTGTTGGTCAGCCCCTCTGTTAGCTCCCCAGCCACATCTCCTCCCTGCAGGACTGGTTTTGGTGGTTTCCTGCACATCAGTGCATTGCCCTGCACCTGCTGTGGGGGTCAGGCTGGAACCACCTGAGAACAGGCTTTTAGGCAGAAAGGTCCTGAATGCAACCTCCCCGCTGTGATGCCCAGCGGCACACCATGACACCACCACTGTCCTCACCCAGCACTCCTTCAGCCAGTTAAAGGGATGCAAATTTAAAAATAAAGACCAAGTTCTTTTTCCTTCTCCTCCCTCTTTCTTTCCTTGCTTCATATCACGCTGTAATCCTGTACTTTGCAGTTTGTGTCCTTGTATCTACTTTTCTCAATGACTTAATGCAAATGGGTTTTGCTCCAAGGAGTGTGGAATTCTCACTCTGTGCTGAGCTTGAAAGCAAAATGCAGGGCCCAGGAGGCACATGACTCCTGCTTCCCTGGGGAGTCATGGGTTGAGTAGTGCTCCTAAGCCCCTCCAAGCATCTGAGCCTCAAGTTTCAATTTTCAGCTCCATTTTCAGCTCCCTCTCCTCCTTGCAAAGTCTGTTCAACAGCAGTGGGAGGTTACAAATAGAGCGAGGCAGCTCATCTGCTGCATCTCGTTCACACGATCCACGGGCACACATGTGTGTGCGCCAAATCCTTCCTCCACAGGCACTTCACGACTTTCCCCAATGTATCAGAGGAGTGATGGCCACGCGTCTTTCCTGGTCTGTAGCTCCCTCCTCAGCCCTTTGCTGTGCACGTCCTGGCTGCAGCTGAGGACATAGGCAGCAGCACCACATGCATCTGCACTGAGATTAACCCTGCAAAGTCAGGGACAATTTGTATTTCCTCATCCAAAAGTCATCATTTAGGAAGGCTGCCAGGCCAGCTCTGCCAAGATAGAGCCTTCAGTGGAAGTCTTTGCTCTGTCTTCTCGTGAAATGGTGGCAGTAAGGGATCACACACACACGCTCATTGGGTCGGGGATACGGGGACAGGAGGGATGAAGGGAGATGGTCTCATTTAGTCTGGCCGAGAGGAGGCTAAGGGCTGAATTAATGGTGGCCAAAAACTATGTGGAAGGCAAGTACAGAGGCAACAGAGCCAAACTCTCCTTGGTGGGGCATGTCACAAGGGGCAATGGCCCTATAGTGCAGTTTGGGATGCTTAGATCATCCAGATGATTTTTCTTTCCCAGGGGGTGGTGTATTCCTAGGAGAGAGCACAGCACAGGGGCTGGGGTCCTCCATCATGGGAGGTTAATGAGGCTAAGCCCAACGAGGCCGTGGTCATCCTGACCTAGTGCTGGTGATAGTCATGATGCAAGCAGGCACTGGCCAGGAGCATCCCAGGGCTCCCACTACCCCTTCTAGGACCCTGTGACTCTGGAATATACAAGCTCTAACCAGTCTGGCAAGGCTGTGTCTCAGCCCCTAACAGGGGGAGGGGGGAGATGCTGGCTGCCTGTTCCCCTTGCAGAAGTCATGAATTCCCCATGCGGGGAAACAGTGAGGACCTGAGGGTCCCAGAGCCCCTCCAGAGCAAGGCTCCTGCAGGTCCCTCCCACCTCCCCAGGCCAGAGAGCCGGCAGGAGCCAGAGCCCACAGGGAGCCCTGGCCCCGGCCTGGGGGAGCAGTCCTGTGCAAGCCCCCACCAAGCCCCTCGCACACCCCCTTCCTCGGGGACACTCCCTGCTTCTTCCCAAGGAAGGGCTGGGCTGGGGGAGGGCGGTGTGAGCTCTCTCTGGTCTCAGTGAGAAAGGCCCGACAGCAAAGTTTTTGATATAATAGCTGTTTCAATAAGGCAGAGTAAAAAGAGAAATATCAAGTGAGCAAATCTTATGCCTCTTCATATGCGGTGCACACTGTGTTTGTGCAGCATCAGATGGATTTTCCCATGGTGCTGCGCATATCCCATTGCTTGAGAGAATTTCCTCCTTTTTGGTCTTTCAAGCTATTATATATCCTTTTTTTTTTTTAATTCTACCTTATTAAAGCAGCTACTTTATTTAGCCATTTATTATCAGGCTTTTCTTATTGAGATGCGTAAATAACACTCTCTCACCTCACCTCACCCCCGGTGCAGAACATCTCCCTCACACGTGCTGGAGTCCCTTCCCTTCCCAGCCCCCAGCACTGGTTTCGGTAGAACAAGGGCTGTGGCTACTGTGCTGGCTGCAGACTATCCCACAACTCTCTGGCAAAGCTAGTTTGCAAACGCTCTTGTTTTGTAAACCCTTTTCCTCTCTAACACAAACCAGGTGTTCCACACACTGCAGTCTCCTACCTGCCCCAGCCAAACCTCGTGGGATCAGAGCACTGCATCTTCCTACCTGTATCACACGGTATTTGCGGAGTGGCTGTAAAACAATTAATTTAATATAATTATTGAGAGGATGTTCATGTTTCCCACATGCTTACACACCACTTTAACTCGATCATGTCAAGGCTGGTCTGTAATTCTCTTTTAATGAGTTCCCAAAACATTCCCATAAGCAATATCCTCAGTAGTAAACCATAAAAACAAGCTAGCCCCGCTATCTAGGCACACTGTGAGAAGTTGAAACCACCGTAATGGTCCCTGGGGAGGGAGAAGGTGCGTTTCTCATTGGCTCCAGGTGATTCCTGCTTTCCCCAGCAGCAGGATTTGGGGGAGCCATGGATTTGCTGTGGTTTTCTCCTCCTCCTGGCCTGACTGAGTCAACTTTTCTCCTTGTCCCATCCAGTGCAGGGGTTGCAGGGCCCCAGATGGAACTTGTTGATCTAAAAGCATACAACCAGCAGACATTCTTGGAGCCCACATCTGATCCAAACACACCTGAGGTGCTGGGGAGCTGCCAGGGCAGACAACTGCCATCACCCCTCAAGGACCGGGGCACAAAAACGTCCCTTTCTCTTACACCAAGAGTCAGCCCAGCAAATGCCACCTCTTTCTCCACTCCTGTCCAAGGAATTGCCTCACAAAAAAGAAGCTATTTCCTTGCTGACACCATGCCAGAGTGGACCCTTCAGCCTCTTTTGCACTGTAGGAAACCAGAGTACCAAGAGACCCAGTACCTTTACAGAGTTTTTCCCACGGCATCTTGCAGGGAAAAGTAAAGAGGTGTTGCCTGTGCAGTAAAGGTCTCACTTACCACCTGAGGGGTTTTAAATTAAACACCCCTTCAGCAAAATCCCACACTGAGACAAGTCATGGGACATCCTCGAGCTGTTAGTCTCCAGCTATGCCATGGGGAGCAGGCATCCCAGGTTTTCAAGTCCTAGCCAGGTCTCAGCTGGACAGGAGGGAATCCCACCAACTCCCAAGGCCATGACGGTGTTCCAGACAATATCCCCAAAGCAGCTCTGAAAGAGATGAAGGCAAATGTTAAATAATTAATAAATAAAATGAGATACTTTAAAACATTTCCCTGCTACAATACAACACTTCTTAATGCTGCCCATGGGAAGTCACTTGCAGATGAGTTACAGAGCACTTCACCTCATGTCTGACTCTTCCTTGCCACAGCACCTATGTCAGGCACATGGGACTTCTGCAGTCACAAGCTGGGCCTCTTCGTCACCTCCAGGCTGGTAGGTATCAAGCCCATCACCTTGTAAATGACAAGTGACTCTGTTGCCCTTAGACAACCTCTTTGTCACAGACCTTTTTCTTCTTAGTGAAACTTCAAGTGAGGAGCCAAGTTGTCTTTTCTCTTCCTCTGGGTCCAGGAACCAATGGACCTTAAAGGGCTGGTATCACATCTACCTCCCATCAGTGGTGGTGGCCCCTCTCATCTCTTGCAGGAGGACTGCAGAGCTGGCCCACACTTCCATCTATCAGCACAGTCAATGCGCGCTTCAGGTCTTCCTTCTCCTTGAAGGACAGCTCTGGATTCTGCTAAGGGAAGACACTGAACCATGGTTCGAAGAACAGCTTTATCCTCCTGGCAAAGACAGAGACCAGGGTCCGGTGGATGCCACCTCCCAGGTGTAGGGCAGGCCACCTGGCTGGGCCACTGAAGGACTAAGCAACAGGCCAATGTTGCCACCTGAAGGATGGCTTCAAACTCTCATCCTGCTATCCCTCATTCCATCAAAGCGTACTTAGGGAACACTTCTTCCTGCCCTCGAAAAGGGCGTTGTTTGCCACAGGGCCAGTTGCTGTGAACAGCAGATGAGATGCCTTTGTCGTTTTCCTGTAGGTGATTGCATAACGAGTAGTTTAGAAGTTACAAGATATAAATTCCTCTGGACCAAAGCTCCCACATTCTCCCAGCTGTCTGCCAGGCAGAGGGGCATCTGCATAAAGAGGCTTGTTTACAGTCAACCAAGTGTTTGCACCAAACAAATCCCTCTCCCGATGACTGCCAAACAGCATCAGCACAAACTCCACTAGCACCAGTTGGAGCAGAGGGTGCCCTGTTTGAGTCTATGCTCAGCCCAGGGGGCTGCAGAGTGCCCAGACGTCCATGTCCTCTTGAGGGTCCAGCCTTCTGGAGAAAGGTGAAGCTCCTGGGACACATCACCTCCCTCAGAAAGAGCAAGAACAAGCGCAGGGCTAGCATGAAAATGCAGACCCAGCTCCAGGAGCTGTGCAAGCCTTCTTGGAAGGCAGCTTAATGCAAGAAACACAGAAACCACTGGGCACCAGCGCTGAGAGTTGCCAAGAGCCACACGACTGCTTCACTTCTTGCCCAGTGATTGCTCTCTTTCTCCTCTGCTGTCACAACTAAGAAGAAGAAGGTAGCAGCCTGTGGCACAGTCTGGCATTGCTCCTGGGGACAGAAATGGGCTCCTTTCTGAGGGGCGCAGGCAGGCACCTCTGGCGCTCCTGGGCTTCCCTCAGCTCCACGGCACAGCCTGGACACAGGGCAGTACGTGGGGAAAGGCACTGCATGGGCAAATGCCACCTGAAGAAGCTTCCAGCAAAGCAAGCCAGGAGAGAAAACACAACTCTGGCACATGCCCTGCAAGGGGGCAACTCACTGTTGGGCCTCAGAGCCTGATCCACACTCCAGACTGGGACTGTCTGCCCGCTCTGATGAGGCAGAAAGCAGGTACTTCTCTCTGGAAAGGAAACACCAGGAAAATGGTAAATCCTCCTGGTGTTTTGGGGTCACAAGCCTGGGAGACAGTAGGAGACCTTATTCCCCAAGGCAAGGGAGATGAAGCTCCCTCCTGCCAGCACCATCCCCGAGCTTCTCAGCCGCACTCTGCACTCAGGTCCCCAGCATTGCGCTTGTCCAAAGGCACACAGCAGTCTCTCGTGGCTGTCCTCCAGCCAGAGCTGCCATGCAGCTCCCTGGCTCCCCTCTGCCAGTGTCTGAATTGCCACACCGGCTGGCTGGGCACCTCCAGCCGCTGTCCCCTGCACCTCTGGAAATATAAACAACTGCTCTTTCACCTTTTCCTTGCAGCCAATTTGCTGCTCAGCCAGCTCTGCCCCCTCAGCAGCTCCCCTGACCCTGCAAAAAACACTTGGCTTTCCACCCTGGGGTGGGACCTGAGGAAGGCAGAAGGCTCCTGTTAGCCCTTGTCTGTCCCTGACCCTCCCTCCAAGAAGGTGTGCGGACCCTACCAAGGGGCAAAGGAAAGGATACGAGAGGCAGGGGCAGCACCAGTCTTTCAGGGACTGTCAGCTCATCCTGGCCATCCCCACCCAAACACAAAATTTCACCTGGGAAAGCCCTTTCCCAGTATACCTTTAGCTCCCAATGGCAGGGAAACCTCATGACTGATCTCCTTCCAGGAAAAAAGAAAAGCTATCAGAAGTACTCAACATGGACTCACCAAGGGGAAATCATGCCTGACTAATCTGATCGCCTTCTATGATGGTGTGACTGGATGGATAGATGAGGGGAGGGCAGTGGATGGTGTCTACCTTCACTTCAGCAAGGCGTTTGACACAGTCTCCCACCGCATTGTCATAGGGAAGCTTAGGAAGTGTGGGTTAGATGAACGGACAGTAAACTGGATAGAAAACTGGTTGAAAGACAGAGCCCAGAGGGTTGTGATTAGGGGCACAGAGTCTAGTTGGAGGTCAGTGATGAGCGGTGTTCCCCAGGGGTCAGTACTGGGCCCAGTGCTCTTCAATATATTCATCAACGACCTGGATGAGGGGACAGAGTGCACCCTCAGCACGTTTGCTGATGACACAAAGCTGGGAGGGGTGGCTGACACCCCAGNCCGTCAGGAGGATGGGGCCAGGCTCTTCTCAGTGGTGCCCAGGGACAGGATAAGAGGTAACGGGCACAAACTTGAACATGGGAAGTTCTATCTCAACATAAGGAGGAACTTCTTTCCTGTGAGGGTGCCAAAGCCCTGGCACAGGATGCCCAGGGAGGTGGTGGAGTCTCCGTCTCTGGAGACATCCCAAACCCGCCTGGACGCGTCCCTGTGCCCCCTGCTCTGGGTGAGCCTGCTCTGGCAGGGGGTGGGACTGGGTGATCTCCAGAGGGCCCTGCCAACCCTGGCCATTCTGGGATTCTGTGAAAAGACACTCATCTCCCTTGCAGTTTTGGTGCTGGAAGAACAATGACTACCGTTCAGGAGAAGCTCTGAAGAGGAAAATTCCCTCCTCCTGGATCTGCACAGCAGCCCCTATCCTCCCTGGAGAGCGTGGATCTGCTTCCAGGGCAACTCCCCACTCAGCATCAGCACCAGGGCAGCACAGCAAGGAGCTGGGCATGAAGCATTTCCAAAGGAGCTTGGACAGCAGCCATGGCAGCAGTGCTGAGGCTGAAGCACCTGCAAGACAGAGAGGGGCCAAGGGCACAGTGAAGAGAACAGACATTTGCAAACACCTCCCCAAATACCCCTGGACTGCAAGAGGAGATGTGGAAATGCTTTTGGGTCCTTCCTGCTCATGTCTGGCTGGGCATCAATGAGAGCTTCCAGGGCATGCTTTTTTCCACTTATCTTGGAATTGGGAGGGAGGGGAGTTTGAAGTGTTTAAACTAACGATGTTTGCACAGTTCCAGTGCCTCTGCTCTCCTCCAGGTAGGTATTACTCTGTTCCTGGTTTTATGTAGCATCCTTTTAAATTACTGCTTCGGATATCAGCTACGTGTCTGCAGGGCTGCATTTACTCACAAACACACAGGAGTCCCCAGGACCCCGAAGGCAGGTCCTGAGCTTCTGCAATGAGCTAGAACAAGCTTTGAACACACCCATTAGCCAGTGCTGACTGCACCTCACCACCGCAAGGTTCAAAGATTCAAAACCACAGTCAGTAAGGTCACTAAGTGGGCGCAGGGTGCGGGAGAAAATTATAGCAATGCAGCAAGAGGTTCCACCACAGGGACAGCGAAACTCAACAGCATCCGTTACTCGCAATCTAGCAGCAAATATAAGCACTTGTCGGTTCTGTATGAGTTGATCTGCACAGTTAAGAGTTTGCTCTTTCTTGTGTGAGTATTGGAGAAATTTGGCTTTCAGAGACAAAACAGAGGCTGGGGAGTCAGTACAATGCCACGCTGGCCGCAGGCAGCCCACCTGAGAGCTGAGGACTCATCGTTTCCCCTCAGAGTAGGGAGAGTCAGGTTAGCATCCTATCTCAAGATCCAGGCATTTGCTGCTATGTCAAGACATCCTGACAATACACATATTTTATGCTAAGCAATGATTTCGTCCTCTCCATGAGGGATTAATTGGTTTTAGTCCCACTTATCTGATTCATGGTATCTGTTTGAAAGCACGTGCTATCAGGTTATGCTGATGCTTCCTTGCGTATATTTTTTTTGAGAGCAGGGAGGCCTTTAAGTCCTTGTGGTGTGTTGTCTTTTCTTTCATGCACTGTCCCACCCTGCATACCTGAAACTATATCATAGAATCATAGAATGGTTTGGGTTGGAAGGGACCTTAACGATGATCTTGTTCCAACCTCCAAGGTAACGGGGAACTCATCCGTCTTCGTTCTCTGGCACAAAGAATAGGGGTCCCAGCTCAGCATCATAACAGCTCCCAACTGAGCACACCACAAAATCTCCTGGCTCATCTGATGCTTCAGATGCTTGCTGGTGCTTGCGTGGGAGGAACCACAGTCTCTGAAGCTCGTCAAAGAACTTCTGGATATGGAAGAAGAAAAGGGATCCAATTCTGAGGCCTGAGTTTGTCACCAGCATGTTTATTCTGAAAGCCTGGTGAATATCCCAAAGTCTACTCCAGAAAGAAAAAAGATGCATTAAAAATCAGAATTTTAAAGGAAAGCCTTTGGGGTTGGTGTCCTGCCTCACAGCATCCTTTGCATGGCCTCTGCAGGGAGGCTTGTGATGCTGTAGACCCCAGTGCTCCCCTACAATTGTGAAACATCACTTCCTGCTAAACTCAGAAGAACTTTCCTTTGGGGGGAAAAAAAAAAAAAAGAAAAAGTCAATTCATCCTTTTCTTGACAACTGCAAACCTGTGATTTGTTCTAAATCTGACATCAAAACTGCAATTTGTTCTAAATCTTCTTTCTCATCCTTGCAAATGTTTGGGGTTTATTTGCTCAAGATGGAAGTAGTCAGTGAAGACAACTCCACCAGTCCCCCTTCGCCCCAGCTTCTCCAGCGACCTCGCTCCCTGTGAACCAGGTTGGGTGCACCAAAGGGCTTGAGGAGGTCAGGGCAGACAGGGTCACTGCCCCACTCTGCCTCCAGTACCTCAACACACCCCCGTTGCCCTAAGGGAGTATTTTGGCTGGCACTTTGAGAAGAAAGACATTGGATGAGTGATAAATAGGCTGCTGAGAAGGTATGTCTCCAGCTGCATGATCTGGACAATGCCACCAGCACTGAGGCCCCCAGATGACGTTTTTTATTGACAGCTTGCTTCTGCGTTTGCTGTGTGAGCGTGTCTTTGAGAAGTGAGGAGGCATGGAAGGGGGGAGGCAGCCCTGCGACAGCTTTGGACCCCCAAGGGCTCTAAGCTCCACTTCTCTACCATCACACTGGAACCATTTCCAGTAGGAGCTGGGAGAGGCACTTTCTCAGCAGGGCAATGGGAAGCAGCGTGTGGAGACCCCCGGCTTCACGAGGAAGACTGACTCTTGAACTGGAAACATGCCACGGCTCAGGACAAGGTGGTAGGGCTGGGAAGTGCTAGCAAGTAAACCACAAACACACTGCAGTGATGGTGCCTGGAGCATTCATCAGAAAGACACGGAGGGCCAACAGGAAAAATATGACTATGTTTCAATGTTCCTGGTGGATAAAGTAGCCCCACAGGGAGCTTGGCCACAGTAAGCCATGGGCCACAAAGTGCTTTCCTCACACCTCCCTGGCCATGATGAACCATGGCAGCTCTCACCAGGAGCTATGGCAGAACTACAGCAGTCCTCCAGCGCCAGTTGTCTCAAAGCATCCACCAGGCTCAGCCATAAAGAGCCTGAAGAAATGTTTTAACCAGCACCAGACCATGGTCCAGCCACCGAGAGGTCACCACAGGGCAGCCACCTCTCCAATTCCCTTTGCATAGGCAGGAGGCTTAAAAACAAACTCAATTGCAAGTCAATTTCACAAAATAAAATGTGTCACCTTGGCACCACTAGCTGCCCTACGCTAGTAGCAGAGCAAGGACATGGGGACATGCACTGGCCAAAGGAAATTTCCTCCACACACGTGTCAAGTTAACACCCTATGCTCCCACTGAGACAACACTGCAGACAGAAAAACTGGATAAAAAAAGACCCAAAACATCAGTAGCTTTGGGTTGGCATCTGGGTTCCATCCAGAGATCAAAGTGGCGAGAAAACATGGTTGAGACGATGGGTTTGCATAGCCCTCCATAGGTTGTCTGAATGCTGCAGAAAGCTATTCGGACCCATGAACACACCAAGGACATTTCAAAGGATTGTAAAAGATCTAGTCCATGATTGCCGACATCCTCACATGCTTGTTAAGGAAAGAGGGTTTAAAGTATTGGAAAAGAATCACCAGCCTGCAGGAAGGCGCATCGAGGAGGGGTGGAAGTCTTAACCTCAGAAACCAGATGTTATAAAAGGCCAGAAAGCCCCCCCAGCCTGGAGGAGGCACAGTGGCTTGTCTGGACTCGTAACTGGCGCACTCATACCTGGAGGTCTCTAGAGCCAAGGCTCCTCTTCACACGGTGAGGAGAGCACTGCCTTCTCCCACCCTGTTCTGTGAGAAGCCGCAACGGCTGGATTGCTCCTCAACACGTTCGTGACCCCACTTGGTGTGATCCAGAAGCTTTTGGAGGATGTACATTTAAAGGCAGGATAAATCAGGTATTCCGGCACAGGAGGAGGGTGCGTCTCTATCAGGCAGGGCTGGGAAACCCAGAAGTGCTGCACACAATGCCTGCCAGTGCTTTCTAAAGCATGCTTTCCAAAAACGTGCCTTGAGGGGATGGATTCACACCCCACAGCATGTCCATAAGCCCAGAAAGAAGAGCAAGACCAGACAGGCTGTCAGTTGGCTTGTTGCACAGATGTGCAAGTCAAGGACCTGGAGTCATGGCTGTAGGAACAGCACCCCAGGACCACCGGGGCAGTTGGCCACAGCTCTGCAGACACCAGCAAGGCAGTATGAGAACAGGAATTGTCCAGAAAAAAACACGGGAGTGTCCTCATCCTAATCAAATGACAAGGCAGTTGGTGCACCTGAGCTAGCTCTCACACTGAGCCAGCTGTGCCCATCCTCCTGGACATCCCTGGGGACAGAGCACCTTCCCTGCCAACACTGCAGGCATGGAAGGAGGGAAGGGAAGCAGAAGGTCCAGCCAGGCATCACACCGCTTCTACCAGAGGCAAACAAGCAAGCTGGATACCAGGAGGCAGGCTGTCATAAAGCGGGGTGAACATAGCCCTGGTCCACCTGAAGACAGGTCTGTTGGTGATGGACCAGGGCATGGTCACATTTAGGGGCTGCATAACCTTTGCTAACTTCTCTATGTGATACTGTGCTTTAATCCTTACTCCTCCTGAGGAGGCAAGGAGCAGAGACCCCTTGTTTTATAAATCTTAGTCACTGAAAACCAGCAAGATTAGAATTTGGTGGCTCTTTATTGCTGGTTTCCAACAGAACAGCAGCCAGCACTTACTGGATTATGTGGGGAGCTGAAGAACCATTCTTCCCTCTGTCATTGGGAACCAAGAAGTGGCAAGGACCTCTCTGCAGGTGACAACATGGCAGAGTCCTCCATGGTCAGAAAGAGAAAGAACCAACGAGGGGGAAGCCAACTGGCTGAGAAAAGGGTAACCAGGAGACTTGCAGACCAGTCAAGGGAGAAGAGAAAGCACACTGCATAATTGGAACAAGCCATCATGAAAACAATCCCAAACTCAATTCACTTGGATGCGACTTCATGTGGTGCTTAGAAGAATTAGCACTTTATCTTTGCAGACACGAGAAGCAAGAACTCATTCTGCTATTGTGCAATCACCAATTCCCTTTTTTTTCCCACTTTTTTTTTTTTTTTGAAGAGCCAGCAAAAGAGGAGTCTTTACAGTTCACCCTGGGAACTGCAGTTGTGGACAAGGAATGGCTGGCACTTCCCTGGAAGGTCAGTCTCTAGCAGGTGGTCAGGAGGACACAAACCCTGTACCCATGGATGGCATGGATCCAGCTGTGCCCCACTCCTGAACACCTGTATCACAGGCAGAGTGACACCCCCCACCCCCCCCGTACCCCCACAGGGGAAACCCTGCCTCAGGACTCACCCAAAACAGATCATCAAAGGAACTGGAGTGACTTTCTTTGAGAGAAGCGGTTACAACTGGAGGGCTGCAGTTAACCGTGGCCAAGCTTTTCCATTGTTATTTTACAGTTGCTTGATGTTCTGAAAGATATTTAGAAAAATGACTTTAACTGCCCTGTGCCAAACTGGGCAAGGGTGAAAAAAAAAATGAAATTTGGCAGACATGTTGTTCATTCAGCATGTAGTTTGGATGACATCCAGTGACTAACACAGGAGTTTTAACTGATCTGGGAAACTAAAAACCATTCACAAATAATTTGATTTAGGGTCACTGTGATTTCTTTTTATAAATAATTTTCATTGAGAAGTATTTTTTTAATTAGGATCGACAGACCTAATAGCAACTCTATTGTGTGCACAGTTCATCTTTCCTGTCTTCACAAATGCCTTACATATGTGGTGTGCTAGTTTCTTGTTCACTGCACGCGATGGGGCTTGTTCACGGGGCAACCAATGCCTCACAGACAGTGCACAAGCCGTGCTGGGCTCCTCTCTCCAAAGGCACGCTCTGAACAAGACCCAGATGGAAAGCAACAGAAGCTTTCACTGTCCTGTTCCACGCTCCGGTCCGGGGGCTGGTCTAACTTCAGACATCCCACGTGGCTGCAGCTACCTTCTAATGGCCCTGGCTCCAAGAGATGGCAATGGCAACTTTGCTTTGATTGCTTTATTGCTCCGAGTCCCACCACAGCTCAGGAAATACTCTGAACCAGACTACGCTCCCTTTTCCACGGTGGGAGGGCTGAACAAGGACTGGACCAAGGCAAAGATCTTGCACATCCTGGCAAAAGCTGTGTCCAATGGCAAGTCCTATCTCGGTCACCCCCTGACCCAGCAGATTGCCCAGCTAAGCCTGAACAGATCCAGGAAGACGGCAGGAGAATTCAGATGGTGGATGGGAAAAGAATGGCTCAGCGACTCAAATGCATCTTTCTTGGCAACATCCCCCATGTGTGACAGCCTTTTCTTTGACTTGCACAATAACAATTGCATCTCAGCCACTTTTGTTATGAATCTTATCTGTTGTTTGAATGGCTCTTAGATTCCCTCCTGCGATTATAAATGTTCATACAAGTTCTTGGAGTCAGCAGAGTTGATGGTTTGTAGCTGAATAACAGGCTTGGGCTCCAAACTTTGTGAAGCTTGCTGTAATGATCAGATATGTTCTTAAAAGCTCTCTGAATTGGATTTCGAAACAAAAACCCCATTGATCTTAAACCTGAAATCCCAGCCATGACTCTGAAAACCTTCTCCCCTGTCTTTCAGAGGAACCGAAACTGGTGCAATAAAGGATGACTACAACGGTCAAAGAAAGGGTTTATCATATGAGAGAAAACTACGGAATCACGGAATCTTCAGAGTTGGAAGGGACCTCTAGAGATCATCTAGTCCAACTCCCCGGCCAAAGCAGGAACTCCCATGCCAAAGCAGGAAACCAAAACTTGGTCTTATTTAGACTACTAGAAGAGGGGCTGAGGGGGATGTAATTGCTACTGAGAGAGACATGGAAGGGAAGAAAACGTGAGAAAACCTTATGAAAGCTCCAAGCCAACAGCTGTGGAGCTGTAAAGATGCCCTTGGTATGTTCAGGCTGGGGATGGAGAGATTTCTGATTTTCAGAGCAAAGAGGTCTGAGACAGGTCTCAGCAGAACCCACAGAAGCCTGACAAACACATGGGACATATTGACAGGACTACACCCGCAAGGGAGGGCAGCGTGGGACCCGGGAGGTCCAGTCTTTGGCCATCAGTACCCAGATGAGGTATGAGGAGATTCCCTTGTCTCCTGCATCTGTCCATTGCTTTTGTCCATCCTGTTTTGCACCTTGCTTAGTTCAAGCAGTCATCCCAGGCTTGCCTTGGCCACGTTATCTAGTTTTAGCACTGGGCAGACCAATGCAGGTCCCTGCGGCACAGCCACGGCTAGCCGGCTGTGAGGCTTCTATTTTATCTATCTTCTATGGTAGAGCTTCTACTGAAAAACATTACCTATCGTGAAAGAAAAAGTGCATTTTTTGCTTTGTTCTGTTTACTTAAATAAGCAAACGCCTGTATTCAAGCCACATTCAGACTCAAACCCAGAGTATTAGGTAGTTGCTGTGACTAACAACACTAGCAACAACCCTGAGCAAGCAGAGTCCCACCACCACCATCCCACCAAAGGAGAAACATCAGCAGGTCTGTCCCCAGGACCACCAATATCCACCTGTAGTGCAGACGCTCTGAAAGCAATAATGCTGGCCCGTGCTGGGGAGGAAAAATAACCACTGCTGCTGGCTGCACTTGATCAGCACCATCACCGCCAGCAATTCTCACCCCACCATGGTCAGAGACAGACCAGCCACGCGCTTCCTGGGCGCCAGGCTTTCACCAAAGGCATTTCCTCAGCAGTTATAAATTATCCAGCTCTCCCGCATCTATAAAGCAGTGGCTTAGACTCCACAAGGATACCTGCCAGCATTAGCAAGAGGCGTCATTGTTAGGCCTCGGTTAAAATTGTTTAAAGTCATTTGTCCTCAGTATAAAACGAGCAAATCGAGAGACAGGGAGTGCCAGAGCATCAGCCCTCAGCCTGCCACAGGGGTGCAGTGCGGCGATGCCGGCCCGGCAGTTCCCA
Source organism: Rhinoptilus africanus (assembly GCA_013400135.1). Taxonomy (NCBI): domain Eukaryota; kingdom Metazoa; phylum Chordata; class Aves; order Charadriiformes; family Glareolidae; genus Rhinoptilus; species Rhinoptilus africanus. Next base: position 475,355 of record VXBO01012482.1, read on the forward strand.
CGCCGGGGACCCACAGGAAGAGTTCTCGCGTCGGGGCGGGATGAAACTCAAACGTAGCATCCACGTTACACTGCGTGTCCCAAGGCGCGCGGGGCAGTTCTGCAAGCTGACAGATTGCTGCTGACAGCTCACAAGCTGCAGCTCCGCAACATCGCTCCTGAGTTAAAAGGAAACTGTTTTTCCTCTTTTTTTCTTTTTCTGTCGTGTCCTGATTTGGGCTGGGCTGGCCAATGAGAGATGCTCTCCCCAACCTCTCTCTCGGAGGAGAGAGGACACGTCGTTACCCGCGGAGTCCCTAATCACGCCAGCTTTAATCATAGTGATGGGGCACACTGGTGGTTCCTCCCATGACACCCAAGCGACACCTAAGCTGCACGATCATTTTTGCCATTTCATCTTGAACCTTAAACCTTGACGAACGCTATTCCCTCCACCACAGCACGCAACCCCGTGGGCCCACTGCGACCCTTGCTTACCCAAATTGGGGGGGATTATTTTTTTTGGGGG
>VXBO01012482.1:479598-497312 GCA_013400135.1 Rhinoptilus africanus
TAAAACAAAGTTAAACAAAAAAAAAAAAAAAAAAAAAAGAAAAAAAAAAGAAAAGAGGAAAAGGAAAAAAAGAGAGAGAGAGAAAGAAAAGAAAAGTAAAGAATTTCCTCCCGTAATATTTTTTTCTGCACCTGTTTGGTTTACAGCTGAGTAGGCGTATTGTCATTATTGTGTATATGAGATGTACTTGTATTGTTCATAATATATTTTTTTTATTCTGTGTACTTAAAGTACTTAACCTGACGTGCAGCGGTTTCCAGTCAACCTGGTTTTGGACAGCAGGTAGCGAGTCTTTCCGTGTTGCCACTGGCACTAGCACTATCTCCTCAACACGTGAGAGAGGTCCGAACCCACGCTTTTATCCCTGCCAGTGCCGCTAACTCCTCTAGGCCTGTTAGAAATCAGTGCGACGCAATTGCAGAGTAATCTTACTGAGCCATGGGGTTCGGCGGTTTGTTATAAAGCGAAAGCCCGGCCGGTGTGTGTCTGTAACGGATTTCCATGTAGCTGTGGTGCTAGTTATTACTGGCTACATACCTGGCGAGCCTCGCTGTGCCCAGCCTTCCCCATCCCAGCCTCCTCTCCAGCGTGCACGCTCGGGGGCTCTGATCGAAGCCTAGGGTAGGGAGACGCAGATTTGTCAGAATACTAATCTGTCCAGGTGTGTTCTCCAAATTGAAATTGTCTGTAATAATAATAGTAATAATAATAATAATAGACTTTTACAGGTTGTTTTTGTTGTTTTGTTTTTGTTTTTCTTTTAAAAATTTGGTGTGCTTTTAATTGACTAACTTCTTGCTGCTGTATAGTAAAATATTAATATATTTTTATCATTAAACTGCTGCATGACTATCATCATTATGAGTGAAAACGTTATAAAAAAGATGCCTTAAACAGTGAAAACAAAACTTCTCCTCTTCTCTTCTCTTCTCTTCTCTTCTCTTCTCTTCTCTTCTCTTCTCTTCTCTTCTCTTCTCTTCTCTTCTCTTCTCTTCTCTTCTCTTCTCTTCTCTTCTCTTCTCTTCTCTTCTCTTCTCTTCTCTTCTCTTCTCTTCTCTTCTCTTCTCTTCTCTTCTCTTCTCTTCTCTTCTCTTCTCTTCTCTTCTCTTCTCTTCTCTTCTCTTCTCTTCTCTTCTCTTCTCTTCTCTTCTCTTCTCTTCTCTTCTCTTCTCTTCTCTTCTCTTCTCTTCTCTTCTCTTCTCTTCTCTTCTCTTCTCTTCTCTTCTCTTCTCTTCTCTTCTCTTCTCTTCTCTTCTCTTCTCTTCTCTTCTCTTCTCTTCTCTTCTCTTCTCTTCTCTTCTCTTCTCTTCTCTTCTCTTCTCTTCTCTTCTCTTCTCTTCTCTTCTCTTCTCTTCTCTTCTCTTCTCTTCTCTTCTCTTCTCTTCTCTTCTCTTCTCTTCTCTTCTCTTCTCTTCTCTTCTCTTCTCTTCTCTTCTCTTCTCTTCTCTTCTCTTCTCTTCTCTTCTCTTCTCTTCTCTTCTCTTCTCTTCTCTTCTCTTCTCTTCTCTTCTCTTCTCTTCTCTTCTCTTCTCTTCTCTTCTCTTCTCTTCTCTTCTCTTCTCTTCTCTTCTCTTCTCTTCTCTTCTCTTCTCTTCTCTTCTCTTCTCTTCTCTTCTCTTCTTTTCTTTTCTTTTCTTTTCTTTTCTTTTCTTTTCTTTTCTTTTCTTTTCTTTTCTTTTCTTTTCTTTTCTTTTCTTTTCTTTTCTTTTCTTTTCGCCAGAATTCAGTAGACAGCGTTTCAGAGAAACTAGGATCTTGTTCCACTCGCAAGTTCTTTTTGGGATGTCATCCTTTTTCTTAACGTTCTTGGCAAAGTTAGCCGTCTGGTAGACCTAGCTGCTGCGCGCAGAAGGCACCACCTGTACGAGCAGGAGCTGCCAGCATTTCTTTACTGATGGTCAAGGATGGAGCTTTGGAAGGGTGGGGAGAAAAAAAAAAAAAACCCGCTTGTTATAAAGAATTTTTATTTCATGCTGTCTTTTTATTTCCATTTGAAGTTATAACTCCCCTTTTTTTTTATTATTATTATTTTGAGATGTACTGTAAGTGTCAAAACAAGCTATTTCCATTGTACCATGCATTATTTCCCTTTAAAGAAGTTTGCTGTTAGTGTTCACAGAAAGTTAAATACGAGATGCCGGTAGCGAGGTGTTTCTGTTTCTTTTAAACAATCACTGGAAATGTTTAAAATTGCTTTAATGTGCACTTTCCTATTTCCCAGTAGTAAAATAAGCTTTCGGAGTGCGTAATGTGACATTTTAAATGGTTCTCAATTGCATGTAAACATTTGTCTGATAAACTGCTTTTGAATCAGAGGGTCTGGATGGGCAGTTCCATCGATTATTGTACTTCAACTGTGATGTGTGCGGGACTGCATTCTCCATGCTGCTAGTTAGGAAATTTAATTGCTTTTGGTTTTGCTACTTGATTGATTGTCTCGGTCCTGCTGTTCACTGCCCTCCCCAAAGTTGTGGCTGCGCTCCGGCGCTTGTAGTTGTCCCGGCGGTCAGTGGCGGGAGGCGAGGAGAGCCCGGCGGTGTCCCCCTGCCCACCCGGCATCGGGGAGCACCGCCAGCGAGGCACTGCGCCGGGGTCTTCCTCGCCCGCGCCCCCGTGTCCTGCCTGGGGTCTGGCTGACTAGGGGCACACAGGGGCTCCGCGGTTCCAGTCAGACCAGCACAGTCTGTGACAGCCCCGCCGGCAGTCTTGTGAACAGTGTCCGAGAACTTGTGGTCAGTTTTTGTCTCGTTTTGGGTTTCTTCTGCGTGTTTCATTGTTTTTTGTTGGGGTTTTTTTTTCTTCTTCTTTTAACACATGTTATGTATGTTCTAGGACTTTATGGATGATGATAATGAAAGACTAAAATGACCGTAAAGGTTTGTGGGATTTCGCTTCCGGTTTTGTTTTGATTTATTTTTTGCTTTTTTAAAAAATTTTCTTTTCCCGGAGGTGCTCAGTACTTTACCAAGGCTCTGGTATCTCAGTATTTGAAACAAAGTACAGAAAACCCTTTTTAATGTTAGAAGGAGAAAGGTATATTTGACCATATGTGTTGTTTTAAAAAAAGACAGTATGCTCAAATGTGCCAAGATATCTAATTCCTGAGAAGTATGCCTTATATTTTCCTTGATTATATGCTTTTACATGTCTTGTAGAATAGGTCCAAGAGCATGATAAAAACTACTTTATAATGACTACGTGCAAGAAAACTTGAAACTCATTGCAATACTGACATTATTTTATTTTTAAGTTAAAGGGACACTGTCAAGTAATTTACCATTGAAATACAGCCACCCTTTAAGTGGGTTTATGCTAATGGAAATTCAAATCCAAATTCAAAGTCTTTTTTTGTTTGTTTGTTTGCTTTTTTCAAAAAATCAGTAAAATCGCTCTGTCTCTGACAAGTTAAAAAAAAAAAACAGAGAGAACGAGCCGATGTGGATTCACGGCTCTTCTTTGCGGACCGGCTGGCGATGCGTCCGCCAGAGGCGTCCCTGCCCCGAGCAGGAGGGGCTGGAGCGAGCTCCCGGCCGGCGTCGCCGCGGGCTCCGGGCAGCGCCCGCGGGCCACTGGCCAGACACCGGGCTGCGCGCTGCCCACGGGCCGCCCGGCTGCCAACCGGGCATACCCACGTGCGGTGGGGAGACCTTTTTGGAAAATTCAATTTGAAAAAAAAAGGGAAAAAAAAACCCAACCCGAAATAAAAATACTTGACAGTGTCACTTTCCTGCGTATGCCTCGCAGGGGTTCAAACGTGGCGGGTGCGATCGCGGCCGCAGCCCGGTGGTGGTGCGGCACAGAGGGGCTGCCCGGGCAGAGACCCCCGGTCCCGCGGGGCAGAAACCTGCCGGCCGTTTAACCCCTGCCCAGAGCCGACCGATAACTTCTCTTTTTTTTGGGAGCAATTACTTTGTTGCCTTTAAAAATAGCACTGTAACCACCTTTTTTTATGATTAGCTGTAGTGTGATCTTTGTCCCTTTAAACTATGCAAGGTGTGAAATGTAAATTAGGGATCAGTTAAAGATAGTTTATTATATTCAATCAGATGGCATTCATGCACTAACTGGATTATATACAGATAAAGCTATTAGAGTGACTTGTATGCTAACAGCAAGATATAACATACCTACCTATTCTAAAAAAAATGACTATTAATATTGTATAACAGGACTGTGGGGTTGGGAGGGGATGTTATCTCTTACCTTCTTAAAGGGGGATTTAAGATTTTTATAACTGTTTTTTCCATCAAACTTTAATATTTTTGTCAAATTTTTAGGTATTTAATTTGTAAAATAGATTTTACTTTGTACTGGCGTACAGAAAATAGGGGTTGATTTAAACTTTTTTGAAGCCAAGTGATCAAGTACATTTGTAATAAAAAGTCAATGGATCTATATCAGTCGTACTCACTGTTTTCATTTCTTGTACGTTCTAATGCAGTGGCACTGTATGTCTCCCAAGGAAAAAAATTGGGGAGGTGGGTGGAAGAAGGCAAAAATGTGAGCATTGACGCTGCAAATTGATGCGACTTTCCATACGCAAGTGGCCCATGGTCAGTGGAGACTGGGTAGATACGCATTTTTACTAAAAAACACATGCACTTTTTCAAGAAGGGTTTACAAAAACCTGACTTTTTGGCATGTCTTCACTTCATGCTTCCACCTTGGTGCCCGCAGACCCTAAAGCTGCCCTTTTAAAGTACCTCTGGCACTTAAGAAAAACAAAAACCAAACAAAGCAAAACTGATTTCTTCTAAGGTGGTGAACTACGGCATGTGACGTTTTTGCACCCGCACACTTTGTCTCCCTTCCTCAAAGCTCTGCCACTTTCTTCTTTTCTCTAAGTTCAACAGGTTAAACTTTTTTTAAAAAAAAAGTAAAATTATCAAGTGTTTTGGACTGAAGACTTCAGCAGATCCAGAGTTTGGATCCAACACCTTGAAGAGCACTGACATAATTACTTTTTGTTTGCTTGTTTGCTTTAAACCCAGACCTCCCATTTCCCTTTCCAGGGCGTATACCTAATCTGATTGACTTCTCTGTGGCGGAAGTTGTGGGAGCTAGAAGTGGAGAATCCTGACATTAATGTACAAGAATGCTAAAACAGGTTTACTTTTCAGGGGGCTCTCATGAAACGTGAAAACTCAAAGTATAACTAGAATCAACCAATTTCCTGGGTTTTGCTAGTCCAGCGGGTAGAAAACAAGTCTCTCGTAGGTGAGTTGGAGAGAAGGCAGTGAAAGCAAATTCTTTCACAACTCTGCAATTTGCTTATTCAAAGACCTGCTGCTTCTTGCTGGCTTGGGTTGCTTTTTGAGAGGTAGGGCTCTGCCTAAAGCACTGGAGAGTTTCTCTATTAAAACGACACTGACAAGAATTTTTCATTTTTAAGTGCGAATTTGCAATCCTGGTTTGCACCTTTTTTTTTTCCTTCTTTCTTCTTTTTTCTTTCTTTTTTTTTGGTTTGGTTTGGGGTTTTTTTTGTTTTACTTTGCTTTTGCTTTGCTTTTTGTCAGGCTTACCCAAACTTTCCTTTAATTTTCTTACTACCCTCCTCTGTTGGCTGCCTGTTCCTTGTTAACTCAGCTCGTGTAATTGAAGGGTCACTGTTCATGTTGGTGTTTGGACTATTTGTAAGAGTCCGGTCCAGTTTTGAGTTCTTGGGCCGAGCTTCGTATTTTTTGCACGTGCACTTCTCTCCCTAAAAGGTTTTATCTTCTTGGCTTTCTTCTATAACACGTAAAGATAGGTGAAATTTTGGTAGCAGAAAATAGAAGCGGGCTGTACGCAAAGTGTTGTCAAAATGTTTTGACAAACCTGACAAGGTAAACAAGCGAGTTCCATTTTTATGCTTGATTCCTGCTGCTGTTGCCATCTCCTGTGCCACTCGCAACAATGAAAGATAATTTCAGCCCAGAGCTTTTCTCAAGCCTGTGGTTCCTTTTACTCTGCTCACTTGCATGTGATTTAGCTCACTGGCAACGCAATGTTGCATGTGGGTTGCAAACGTGGCAAGGAGATAGTTATATATAGTTTAAAGCTAGTTAAGGTTAATCTAAACGGACTTTAAAAATTATAACCTATTTTAAAAGCCTATTTTAACCAGAGCCTAATCTTTGGACCTGAAGTTCGTGACATCTTTTTTTTCTCTTAATTGGGATCTCTTGTGTTGAAATTTCTGGGGGTGGTGGCCTGATGTCAGGGGAAGGGTGCTCCTCTCCCGCAGTCCCTCCGTCGGGGCCGGGCTGCTCTGCTCCGTGGGCGATGCTGCGCCCTGCTCCCATGCCACCCAGGGCAGATGGTCTTGGGTCGACTTTGGGGGTTTCTCTTAGCCTGCCAATCCCACTTTTGTACTTTTTTATCTTTTCAAAGTATTTCAATTCCTGATGGGAATGTGTTTTAGCAGCACTACAGCCTAGGGGAAAGTTATCCTACGCAGGGGTCCATAACGCGTCCCACTTCTTGCAAAACACTATGAGGCTTTATGGGGCTGTGCGTTGTTTGTCATTAATGCAGGTCTGAACCGCTGTAGATAGCAGAGAGATGTAAACACCAAATCATCTATTTTAGGGGTTCACAGAGTTACTTCTCCAGTGGTATTCTAGATTTATTGCAATTTGGATGGTGTAAAAGTTGTTGCTGGAGAAGTAGGTTGGAAGGGAAAGGATGAGGGGGTTTGCAGGCACTCCTGCAGGCAGGTATGGTGCCACTGTTACCAACAAAGCCATTGCCTGAGCTGGCCGCCTCAGGCAGGTACAAGCCAGGTGAAGAGAGTTCATCCTGGGGGAGAAGCTCCCTGCAGTCACAGCAAAGGAGGTGATGTCTGTCTGGAGGGTGGGAAGAGGCTTTTGGAGCAAGGCAGGAGGGCTGGGCTGGCAGAGGTGAATGGCTGAGGTGTGCCGTGGCCACCGTTCAAGCGCTTCAGCTCCTGAACTGGTGTTTAGGGTGGAGGGCAGGTGGTGCCACTTGCAGAGAAGCACGTGAGAAGGGTCTGGCAGACCCTTCTCCACAGGCAGCCAAGGGGTGTCGGTCAGCTGATCCCAGGGGCATGTGGGGCTGAGCCCCCCAGCCGGGGCGGCTCGGCTGGGCCCCTCTCCGCAGTTTGGTGTTGGTACGGGGCTGAAGCCAGACTAGCAGTCGTGGTTTTTGGGAGAGTCGGAGCATGTCACGCCTGCCTCTGTAAAAGTAGTAAACAGTTGTGTAGCCTGTTTGAGGCAAAATATCACAGGAGAGGGAGAGTTGAATTCATACAGCAAGGAATGAGGCATGTTTTCATGGAAAAATGTCAGCTTGAAATTAAGTGAGAAAAGATAAAGATAGAGGACTTGTGGTCCCGCTATCTGTCTTCTGAGTGTTGACTGATTAAAACACGACAGAGCGAATGGCTGGATGTCCTCAAACAATGCTTCACTGTCCCTCTGTGAATTGATACTGCTGGCGCTCCTTCACCTGGAGAGGGGATCTGGTGCTGAGCCTTTTGCTCTGGAAGGCACCACCTCCAGCCAAGATGCTGCCCTGCTCAGACTGGCTGTAGGTTTTGCCTGTGCATGGGTATTGTCTTATTTTGGGTGACCAGGACTCTGCAATGGATGTCCCCAGGGCCATGGTGGTGTCTGCGGTGGCTTTGCAGCTCAGGTCGGGCATGTGCTTCTACAGCGAAGTGCTCTGCTGTCCCTGTGTAACATGCCTTGGTTTTATCATGGAGCAATCTCAGAGCACGTGATCTCATTCATTTTGGATTAAGCCAAAAGACCAGCTCTACGAACCAGTGGGCATTAGGTCCGTCAGGCTAAGCTAGAGCGCGTGGGGGACTAAAATCCCCAAAACAGATAATGTGACCGTCAGGTCCTGAGCGGCGACTCCTTTGCTGTTGAACTTGGCTCCGGCTGTGCTGATTGCTCGTGTAGACATAGCCCTAGATAAAAGAGAAGATGGCCCGTGTAGATGGCTGGCCATTTTTGCATCTCAAGACAATAGTCTTGAGGCTGAGGTTCACGACATGTAGCGTACTTCTGCTCCTTTCCAGATCAGACACCAGCTGGGAGAGCTCTTGCTTTGAATGGGCATCTTCTTTATCTCCCCAGCAGGCTTTGCTGGTCATCAGTTGGTTTGCTTTCTGTCCTGACCTTAGCTTTGCAGAAATGCACACCTTTGCCTTTTCTTAAGCCACGTAGGAGACTGAAGTGAAAAGAGGACTGGCTGCAATGCTGGCAGTGGGAGTTTGTGCTGAGCCTTCCTGGCTGTGGTGCAGAAAGGCTTTTTTCTTGAAACACTATCTTGAAATATGCAGGAAGTGAAGAAAAGCTTCATTCTTTCTATTGCAGATTGGTGAGGTGAGAGACTTGAGTTGCATCTGCAGCGTGGAAGGATGTGCCCCTCTTGGCTAGTGAGACCTTGGAGGGACGCTGCTGTTGTGGGAGCAGATCTGCTGTGTGCTGCCGGGAAGCCAAAGTGCATGCCTTGGAGACATTTAACAGCTTTTCAGGGATTGAAATGTCTACGCATTGAAATGTCGTCCTTGTCAACATGTTGATTTTTATGGAGAGCTGCTCATAAAGATGGCTCGCAAACGGCATCTGAATCCCCGTGACCGTGTTGACCCCAATGGGTTTGGATTTTGTTCTGGACATGGTGTGGAGACCATGTGGCAGCCCCCATGGGTGACCCTTTTGGGACAAGAGATGGTGTCTCACTGGTGTGCGGCAGTGGTTTCAGCAGTGAGGTGGCACTGTCATGCCTGCAGGAAGGTCTGGGAGCTGAGCCTGGGCTGTCAGAGACATCTCCTCATCCCACAGACAGATGTGCAGTTGCTCTGGAGTGGGCCAGCACAGGAACGGGGCCTTTGGGGCTGGCGTGGGAGGACACACGATCTGCGGGGTCTCTGCTGCGGGGCTGACCCCCACTGGCGTGTTTGCAGCTCCTCTGTATTACCAGCTGTGCTGATGTGGCCAGTGCTGAGGTGAAGCTGCAGGCTTCGCACGGCATCTGGAGGAGACCAAGTCTATATAAGAGATATGCCTGAGTAGTTTATATTGCTGGGAGTTGAGAGTGGAGAAAATGAGCAGTGACGTTTTTTTTCTGTTGCTGGTGAATGTCTTGATGTGCAACTCAAGCCAAATCACCAGGCTCTTGTCATACCTGCAGTGCCCTCCAGCTAGTACGTTAGCCCTGGTCAGAAGCCGGGGTGGGTTTTGTTCTTCTCAGCCTGGGTGGAAAGGCACACTGTCATGTGCTAGAGCACAGGACAGCGTTTGTGCATCTTGAGCGGACCTGTCTGGATAGGACATCTCGGAGCAGCACTGTTATTTGAAGGTTAGCCGCGTTGATTGGAGTGTCTTTCTCTCCCCCAGATTGGGCTTGCTGTAGTGTTTCACTAGGATGTTTTGTTTCTCCATAGTCTATCCTGGCTCCACAGCAGTTTGTGAGCGTGATGTAAGCTGCTGGCTTTGTCACCTGTGGTCTCCTAAGGTTTGGATCTTGTTTTGCCTGGGCTTGCCTTTTGCTTGGGCATTTAGTATGGGCAGAGAGGCTCAAACCAGCAGCTCCTTGGGAGTGTGCATCAGCACCTCAGCATCAGCTGGTCCACACTCCTCAAGACTCACTTGGGGGTCAAGAAGTGAGCGCTGGCTTTTCAAGGGCCAGCTCTTCTGTCCAGTAGAAGCAGTTCCAGCTGTTTGCCTTCTAGGCAAACTGTGAAGGCTTGCCGATGTGTCAAGAAATCCCAGGGCTAGGAAGTGTGGATAAAGGATTTTGTGAAATCTGGTATTTAAACCTCCCACTTGAGTGATGCTGAGGAGAGCTGGCAATGTAGCATTGGCTTATCAGGAACTGTATGGGCCGCTCAAGTTAAGAAAAATGTTGTGTGAGCAGCACCAGAGCTGAAGAAGAGAAGCCAGTGTCTTGTCAGTTACAGAATTATAAATGGGATCAAAATTTCTTTTTATTAAAAAGATATTTTTTTTAAAATAATGAATGATGGTAGGATCACCATTGCCAGGGGCTGCTGAAGGGCAAACAGGCAGACCTCTGAGCAAAATACAGACGAGAGGCTTTGAATTATTTTCTAGCATTAATAATTTTGAACTAAGCACTACCAATTCATGTAATTGTCATCTCTGCTTTCATGCACTCAAACAGTTTGGTTTGTGGATAGGTCTTTTGACAGTGCTGTGTTCATTCGATCTTTTAAAAGAAAAACAAAAAGATGGCTTCTGAGGTGTAACTATCAATAGAAGTCCTGGTAAGTGAGTCCTTACAGGTTTCTGCAAGGCCATATGTAACTTATCTTGTCCAATGAAAGTCTCTAATAGGTGGTTTAAAGTAATTAAAAAAAGAATCTGTTACCAGTCATTCTATTTTTAGTTTAAAGGTGGACTTTATATGGTCATAAAGTAAAAATCCTAGCTTAATTATAGGAATCAGAGAACATTGGCTTAATTGCACTAGGAGCTGCACACATGACTGCAGAGAAGACACACTTTATGAGCGATTATCTTGTGCAGCTCCTAGTGCAATTAAGCCAATGTTCTCTGATTCCTCTAATAAAATAATATATAGTGCAACAAGTGGAGGCGCTCCAAGCTCCAGAAAGTCCCTTGAGACCAAAGTTGCTGAGCTGGTGGAGAAGAGGTGACATTAAATCATCTGCAGATGGTTGTGGTCCATCCTCACCTTGGCACTGGCTGCTTTGCTGTCATGGTTTAGGGCCAGATTGGCCACTGAGGTGAACAACAGATGATCTCCCCCACCTCTCTCTCCAAGGAAACTTATTTGTGGAAACTTGACTTGCAACTGGATAGGATTAAAGGGTCTATTTATAATTTAGTACTAAAGCTTTGCTTAAGGAGTTGTTCTCTGTTCTGGAGATGCCTCCAGAATCTCAGGAAGTAGCTCTGGGAGGTTCGGATGGCAGAGGATTTGGTTGTGGGAAATACAGGCTTTGCCCCCAATGATTAGAAGATCCATCTGACGAGTTGCTTGAGTGGACAAGTAGATCCTGGAAGATACCAGAGTGCTTGGGGCAAGCCTGGGGCTGTCATCCTTGAAGCTAAGATACTTGGGAAGCTAAATTTGGGTTTCTGGGAAGAAGACAGAATTTAGGACGTTGTAGTACCTCTTCCTAAAATCCTAATGCATGCCTGGGAAAACAGTAGAAAGGGTATGATGAGTAGGTGAAGTTAAGGGTCACGACTTCGCAGTGTGGGCTGGTTTCCACTTCAGCTGAAGCATTCCTAGACTGGTGGCACAGAAAGTGGTAAGGGTTTTGGGAGGATGGACCGAACATAGTGTTGGTGGAAGGCTGAGGCTACCAGGGCTGAATGGGAGTGCCAGGAACGAAAATGTGTGCCCGTTTCCCTTGGAGGGCAAGGGGTGACTCTTCAGTGCAGGGTACGAGGAGGTTGAGAGCAGACTTGTGTATGCGGGAGGAGCAACCAGCTGTTGGACTGCAGATTGGGATAAGAAATGGGCATGTGGTCCAAACAAGAATAACGTCTGTTTACCAGTGTGGAAACATGAAACAAAAATAGTTGTTGTATACTGCTTGGTGGTGTAAAAAGACCTTGGCATAGCCAGTCTGAATTTATGTTGGATATAAACCCCGTATTTTAATGACATGGAAGTATTAGGAAATTTTCTATTCCAGACAGGAAGGTGGTTATGGATTTCATGGGGTTTGGGAGAAAAACAGTCTCATGCGTCTTCATAAACCTGTAAGAAAAAGTAAATTCAATTATGCCCATGCTGTCTGGCCAGATTGTTTGGGAAGGAGCTGGATAATATTTTGATGAACAAACATCTTGATTTACTTAAAGGATCATTTCTTGTAACAGCCTGGTATAGAGTTAGCCTTCATTTAGGACTAAAATGTAAGAACTGATTCAAGATATAATTACTGTTGAGTCATTAAATAGCAGTGACCACAGTACAATTACAGGTTCAGCATCCTCAGGGGTGGAAGGCGCTGGACTAAAAATGAGTCTTGTGTTATAAAATATTGCAGGGGAGAAGATCAGAAAAATAAAGTCCTTAGACTTGTCAAGGCAGCCCCATAGATACCTGGAAAGGTTACAGATATCCAAATTAGGCAGAGCTCTGTCATGAAGGAGCTTCAGAGCTGACGTGGAAATCAATTATAAGGTAAAATAGTTATAAAGTTATGAAACAAAATAGTTGTAAAGCAAGTGACTGGTAGAGTCCAGCAAGATTCCGTCAAAAGACAGAAGCAAACTAAACTGAAAGAGCCATGCTGTATGGCATGTAATCCATGATGTGGAAATTAAGCAGTTTAGGATGGGCTTTGAAGAGCCGGGGACTTTAGGGAGCAAATCCTATCTTAAGTATATCAGAGAGAAGGCTGGGGAGGAAAACGGAGCATTCAGGATTGAAGGCACAGTTAATTTTCTGCACTACTTCATACTACTTATGTAACTTCTCCGCATCATCCTGGAGCACAGGACATATTTGAGAGCCTACTTATCCATCACCTAGTCCTTTTGGGTGGTAGAGATACGGAGCCTCCTTCTGAAACTCGAATGTTTGAGGCAGAGATGCTGGAGCAAAGTAGTAAATTCAAGAGGAAGAGCAACAGGTGTACGTAGGAGTTTGAAAAGAGCTTGCGACTGAAACACTAAAGTTTCTAGCCAGAATAGGGCTGTTAAAAAATAGCTTAGTATTCTCCATGACTAGATAACATCCCAATGTCAGGGGTTTTTTTTTAATTAAAATATTAAATGGGGCACTGGGAATTGCAGATCAGCAACCCTGAACTCCGTTTTGAGAAGGAGAAAGTAAGTACTGTAACTCTTCACTATGTGGTGGCTTGAAAGCAATGCACTTTCTGCAAAGAAAGGGGATTGGACTAGGTGGACTTTGAAGGTCCCTTCCAACCCAAACCATTCTGTTATTCTGTGATCAGTCTTCTTGTCTGGGTAATCTACCGGAATCTTTGAACAGCAGGAGGTGGAGAGTCAACTGATCTTTATTTGTATGTTTTAAAAGGTTTTTTATCAAGTCTTCCCAAGAAGGTATTAAAAAATTACACTTGTAGTGAGGGGAAAAATATCATGGAGTCCTTCTTTGGTTGCAGCTGATGTTGATCACTTGGGCAGCATAAAGTAGACAAAAATCTAGTTGGAGCTGGTGATCAAAGGCTTCCAAGCCTGCATCTCGAGTAGATCTTCAGACTTTGAGCAAGTGAGTTTCCTCTGGAAAACACTGATTCATTAAAACCGGGCATTTTGCCAGATTGAGAAGGGTTGATTTTCATTGAATGTTTCTAGTGAGCACAATCTAGGTCCAGACTGCAAAGATGGGTTGACCAAAGAGAAGAAACAAGCCCAGAATACTGGGTCGCATAGCATCTAGATTTCTCCTGTCGTGTGACACCCCCAGTTCAAATTCCTACCCTGAGCTTGACTTTCAGCTCTGCCAGATCTCAGAGCATGCCTCATCAACTAGTGTTGAGGATATGTTTTGTTTTCTTTTGGTCTTACCAAGAAAAAAACCCAAAAGGTTTTGGTTTTAACAATAAGCAGAAAGGGAAGGAGCAGGGAGAGAAGTCTGGCCAGCATTTTCCAGGTCTCCTCTAGCTCTGTTCTTGAGGGAGGGTTGTCCATGCGTGTGTACACGCATGTGCAGGACTGTGTTACCTCTCTTCCCAAGAGACCTAGGAGGACCCCTAGCTAACTGGTCTGACCTAGAGCAACCCTTTGCTGCCCTGGCTTAGTTTTAGGCTTCTTAAAAGTCTAGAAGTCATGGCAAATACCCTTGCTTCTTTCTCCTTCTCTGTCTTCAGTAGATCATTGTACCAAAGAGTAGGTGCTTTTGATAAATCATCGGATTTTGCAATAGGAGCAGGTTAACAGCAGGCACCTCAAGGCTTTCGGTTAGAGTTAGCGTTTAAATATCAGAACTGGCAACTGAAAGAGCAGAATAGTTGGTTTATGCCATGACTAAAAAATTCAGAAGAGCATGATAAGCTCTGATGCTGTGAGAGTGCAGCGGTGGAGGCTGACCCTGGGAAATGCAAGGCGATAGGCAGGGAGAAAGGGAGCAATTTGTAATGCTCCAACTATTGCTAGGCTTTAAGTGATTTGCTCATTCAGAAGAAGAGTATCTGATTCTGGGCCGCAAAAGCAAATGAAGTGAAGGTGTATAGACTGCTGTAGGAAATAACTGCGTCTTACAGATTTAGGTGCCAAGGTCTGAGAGGTTGCTGTGCGTGAACTCTCCTGTAACACAGTTCATTAAACCCCTATGGTGTCCGTGTGCTGTTTTCCCTCGGTAATCTGATGGTTGTCAGTGGCACAACCTTTGTCCCCTCCCCCTAGAAATAATGATTTCATTAGATTGCTCACTTCTAGTTAAATTATACCAGCTGACTTTGAAGTACTTAATATAAAAACGTCGTGGTATGCTTGCATGATAGTTATTTGATGTAAGAAAAAAAAAACTCTTGTGCTCTCTCTTTAGGAATTTGGGCTTTGAGTTTCATTGGGGAGCGTTGTACGTACCCAACTGCACGGGATCAGGCCCATCTCTTTTTAAAAATGTATTTCACATCTGAGATTAGAAACGTTCTAGAAGACAGATCAGAAGATGAAGTTGTCTGTTACAGGCTCAGATGATAATAGTGACTTGTGCTAAAGGCTGTCTGTCCACACAGGAAACTGCACGGCTACTTCTGTTTAACTGCTGTCAAAGGTCTGGCATTTTGGTAACAGTATTTTTTTCTAAATGTACTGAGTATACTTGCCTTTAAATCCTGTTAGATACAGATAATTGTCATTGGTATTCTGTAAATTAGCTCTATACTAGCATTCACATTGGACTAGGCTTAGTATGGTGATTGTCAAAGATGACTTGGAAAAGGAAAATTAATTTATACCCTTTTAATGCGGTTCTACCCTGTGTAGTGGGTTGTTTGTAGAAGTATCCGGAGTGCTACAATTGTCTTCCCCCTTTTGCTTGCTGTGATTCTCTGCAGGAGAAGATACAGATTTAAATCTATTTTTCCATCCTTTGGAGACACTGAGATATTATCACGGTGAGGTCCATGGAAATACCTAGGCAAACCAGGCCGTAAAGCAGAGATAAGTTGTCTTTTCCAATTTTTTTTCCTTCTGCTGTCAATCAGGCCTCTGAGGGTGTTTTTTGTTTTTTTTTTTTAATGTAAAAATGTTAAATTGTTGGAGTCAAAATAACTTCCCTAATCTTTCTGGTGTGACATCCTCTAATGCCATAGGTCTGTTCAGGCTGAATTATTTGTGGTCTTCCAGAAAAAGTAGATGGGACTGGAATTACCAATGCCAAAAATTGCCCACAGCAAAGGAGGGAAATCCTTGTTTTTAAGACAAAACCCATCCGGACCCTTTTCGGACACCCCGCAGCACACCACAAGGGTATAAATACCTACTTTTTCTTTTCCAGGTGATCTTTAAGGCCAGGTAGCAGCGGGCAGGGTCAGTCTGTCCGGGCGGACAGGATGGGGTCCTGCCCTGCAGGTTTGTCCTGCTTCAGCATAAAACCCGCCAGTTTTTAGGCTGGCCTCTTGTCCTCCAAGAGGAGCTCAGCCCCGGCACCACCGGGTGCGGGGGTGCCGTGCTGTTGGGCATCCGCGTCTCAGCCGGTACGAGAGCTGGCACCTCCGCAGGTGACGCTGCCGCGCACCGCCCAGCCACTGGGCCTGAGCTTAGGGAGCTACGTGTGGTTGGCTTTCACCCTGTCCTCAATGCTGATCCCCAGGGCAGAAAAATTAGGACTTTCTCAGTTAAAGAAAAAACAAAAAAGTGACACAAAATGTCTGGAGAGTGGTGTTTCCCCANAAGCGCATAGTTTAAGGGGAGTAAAGGAAAGAAACGCAACTTTCCTCTCAACACAAGGCTTCTGGTTTGAGGTGTCCAGGTGCCAAAGATGGTGCCGAGTGTAGGGATGCCGCGGGGCAACTCTTGGCTCCTGCCTAGGAGCACAATGACTTCTTTTTTTTTTTTNATCAGAAGATGAAGTTGTCTGTTACAGGCTCAGATGATAATAGTGACTTGTGCTAAAGGCTGTCTGTCCACACAGGAAACTGCACGGCTACTTCTGTTTAACTGCTGTCAAAGGTCTGGCATTTTGGTAACAGTATTTTTTTCTAAATGTACTGAGTATACTTGCCTTTAAATCCTGTTAGATACAGATAATTGTCATTGGTATTCTGTAAATTAGCTCTATACTAGCATTCACATTGGACTAGGCTTAGTATGGTGATTGTCAAAGATGACTTGGAAAAGGAAAATTAATTTATACCCTTTTAATGCGGTTCTACCCTGTGTAGTGGGTTGTTTGTAGAAGTATCCGGAGTGCTACAATTGTCTTCCCCCTTTTGCTTGCTGTGATTCTCTGCAGGAGAAGATACAGATTTAAATCTATTTTTCCATCCTTTGGAGACACTGAGATATTATCACGGTGAGGTCCATGGAAATACCTAGGCAAACCAGGCCGTAAAGCAGAGATAAGTTGTCTTTTCCAATTTTTTTTCCTTCTGCTGTCAATCAGGCCTCTGAGGGTGTTTTTTGTTTTTTTTTTTTAATGTAAAAATGTTAAATTGTTGGAGTCAAAATAACTTCCCTAATCTTTCTGGTGTGACATCCTCTAATGCCATAGGTCTGTTCAGGCTGAATTATTTGTGGTCTTCCAGAAAAAGTAGATGGGACTGGAATTACCAATGCCAAAAATTGCCCACAGCAAAGGAGGGAAATCCTTGTTTTTAAGACAAAACCCATCCGGACCCTTTTCGGACACCCCGCAGCACACCACAAGGGTATAAATACCTACTTTTTCTTTTCCAGGTGATCTTTAAGGCCAGGTAGCAGCGGGCAGGGTCAGTCTGTCCGGGCGGACAGGATGGGGTCCTGCCCTGCAGGTTTGTCCTGCTTCAGCATAAAACCCGCCAGTTTTTAGGCTGGCCTCTTGTCCTCCAAGAGGAGCTCAGCCCCGGCACCACCGGGTGCGGGGGTGCCGTGCTGTTGGGCATCCGCGTCTCAGCCGGTACGAGAGCTGGCACCTCCGCAGGTGACGCTGCCGCGCACCGCCCAGCCACTGGGCCTGAGCTTAGGGAGCTACGTGTGGTTGGCTTTCACCCTGTCCTCAATGCTGATCCCCAGGGCAGAAAAATTAGGACTTTCTCAGTTAAAGAAAAAACAAAAAAGTGACACAAAATGTCTGGAGAGTGGTGTTTCCCCATGATAGTGACGGCCATTCACCATCCACTTCTGTTCAGCCATGCCCCCTGGTTCGGTTCTCCTGGGTTTTTAGCCATCTTGACCTCATGTTTGCAAATATTATTGGTGATATAATGCTCTATGTACAAATGTCTGTGTGGTTCATGTGTATGTTTCTGTGGTTCAAATCAGCCACAGACTTCTGGAATTTCATTGTACTTTGGTTAAATGTTGGACTTTTAACTCTTCTACTGTATGGCTTCTTGATTTCTCTTGTCCAATGTGGACCAACTCTATTTTTGGAAATAAATAAGCATGTAAATAAAATGAATGGGTTTATGCCACTTACAAGAAAATGCTTTCTTTAAAATATACACTCAGTCTTGTATATTTTATGGTATCTCAGGGAGCAGATGAGGCTCAGGCACCAGCAGCCTTGGTGATGAGATGCCATATTATGTACAAATTCATTTCCAAGTGGTTTCGGAAGAAGACTTTCCATCTCCTGAGCCA
>VXBO01012482.1:497401-529246 GCA_013400135.1 Rhinoptilus africanus
TTTTTTTTTTTTTTTTAACTTCTCCATATAAACCAATATTTACCAGTAATCCTGTGTTTCTGTTTTTGTTTTTTGGCAGACTTTTACCAGTAAATATCGGTTTATTCCTGAAACCAGAAGCCCTAAACATACCTTTGTTTCTAAGGTCAGTTGTCATTTTGTCTCTCTCATTCCCCATTCCCCCCCAGTACGACCGGGCAGGTGATTGAAAGGTACCGAGTTTTCTTTCTAGTTTTCCTGCTCTGCATCTCTGGAAACTGGAGCCTGCAGGACCTAGAGCCTTCTGTTGGTAACGTAGACCCGAGTTTACAAATTATTCTTTTACCATTTTAAAGCCTGCTTTTAGGGACAGAGGTGTTCCTGGCTGCCCACTGCAGGAACTGGTAGAAACCCCTGCAAATGTATAAATTGCTTCATCTCTGTGAAGCCTGTGGGTAGGTCTCTCACAAGCATCTTCAGGCTTGGGGCTGAGAAAATAATTTATCCAAAAAAACCCATGAAAAAATACCGTTTCTATTTACAGTGAGCAGGACTGGGGGAGGGAAGGGCGGGAAAGGAATTTGAATTTTAATTTTTTTCCTTTATTTTTTTCTAATTTACTGCTAGAAAGCAAGTGTGACATGGGGAGGAGGGAGAGAATTTGAATGTTCCCCTTCCTAAACTGATCGTAAACTCATCATCTGAGGATAAGGGAAAGGGCCATTAAAAGGTCTGATCCTTAAAAGGACATTGCTAGGTGTCTGGGACCCCAAAAGCAGTTGGCGCTTTTTAATGACGGGAATCTCTTTAGGTCATTTTTTCAGAGTTTTGGTTCATACCAAAACAAATCGACTTGGGAGTGTTGAAGCCTCCTTTTTTTTTTCCACAAGTGTTTGCGACCCAAACACAACAGCATTATGCTAATACTCAAGAAACAGAGAAGCTGGCGAGGAATAGAAAATGAGTTAACTGCACGGTCCCAGCCAATTTTTTTCTCCCGAGCAAACAAAATGCAAAAAAAAAATATTTTAAAAAAATCAAAAAAAAATCCCAAACCAGCCCTGAACCCTAAAAAAATGCAACCTCCCAAAAAAGCAAGCCAAAGGGGATCTCAAATAGCTTGTCTGGTTTTATAGTACCTGGTTGGCAAGAGTGTTTTTGGCATAGCTGCAACCTAACTGTGTCCCTTTAAGGAGCACCAATGGCTAATTTCCTCCTAATGAACCCAAAAACTGAGGTTTTTGCAGTTACTGAGTGCAGATCGAAGCTCCTGCAGCCTTAGTTGGAGTCCACAATGAGGGGACCCCTTCCAGCTGTGTATTTTGAGCTGAAAACTACCTTTCCTCCCCTTTTGCAGCCTGAGTGGTTCTGATTGCTGGCAGTTCTGTAATACAACTTTAATCTGAGCAATTGAGGCTGGTCCTACATTATCTTCAGACGTCTTGCGGAGGACTCCTGTTACCAGTTTGGTACTCAAAAGCTACACCCCACCATCAGAAGTCACTTTTTTTTTTCCAAAGGCAGTGATAGATTACCCTCTTTAGCTCTGATGGAAAAATGATAATTGCAATGCAACTTTCTAATAAATTGTTCATATATTCATAATTCCGTTGCAATCCCAAATTGGTGAAGAGATCTGTTAAAGGTATATATTAGTCTAGATTTTTTCTTATTGTAAATACTGTAATTTTATAATACTGTCAATATTTTATTAACTTAGAAATATTTAACAGAGTTTAATCTATGGTAGTTGATTTATTTATAGGTTTATGTTGCAGCCAATATTGCATTACATTCTAATGTAAGATTAACTTTCAGCATGTAAACATTGATTTAATATATTGTTGGAAAGATTAAGAGAGAAAACTCTCGCTCTTAATCTGTAATATCCATCCCCCAATTCCCAGTTTGCAACTATTTAACGAAATATTAAGAAGTTTCAAGACCTCATGAATCTAACAACTGCAGGTGGATTTGAAAACTTGAATTTTGCAATGTATCTGGCTCTTTCACCCTGTGAACAGGTTTGCTTCGATATTTAATCTATATAGTGCGGAAGTCTTTATTTTGAGCAAAGGGACACTGTCAGATCAATTTTAGAGTCTTGTTTGGGGAGGGGAAGCAAAACTCACCCCCAGTGCATGTGTGTTAATTCCCTTTTAATCGCAAGGGAAAAATCCTTTCCTAGCTGGGGGGTGTTTGACTGGGCACGTTCCCGCAGCGGTTTGCGTCCCTGCAGCTGGGGTGCGGGGGGAAGGCGGCCGCTGCGAGACGCCCCGCGGCCTGCCGCGGCCTGCCGTCCCTGGCACCGACCGCAGCCAGACCTCGGTGAGATGGGTAAAAGTGCACAAGGTCTAAAACTTGCCAATTTTTGACCAAAGTTTTCATCTTTTTTTGTTTGTTTTTTTTAAAATATCTCTCTCTCTCTCTTTAGCCTGATGGTGTCCCTTTAACAGCATAAAGATGTTCACATTCTCTGAAAAACCATTAGAAGTGATTTCCTTTTTAAGGCAAGGGAGAATTTGTCTGTAATATGTTTGCAACATAACTTGCATAAAAATACCAGAAATATATCAAGGGGTTTCACGGGAGTTGGTATTTTTTCAAGTGTAAAAGTTAATCTTTATTAGAGATGTGCCAATCTATACTGCTTTATTGTAGTGTTGTTACACTTAGGCATTTCAGTTAACTTACGAATATATACTGTAACAGTATACTTTGTACAGATTTATTTAAAATTTATTTGAAAACTGAAATAAAGTAGGCAGAAAATAAAGATATTTATTTTTCATTTGACTATGTAAGAAGGTATCATTCTTTTGGTTTTAGTGCACTGGTGTACCAAGCCTCAGAACCACTGCTTTCTCCAGCTCATAGGATGCTTTTCCGAGACTGTGGATACGTATATGTGTACTGCTGTGTTGATAAGTAAATGCCAACGATGGAGTTCGTTGCTTTTATACATCCCAAAGAGAAGTTCTCCACCCTTCATTTTCTGTTTTCTGACCAAAAAGGCCTGTGTTTGTGAACAGTGTTCACGCAAGTTCTGCCATCCCACTCTCACATCAGCTTATACCAATGCCAGGATGGGAGGATTTGCCTGCGTATCTTCCCCAAAACACCCTGGTCCGCAGTGGCATTGGCAGGGAGCCGGTCAAACGTGTGTCCTTTGGGTTTTGTGTAAAGCAAACACAGAACAAGAAAAATCAAGATGTTAAATCAGTTAGAAAACAAATTCCTTATTGTACAGTAGTATGGAGATCTCTAGTCAACCTGCCATTAATAATAGATTCTTATTTTTTGAATGATCTATTTAAAAGAACAGCAAGCATTGTATTTGCTAGTAAATCTGAAGTGTTTACATGGAATTACTAAATAAATTATTTGATCTAAGATGGCTCTCATCAGTGCTGATTTTTAATGCTGGAAATTAATTTTGGCAGCTGCTTTTTTAGTTCGTGCTGTTCTTTAAAATCTTCCAAAGCAGGTTTTTTCCATGCATCCTTGCGTTTTAGATTAGGTTCTGAGGAAGAACCTAAAGCTCTCCTGAGAAAACATACCTCTCCCTGCGAGGTCTGGCAGGAGTGCTAGCTAGTGTTTTCAACCCCCCTCCACGACGTGAGGCTGCCCCTTTGTATCCCAAACGACTGATCACGTCGCTGAGACAGAGCAGGATGCTCTGAGCTGGAATCCCTGTGGCAAATGGTACTGCTTAGCTGCAGTTTCCGCTGGTCTGAGTCCTGGTGCGTGGATATATAAAATATTTTTTTTTGTAGCAGAAAGCATTGGGATAGAAGTAAAACCTCGTCCTGCAAGGTAACAAGTTGTCAGACTCAGGTCCATCGTGGCTTAGTCCCGCTTTCCGCTGTGAGGAGGCTGCGGGAAAGCCCTGTGCTCCTGGCCCCATGACCCTGCTCAGGGCCACGGGCACTCGCGAGAAGCTGAAGCAGGCGAGTGCCTCGGGTCGTCACGGAGGCCAAGGGCAAATCCAGGGGCTTCCACCCGCTCCGAGTAGCAGAGCACTGGGGCTCCTCTCTGGCGGGGGGGGCTTGCGTGGCTCCCAAAGCTCCCCGGCGCTCCCGGGGTGGAGGATGGAGTGGGTGATGCCTTGCCGTGGGGCTGCGCGCTGGCGCGGAGCTGGCTGGGTTCTGGCTGCAGGTGGGGAGCAGCAGCGCAGCTCGTGAGAAGCTGGATGGGGAGACAGCCACGTAAAAGGACCAGGCTGGAACAGCGGGCGGTGGTTGCAAATGCAGAGTCTGGCCACACTGTGTCCCCCTCTAAGCACTGCGTACGCTTGCTCTTTCTAAGGCGTTCAAAACTGGGAAAAAAATGAAACTATAAATAATGCAATCCATCCCCTCATTCTTCATTTCCCAGGCTTTCTTGTACAGCATGCTAAGTCACCTAATGTTTAATTTAATGCTCTCAACGCCAGATCCCTGGTTAGAAAACCCATTGAACACTTAACAT
This sequence comes from Rhinoptilus africanus, assembly GCA_013400135.1. Lineage (NCBI taxonomy): Eukaryota > Metazoa > Chordata > Aves > Charadriiformes > Glareolidae > Rhinoptilus > Rhinoptilus africanus. The sequence continues at coordinate 501,851 of VXBO01012482.1, forward strand.
TATGCGCTATTTGAATTTTTTTTGGACGTGGATTTCATGCTTCATATTGAGGGCACAATTCCCATCCTCCCCGAGCACACTCACGCCACGGTGTCACTGCCGGCTGCCTTGTGCTAGTGGGGAGTGATGAGCCCAGATCCCGCTCCCACACACAGCCAGCATCTCCCCCAGCTGCCCATGCCTCCATCCCACTCCTCTCGCCCTAGTGGTTTGGAAGGGTCCAGGATTTCCATCCCCTGGCTGCATGCCACGCGGCTTCCACTGGAAATAATTCTGCCCTCCGCTTACTCTTCTGAATAGTGTCTTTATACTCATCTTTCCTTATATGAGAACTAGCACATGGTTATGAGTAGTATATACCTTGTAATTTGCTTTCTGGTTTGGGGGAAATTGAGCACACTGATAAAATGGCTACATTTATCCGAGGAACATCAGGAAACTTAACTGGGACAGATGTTTCTTAAAGCTGGTACCTACCAGCCCTGGCCACTGGTTGTGCTTCAGAAGAAGTTGGAAACAGATGTTCTGCACCTTGCCGAGTCATGCAAAGCCCTTATTTTGGAAGAAAATATTTCCTCATTAGCTTTATTGCCCAATCCCATCCCCCACACTCTCTGTTTTGCGTGAGGAATTACAAACATAGCTCAGGAGCCACTGAGCTGTGACCCGCATAGCCCATTCAGCCCTCTGCTGAGCCTCACAGCTGGAATGATGGTTTGATAACGGGACTGGTAGAGACCCAGGTGGATGGCCCGACCCACTCCAGGGATGTGCCTCCAGCTCCGGTCCCGCTGCCTCTGGCGGTGCCTCTTCTCATTTTAATGCTTAAAACCCAAAGGGAAACATCGGAGAAAAACTTGTGGTTGTAGTAATTTGTTTGTGACTGTTGGGGCAACACTCCAGTAACTCGGATGCAGAGCATCTCAAACTGGCTTTGCCTCTCATGATGGCTTCCAACCAGAGCAGTTCCTTCCACGCTGGCTTGTTCGGCGTCGCAGAGAACCTGCTCTCTTTTCTGGAAATTGGCTAAAGTAGGTTATTCAGGAAAAAAACAGTGCCACGGAGTGGCAACCAGAAACCAGAGTGGAAACCAGAGCAGGTAATTTTGCTGTCACCATGGAAAGGTGACTCAAAAGCCAAGTGAGAGCTCCCTCCAGTGCTGCCATGTAGGTGTTTGGAGCAGAAACTGCTCTTGATTTCAAGAAATGTGTAATCGCAGTGAGGAGGCATGGCATGAACTTCTTCCACCTCCAAACAACTTCCCCTTCAACCCAGCACAGTGTGGTAACTGTAAAGACAGAATTTGAATTATTTCACCCAGATTTGTTTCTCCAACTCTAAAATATAGAGATGCTAAAAGTGGGGAAAGAGAGGAGTTTGAAAGGGAGAAGCAATACTGTTGATATCAAATAGTTTTGATATCTGTTGATATCAAATAGTTTTGTTCATATGGGAAATCAACCTTATCTTTTGTTGTAGCCACTCACAGGAGGGGTGGCAGAGGATTGTCTCTTGTATTTGACTTTATAACTCACACGGCATTTCAATTGGCTTGGGACTCAAAAGCCATGGATGATGATTTCTGCTGTCGGGCAAGGAGGAAGGTAGCATGACTCCTGGCGGGCTATTGCTCTGCACCTCCCGGACAAGCTGGTGCACAAACGTCTGCAGCTGCTCTGGAGTTTGGCCAGGGCATTTGGAGGCAGCTGCTGCTCCCGGCAGCTCCAGGCAGACACTGCTGTCTTCAGGGTGCAGTGCAGCAAAAGCCTGTGAACACTCGATGCTGATGGATACCCGGAAGAGCTTGACCCCCGACAAGGATGCCCTGAGAGAGCAGCAAACACAGAGGGGAGGAGGAAGGGACTGGTTTTGAATGGCAAAGCCCAGCCTGGCCCTGCCGCCCATAAGACAGACACTCGGTTTCCCTACGCCTCCCTTTGCTCTCCCTCCCAGAAGTGTCTCCTCAAGTCAGCCTGCACCCATCACACCTGTCTGCCCAAAGGGAGGAGCAAGCACTTTGAGGATTGACCAGAAAAACTGAATTGTACTAAAAGCAGGAGATCCCCTGAAGGGCCATCTCCCTACCCTGCTGGGTGAGGTGAATGATAACTATGGCTGTAACCTTCAGTGCACGTCGCATCCCGCAAAGCATTTCCAGTTGAGGCTGTTCACCTTGGTCATGTAAATGAACGTCCCTCAAGCGTCTCTTGCAGGAATGGCCATGGAAAAACACCTTGTGACACTTTCCACTACTGCACCGGCAGAGGGGCAGAATGGCCTCCCAAGGGTAACAAGGGCAGTCGGTGGCCTGACGTGGTTGCTGGGCTCCCCGTAAGCACAAGAGGAGCTGCTTTACCCTGAGAGCGAGCAGACCATGGTGTTAGAGGATCTTTGAAGCCTTTCTGAGTGAGGAAGATCAGATTTATCTTCACCAGATGTTCATGCTCCCCCTCACTTTGCCAATCAGTAAACCTATCCCAAGATAATACCATTCAGCCAGAAGATCATGTCCCTTCTTGACAAAAATCATTTCTAGCAGCAATAGCAGCAACTTTCCCTCCTGGTGGTGGTGTCCCCCCTACCCTGTAAGTGCTTGCTCTGGCTCATAGTGGATGCTGATGTCCCCAAAGACTTTGTGATCAACACGTTGCTTTGACCAGCGGCTGCAAGAAGGGAGTTTGAGAACTTAACAGAGGGGGAAGCAGGGGTTGCTGGGCAGAGATGAGCCCCCACTGCTTGTTGGGAGAGCCTGTGTTTGGGCTGAGTTGTGGTGATGTCTGGCAGGAAAGGCTGAGCCCGCTGCACGGTGCCAGACCCGACAACCAGGAACGTCCCTGCCTGAGCTATGGGGGACTTGGGACCTTCCCATCACGGCTCCTCCTGTGTACCAAAACCCCACAGATGAAACCTTTGGTGGAGGTGCGATTCAAAGGACCTGCAGACACATGTCTAGCCAAATGCTATGTCTAAGCACACTAAAGGTAATGTCATGTGCGGGATGAGCTCTGAGTCCCATCACGGAGAGCAGCAGGGTCTTAGGGAATCCCTGTGCCCACCTGTGGTGTCCTCAGGATCTGCGTCTCCTCCTGGCCCTCCAATGCCCTGTGGCACTAAATGCACCTGATCCTTGCTTTTTCTGTGGTGTACTTCCCTTAGTTCATCTTTAGCCTGCAGTCCGAAGATTTCTCATCAAGGCTCTGCTTCTCTGTGATGGAATTAGTAACAGTGCATACAGCAATAGCAAATAATTATTCAATAATTAGTAAACTAAATACCAGCTTAATTTGCTTTACATAAAAATTATTATTACACTTTGTTACCCTCTTGTGCCCCTACTGTCAGCAAAAAATAATAATGTCAGCCAGCACCCCCACTTACCTCTAAAGCTGAGTTTGGCAGCAGCCCAGCCCTGCCAGGAACACATGCAATTCAGGTCGCTTCTTAAACGAACAAACCTGCATGAAACAGCAAATTTCAGCCTGTACCACAGCTCACTGTGAGAAGAATGGGTGGCCTGGCCCTAAGTGCGCACCTCTGACCCAAGCTCTCCCTTGCAGGTTGTTGGAGAAGATGCAGCCTGAGCCCTGGCAATGGGCAGATGGGCAGAGACACTGCCCATGGAGCCAGGATCCCTGGCCCTGAAGGGAGGCACCCGAGTCGCTGTTACTGGGTGAAGCTGGATGCACTGGGGCAGCTCTCAGTCTCTGAAGAGAGCAGTGCCTGAGGAAGAGGAGGATGAGGAAGGCAGTGCAGTGACAGCCACGCTCCTGATGGGTCCCTCTGTGGTGCAAAGCTGGGTCAGGGCCCCTGGTTTGGTCAGACCAGAACTGGCTTTTTTGCCTTTCAGTTGTGCACCCTAAGGTAATCCTGTCCAAACAGATCCTTGACACAAAATGGGAATCAGTGATTCAGAAAAATGTAAACCATCGGTTGAGCAGTGTAACAGCAGAGACCTCCTGGATCATTCGCATATGTGAGGTCTTGAAAGACCTGCTCTTTTGGGCAGAGTTAGCTACAATTTTTTTTAATGACACTGCTATTTTGAAGGGAACAACTCGTTGCTTCCTGTGCTTGGCCAGCACGTGGGCTTTGATCTCAAGTAGAATATTAATAGCAATTATTTACAGCAGAGGAATGTAGGCATGCTGCCGCCCTCCATCAGCAGCCTGCATTTGGGGTGCTGTGGGAGCTGACGTGGCGGGGGGGCACCCACTGGTGTGTGCCACAGGGCGAGCTGCCCGGCCGCCTCCGCACACCTACATTTCACCAGCCGGGGCTCAGCCAAACCCTTGTTCAACATCTTTCTGCTGCCAAACCCTAAGAGGCCTACGGGGCTGTACCGGGACTAAGGGGACCGTCCCTCCGCAGGCTGGAGGAAAACCATTTTCCCAGGGCGCAGAGTACCACCCTCCTGTCGTGTCCCAGCATCTAGCCAAGCAGCTTGGCTACAAAATGCTTCTCTTTCTAGTCTAGGAAAGCTGATTTCCTGCCCAAAACAATGTGGGGATTTTCACCTGATGTGCACACAGCAGCATTTGTCTTAAAATAGCTTTGAAGCAAGGTAAAAACCTGGTTTTTTCCACTCACTTTAGTAGCTAATCCCAAGCAAGCCACGTGCAAAACCAATTCTAAGCTCGGCCACTGGGTGCCCAAGGCAAATTTGGAGAGGAAAAGAAAGGAGATGTGCAAGGGGCTCAGCCTGGGTTGGGAGGTGAGAGGAAATGGAGGCGACCTGGAACTTGGTGCTCCGAAGCACCAGAGATGGGAAGGAGATGCCCCTCGAGGCTCAGCATGTCCTGCTCTTTGAGCCTTACAACCCGTAGGCTTCCCTGCCCTCCCCTCCGCTCCCAGCGCACTGCAGACCATGAGCAGCTGGATGTGGCTCTCCTGGGGTGCTTGTGTCTGGCCTAACTCTGTCTTCCTTCATCTTTTCCTTATTCCTTTTCTTTTTTCTGCCTTCTAAATCTTTTTTTCATGTTTCAGCATCTCTAAAGGATGAGAGAAGCTGACTGCTGTGTGTTCTGCTGTTAAGCAGCTATTTGCTAGGCACCAAACCACACTATTGTGAGTATTGAAAAAATATATAGCAAAGCTTTTCAGGGCTCTAATCCATCTGGAACACAAAGGATTGGTGATTTCGGCAGTTCCTGGGCAGTCCAGAGCTCTTCTTCTTCCAACTGTGCCTACAAATCCAATGCACATGCGCAGAGATCCACCAAAGTTGTATCTAAACCCAGCAACATCCAAATGAAACTTCACTACCATGACATCCCCACATTTGGCTCCCCAACACCTCCCAGCAGGCAAAGGGCCTCTTTTTTGCTTCCCAACAGCTTTCAGCTGGCATAGAGGTTTTTTGGCGGTGCTCGAAGACTGCAAATGGTGCAATCGCTTCGGCCCTCGCTCCCTCACTGAAATGGCCCTATCCCAAATGTGATACCCCTTATTTCTGCCCAGATCTTCCACCTAGCCCTAACACATTTAATGGTTGTGAGATTACATAAAATGCTCATTGCCAGAGAAAAGTACAAATCCATTTTCAAGATTTATGCTTGATACAATCAGGTTCCAAGCTTGGGGAGAAGGAGGTGATAATACTTTCCTATGCAGCCTTTTAGATCAATCAGCTATAAAATACGTGGGGTTTTGCAGACAATTCTTTGGTGCTTGCACTGCTATTCACAAAAATCTTGGGATCAGCCCCTCTTTTTCCCAGCAGTCTGATATCAGGAACTTTCAGGAAAATATAAGAAAACTGTGAACCAGGAGCTGTGCTGGAGGACTCCAGAGCTGAGGATCTGTTAGGCTTTTCTGCAATGGCTTAACCATGGACGTGGCTGTCCCCCCCACCCCGTGCCATGTCATGGCACCACAGGTCTGCACGCAGTGTCTGCACGCCGGTGCGTGGGCCAGGGCTGGGGTGGCCATCTGCTCCTGGTCCTGAGGCCATGACTTCCCATGGCAGGAGAGACACCAGCTTCTCTCTTGAAGGTAAACTCCTGCAGACGATGCAGTATCCCAGTGGGGCTGGATCAACCTGTCTTGTCCTCCTCTGCTCAAGTGCCACCCCAATGGCAGACATCCAGAGCCAGGGCAGGCTATGAACATGACATGGGAGGGAGGGAGAGGCTGCGAGGAGGGGTGGAGGTTTCCAGTGGCACATTACTTCGTGAATCATCTTTCCTTGTTGAGTTGCTCAAGTCACCTGAGGCATCATTTGTAGGTTTCTTATATTCCCCTTCTCCAAAAAACCTCTGCAGAGCCAATTCTCAAATGTATATTATTTGCATGTTGTTTTTTCACATCCTTCCCTGTTGGGGATTCCTCTCCATTTCTCCTGGGCTTGCTCACAGGCAAGTAGCAGAGGTCGTTCCTAAGACCGTCCTGTTCCTCTTGCTGCCACCCCAGCTCGTTCTCTTACAGAGGGTAAGACTGATTCAGTAAACCTGACCCTCTGCCAAGACCTCTCTTGCACCAATTCCCAGCAGGATTTAACTTCCTGAGGACCTGCATGGGGCTTTCCCATGGAGCTAGGTGGAGGAGCAGGCACTGCCAACCATCCTGTTCCCATCAGCCTGCCCTTATGGCTCCAGCCCCATGACAGGGCTCAGGGTGGCTCAAGGGGGCTGGGAAAGGGCAGTGCTGCCCAGCAGTGCCCCAGCGGTCCCATTCTGCCAGCAGCGGTCAGAGAGGCCCTGTAACACTGCTCTCGGTACCGCAATCCTGGGGAAAAGCCAAAATTACCTGGGCAGTGGGACAGCACACCCAGCACCATGGTTTTACAAAGCAAAAGAAATCAGGGAGCCTCCAGGGAAGCTGAGATGCAACAGTTCCCCCCACCCCAAACTCAAATCCCTGCAGGCTGCAGCCCCAAAATGACCCTCCAGCTTTGCTGCTGGGATGGTGGAGGTGCCACTGGACAAAATGGGGCAGAGCACCCAGCATGATGTTTCAAGGACAAGACACAGGGAAGTGGAGACAAGGCACTGTCAAAAGAGACACTAATTAGTGCTAATTGCAAGTAATCAGCCAAACCTAAGAGCATGAAGGAATCAAGTCCTGGCAAAGCTGATAGCTCCAGCTGGAGCAAGGAGGGCGTTTGCTTGGCAGGTTGTGGTGGGACAACCCCAGAGATGGGAACCCCACATAGCCTCTCCACTCTTCCCATATCCCATGCAGACAGAAGTGCTGGCGAGCTGCAACATGCCTGTGGCTCCTCACAAGCTGCTGCCCCATGTCCCTTGGGAGTAATTCCCATCTCCAGAAGGGTTCATGTTACGCATCTTGGGAAATCCTGCTGCAAAGCCTTGGATGGGCTGCTGGTCCTCCCCAGGCTTCTGGCTACTTCAAAGGCAGGAGAATCACTGGTTGAGATGCTGGGAGATACCAGATCCCAAAGCAAGCCTTGCTCCTGTCTTCCCAGCACCCTGGGCCCACCCAGATGAGATTCTCAGTGCACCTGTGTCCTCCTGCGAAGCCTTGGGGCCCCTCTTCTCCCAGGAGTTTAAACACATTTTCTTCAGGTATTTGAAGAAGTCAAATAATAGCATTTCCAACACAGCATCTGCTTTCTGTCATCTGCAGTCTTCTTTTTCTCTCTAGAGACCACACTCCCTTCAGTTTTCCATCACCTACACCTATAGCACTTTCAGCTTTTGCTGCTTTGGCCCCAGGATCCTCATGAAGCTCTTTGCGCTCAGAGCAGATATCCGAGCATGGCGCCAAGACCCGCAGCTGCGATGTGACCGTGGCCAAATCATCACATCCCACTGCTGAGCCCCAGAGTCCCTCCCTGAGACAAAAGCGGGTGATGAACAGGGTGCTCTGGCTGGCTCACAAAATGAGGACGGAAGTTGTCTCTTTCATCCCTGTGGCGTGATTCTCCATCTCCAGTACACGTCTGTCCTCACATCTGCAGACTTTATTCGGCACCCAGATCTTCATCGGTATTGAGGAGCTCTCAGAACTGGGTTTGAAATCCTACCCAGTTCCTTCCTTACCCATTCCCTGCAGTTTCTCCTAGAAGACAGATGATATTTCTACCTGTGCCCAGCTCTGGAATAAAAAGCAGGGCACAGATGCACCCAGGTGAGCATCACAGCAGGTGCTGAGCCAGGATCCCTGCCTCATGTCTCTTCAGCACCCATGATGAGTAGCAGACAGGAGCGAGCAGGATGGAGGTGTAAAAAAATCTCCTTTCCTCTGTATCAAGCCCCGTGGGTACCACACAAGTCAGAGACTAATGGTCACCTTACCGGACTAGGCCGGGTGGAGACCCACTGGCAGACCTCTCTGAAAAGTCTGGAAGAAAAGTTCAATCCTCCGCGTCTTGCTAGTAAATTCCCATTCATGCATGATTTCTCAAATGCCTTTTGAGTGCTTTCCTTTGCTCTCTGTGCCAGCAATGAGTCAGCCTTGGCTGTGCATTGTCAGGCAATCCAGAGCTGGCCTCTTGCTAGGAAACACCATTTGATCAGCAAGCGCAATATTTAAGTGCCCTCTGGTGGTAATTCCCCATGTCATTGCTGGGATTTCCCCCTCTCCCTTCTGCTCAGCATCCACCTTGGGTTATTCACTGGGATATCTGTGCTCTGGTGCCGGGACAGTTCCTGTTCTGCTGCCCTTCCGTGCGCTCACAGGCGCTTCACGTCCCGCTTCATTGCCAGGTTCTGCAGCGGAGTCGTCAGCGTGTCCCTGATTTCATTCTCTCTGCAGCTGGGGCAGCCACGGGAGCTCAGCGCTTGGCCTAGTTTGCTGCCCACGTGTCAGCTCATCTTCCTCAGCGCCATCCAACAGCAGTGAGCCGCCTCCGCTGGGGGTGCTCAGCGTGGGTATGCTCACAGCTTCCTTCTTTCCCCACTCACATTCGTATTTCAGCCAACTTTAGTAAAAATTTGGATGTGGGAGATATCAGCGTAATTAAGTTCCTCTATACTTCATGAAAAGTGGTGGCCGGGCAGCAGAATGAAACCTAAACTTGCTCCTCTGGTATGGAAAGACTGCAGTGAAAGCTCAACCACAGTACAAGCCCCCAGAGATACCACAGGAATACAAGTTTTATAACCCTGCTTTTCCTGAAACTTCTTCTGCAACTCACTGTTCTATTTAATTTCTATAAAATATCTTACAGGGACATTAATTTTTCTTTAGAAAAACACATTAGAGTTGCCTACACAGTAGCTTCAACTGCTGTGGGGGAACAGAGGTGTGTAACAAATTGTGTGCAATGCCCACAGTGGGGTCAGAATCCAGACTCACCATCTACTGGAACACGAAAGAGGCATTTGTAACCACCAGGCCATGCCGCCCGGCTGCCCTGCAGAGGGACGCGCTTACGCTGGCTCCTGCTCTGCTCCATGGGGGGCAGAAATGGGGAACTGCAAAGTAAAAGTGACTCTAAGAGGGCATATCCCCCCATCTGGGATCCCACGGACCCCAGGCAGACATCAGAGGCATCCCAGGGTCTCTTTCCTGTCCCAGGGCAGAGGGGCGCAGGGGGGCTGCAGCCACCCACCAGCCTCTCCACTCACCACCATGCATGGGTTGAACCCCCGTGGTCCAACTGCGTGGTCCACACCCTTGTGCACATCCCTCCTTTCTCACATCAGTCCCGACGGGGAAACAGTCTCAGCACCCCCTGGCGCAGCCCCCGAGGTGGCAAGGAGAAACTGCTCGGAAGGCGCAGAGCTGTCACTCACAGGTTGCACGTTACCACGGGTCACTGAGGGTTGGTGTAACAGCGAATGACCCTTCACCTCTGCTTAAAACTCTGCTTTGCTTTTGTTCTGCAGGAAGGCTGAGAACCTTGTAAATTAGGGGCAAGGCTGACAATGGTCCATCTCTGTGTACGCTGCTCCTGGCACTCAGATGAGATGCTCACATGAAATGCGTGTGTGTGAAATACCAGCCCCAGGACTGTGAAATAAAGCTGCCCGAAGCTGACCTCTTTAATTTGTATTTCAGCTACCTCGACAAACAGTCTGTATCTCACAGGAGCAGCAGTTAAGTACTTACCATTTCTCCTGGCCTGTACAATAAATCAGCTTATCCTGCAAAATGTCACGCACTGAACTTGCTCCTCCCTGCGTGGGCTCAGCCCCAGGGCTCGCTGTCCAAGTGTCAGCCAGGCCATGGAGACAGGTCACACCATACACTTCGGTGCCCACATGGTGAATGCTCACAGTCCAACATAAGAAACCCACATGTATGTCCTGACCCAGCAAAGGCAATGTGAGCAGCTCTGCGACTGTCCTGCCTCCAGTGCGGTCAGCACAGGTAGGCAGGGAACCTCTGCAGGTCGTCTGACCAGAATCTCTGGAAGGTCACATTGTCAGGACCTGCTCCACCAGCCTACTTTGTCCTACCTGCCTCAAAGCCCACCCTGACATTTCTGGGTCAAGTCACAGAATCACACAGCTACAGACTGGTTGGGGTTGGCAAGGACCTTTGTAGGTCAGCCGGGGCCGTGCAGAGCCCATTGCCCATGACTTTGTCCAGATGGCTTCTGAGCACCTCCAAGGATGGAGACTCCCCAACCTCCCTGGGCATCCTGTGCCAGTGCTTGGTCACCCTCACAGTGAAAAAGGGCTTCCTGATGTTCAGAGGGAGCCTCCTGTGTTTCAGTTTGTGCACATCGTCTCTCGTCCTGTCACAGCGCATTGCTGAAAAAAGCTGGGCTCCATCCGCTTTGTACCCCTCCTTCAGGTATTTACATACATTGATGAAACCCCCCTGAGCCTTCTCTTCTCCAGGCTGAACAGACCCAGCTCTCACAGCCTTTCCTCATGAGAGATGCTCCAGTCCCTTCTCCATCTTTGTGGCTCTTCACTGGACTCTCTCCAGTATGCTCATGTCTCTCTTGTGCTGGGAAGCCCAGCACTGGACACAGCACTCCAGGTGTTGCCTTCCACATGGTGAAGCCATGCTGACTCCTCCTGATGGTTTCCTTGTTCTTCATGTGCCTGCAAATGGTTCCCAGGATTAGCTGCTCCCATTCCAGGGATGGAGATGAGGCTGACCAGCCTGTAGTGCCCTGGGTCCTCCTTCTTGTCCTTCTTAAAGATAGGAGTGACATTTGCTCTCCTGCAGGCTTTGTGTACTTCTCTCAATTGCCATGAGGGATCAAAGATTACCAAGAGTTGCCTTGCAATGACATTTGCCAGCTCCCTCAGCACTCATGGGTACATCCCACCAGGGCCCTTGGACTTATGTGTATCCAGTTTGCTCAAGTATTCCTTGACCCAATTGATCCTCTTCCACTAAGGATGCATCTGCCTTGCTCCAGACTTTCCCCCTGGTCTCTGGCCCCTGGGACTGTTGAAAGCTTGTCATGCTGGTAAAGACTGAGGCAAAGGCAGCACTCAGTAATTCAGCCTTTCCCATGTCCTGTGTAACCAGGTCCCTGGTCTCACTGAGCCCTGGGCCATATTTTCCCTAGTCTTCCTTTTGTCACCTATGTACTTACAGAAGCCCTTCCTGCTGCCTTTGACATCCCTTACTAGATTCAATTCCTGTTGGCCCTTAGCTTGCCTAACCTCATCTCTGCATGCTTGGACAGTGTCTCTGTATTCCTCCCAGGTTACCTGTACTTGCCTCTGCATGTTTCCTTTTTGTGTTTGAGTTTGTCTAGGAGCTCCTTGTTCATCTCTGCAGGCCTCTTGGCATTTTTGCCTGACTTCTTTGTTGGGATGGACTGCTCTTGAGTTTGGAGGTGATCCTTGGATATCAAACAGCTTTCCCGTGCCCATCTTCCCTCCAGGGCCTTATCCCATGGAACTCTTCCAAGCAGGTATATGAAGAGGCTAAAGTCTGCTCTCCTGAAGTTCAGCATTGTGGGCTTGCTTTTCACCATCCTCCCTCTCAGGATCCTGAAGTCTACAGTCCCTGTCTCACCCTGTCCTGACCTTCAGGATGACACATCTAACACGCCAACATCACTCTCCATCAGTCCTCAACAGCCAGTCCTCAAATCTGTCTAGCCAACTGTGGATCTTCCATATTTCTCTTCCTGGAGCCAAAAGGTAGCTCTTTTCAGATATCTCACCCCATGTTGACCAGGACTGAGTCTTTCCTTGCATCAATTAACCTGAAGAAACCAAGCATCTTCTCTCTGCTTTTCACCCTGTCAAGTCCTGCAGCTGTGTCCACCACCCCCCAGCTTGGCTCTGGCTGTCTTCAGGAGGAGGTGTTCAAAAGTGGATGCCACTGAGCTCCTCACAAACTGGGATATGGTCCTAAAAGCAGCAAGTTCCTGTTGCCTTGCAGTCAAAGCTATGAAGCGCTCCTCTGGACCACATTCCTGGGATCCCAGAACAAGGATAAGGTACAATTAGTCAGACTGAGATTAGTCTGATTAGCCAAAAATTGCACATCAGGACGAAGTGCTGCACAGTCATCCCACTTCATAGCTTGCCCTGTGGTTTTGTCACTTTGAGACAAGCACTTCATTAGAGATGAGGACACATGCCGTGCTGCTGCTTTATAGGGTGTGAACCCTGCCAAATGAGTGTCAGGTATATAAATAATTGATCTTAACTCTGCAGCTCCTGTAAAGCACCAAAGCTCAGCAACATCCTTCATCAGGGCATTTAGAAGGGTGAAATATCCGTGCCCAGGGAGGCTTCCAAGTTCCCACGTCACCCGCACCCAACACCAGACGCAGCAGGGACAGCCATGACCCAAGCTCAGTCTCCTCTGATTAATTGACGTGGTTGTTCCCATCGATGCCCAGAGCTGCAGGTCCCCTGTGCTACTGGGGCTGCAGACTCCATGTGGCTGCCCATGTGGAGCATGGCTGTAGTCAGACAGGGAATGGGCAGCAGCTGGTCAGANGAAAAAAGCTGGGCTCCATCCGCTTTGTACCCCTCCTTCAGGTATTTACATACATTGATGAAACCCCCCTGAGCCTTCTCTTCTCCAGGCTGAACAGACCCAGCTCTCACAGCCTTTCCTCATGAGAGATGCTCCAGTCCCTTCTCCATCTTTGTGGCTCTTCACTGGACTCTCTCCAGTATGCTCATGTCTCTCTTGTGCTGGGAAGCCCAGCACTGGACACAGCACTCCAGGTGTTGCCTTCCACATGGTGAAGCCATGCTGACTCCTCCTGATGGTTTCCTTGTTCTTCATGTGCCTGCAAATGGTTCCCAGGATTAGCTGCTCCCATTCCAGGGATGGAGATGAGGCTGACCAGCCTGTAGTGCCCTGGGTCCTCCTTCTTGTCCTTCTTAAAGATAGGAGTGACATTTGCTCTCCTGCAGGCTTTGTGTACTTCTCTCAATTGCCATGAGGGATCAAAGATTACCAAGAGTTGCCTTGCAATGACATTTGCCAGCTCCCTCAGCACTCATGGGTACATCCCACCAGGGCCCTTGGACTTATGTGTATCCAGTTTGCTCAAGTATTCCTTGACCCAATTGATCCTCTTCCACTAAGGATGCATCTGCCTTGCTCCAGACTTTCCCCCTGGTCTCTGGCCCCTGGGACTGTTGAAAGCTTGTCATGCTGGTAAAGACTGAGGCAAAGGCAGCACTCAGTAATTCAGCCTTTCCCATGTCCTGTGTAACCAGGTCCCTGGTCTCACTGAGCCCTGGGCCATATTTTCCCTAGTCTTCCTTTTGTCACCTATGTACTTACAGAAGCCCTTCCTGCTGCCTTTGACATCCCTTACTAGATTCAATTCCTGTTGGCCCTTAGCTTGCCTAACCTCATCTCTGCATGCTTGGACAGTGTCTCTGTATTCCTCCCAGGTTACCTGTACTTGCCTCTGCATGTTTCCTTTTTGTGTTTGAGTTTGTCTAGGAGCTCCTTGTTCATCTCTGCAGGCCTCTTGGCATTTTTGCCTGACTTCTTTGTTGGGATGGACTGCTCTTGAGTTTGGAGGTGATCCTTGGATATCAAACAGCTTTCCCGTGCCCATCTTCCCTCCAGGGCCTTATCCCATGGAACTCTTCCAAGCAGGTATATGAAGAGGCTAAAGTCTGCTCTCCTGAAGTTCAGCATTGTGGGCTTGCTTTTCACCATCCTCCCTCTCAGGATCCTGAAGTCTACAGTCCCTGTCTCACCCTGTCCTGACCTTCAGGATGACACATCTAACACGCCAACATCACTCTCCATCAGTCCTCAACAGCCAGTCCTCAAATCTGTCTAGCCAACTGTGGATCTTCCATATTTCTCTTCCTGGAGCCAAAAGGTAGCTCTTTTCAGATATCTCACCCCATGTTGACCAGGACTGAGTCTTTCCTTGCATCAATTAACCTGAAGAAACCAAGCATCTTCTCTCTGCTTTTCACCCTGTCAAGTCCTGCAGCTGTGTCCACCACCCCCCAGCTTGGCTCTGGCTGTCTTCAGGAGGAGGTGTTCAAAAGTGGATGCCACTGAGCTCCTCACAAACTGGGATATGGTCCTAAAAGCAGCAAGTTCCTGTTGCCTTGCAGTCAAAGCTATGAAGCGCTCCTCTGGACCACATTCCTGGGATCCCAGAACAAGGATAAGGTACAATTAGTCAGACTGAGATTAGTCTGATTAGCCAAAAATTGCACATCAGGACGAAGTGCTGCACAGTCATCCCACTTCATAGCTTGCCCTGTGGTTTTGTCACTTTGAGACAAGCACTTCATTAGAGATGAGGACACATGCCGTGCTGCTGCTTTATAGGGTGTGAACCCTGCCAAATGAGTGTCAGGTATATAAATAATTGATCTTAACTCTGCAGCTCCTGTAAAGCACCAAAGCTCAGCAACATCCTTCATCAGGGCATTTAGAAGGGTGAAATATCCGTGCCCAGGGAGGCTTCCAAGTTCCCACGTCACCCGCACCCAACACCAGACGCAGCAGGGACAGCCATGACCCAAGCTCAGTCTCCTCTGATTAATTGACGTGGTTGTTCCCATCGATGCCCAGAGCTGCAGGTCCCCTGTGCTACTGGGGCTGCAGACTCCATGTGGCTGCCCATGTGGAGCATGGCTGTAGTCAGACAGGGAATGGGCAGCAGCTGGTCAGAATCATAGAATCACAGAATTGCCTAGGTCAGAAGGGATCTTTCAGATCGAGTCCAACCATCAACCTAACTCTGACAAAAACCATGACTAAACTATATCTCTAAGCACTACGTCTACCCATCGTTTAAATACCTCCAGGGATGGTGACTCAACCACTGCCCTGGGCAGCCTGTTCCAATGCTTAGTAGTCCTTTCTGTGAAGAAATTTTTCCTAATATCCATCCTACACTTCCCCTGGCACAACTTGAGAACGTTTCCTCTGGTCCCATCGCCTGTTCCTTGGGAGAAGAGCCCGANGCCTGCCTGCATTAAGGGGCAGGGGACTGTCACCATCCTGCAGAAGCCAGGGAGCTCTGGACCCTGGCCTCTTTGGGGAAGTGACCTTCCCAAGGTATGGAACAAAGTATTTGGGCATAGCCACACTGCATATTAACTATCACTGAGGGACTTTCCCCGCTGAGGTTAAAGCTGCTCCTGGATGCCACCACCAGAGCAGTGTCTCCAATGACAGGGCGGACTAACTAGCACCTGCTTCTTCCTGTGGTCTTAATGATGGAGATACAAACCATACTCCACTGGGGGCTCAGGTTTAGCACATCTTGAAGTCCTGGGACAGAAAGGACTGATGGGATCTCAGAACAAAAATAGCCAGTAGCTGGCAGACATCCGTCACATGGTGTCACCAGCACCAAGCACAACCCATGGACATGCTGCTCTGGTTGTCATCAGTGGCATGGGCATGGTGGCTGCCAGACATGGTGCTCCAGGAGAAGGGAGTCCCCAGGAAAGGGGGGAAAAATAGAGGGAAGAAATGCCAGCACCCCAGAAGCCTCTTGCTAGGATTTTCCAGGGACAGTGTGAGCTGGGAAGTCTGTCCTTGGAAGGTTGGACCAGGCTTGCCTGCTGGCTGCCCAGGGGCATCAAGGTGCAGGAAAATGTCGCTTGTTCTGATGGCTCCTTCCTAGCATTATGTCCCATTGCTCTGGGGATGGAGGCAAGGCATGAGAGTGATCACAGCAAGCAGGCAGGGCTCTGCTTCCCAATGGCGGCAGCAGCTGTCTGGTCTCCACCTTGGAACAGATCCTTTGTGTTTAATTAGAATGATTAAAAACATGTAACTCCAAAAAGATAAGCTTGAGGATTGCCCAGAGCCCACATGCAGGAGCTGGCCGATGCCTGCTGCCTGCCTGGGGATGGGTGAAGAGCAGCTTTCCCCCGCCCAGGTCCTAGTGTGGGTGGCACAGCTGTGTCTGCTGGAATGGAGGTGACCATTTGAATCCCCAGGGCCCGGGTTTCGCAGAGCTTTCTGTGCAGTTGCTGATGTCTAAGCGAAGCCAAGCCTGGTGAAGGGAGGCGGACTCCCTGTGCCCGAGCCCTGTCGAGCCCCTTGGAACTGCTGGCCTTTCCTCTCAGCGCTGGGACAGCTTGCTAAAGAGGTGACAGCAGCTGCAGGGGTCTCTCTGGCACCATGTGGACTGGAGGGCTGAGTTCAGCCTTGTCACCAGGACCTGCTGAAACCTGATGCTGGTGCAAGGCCGTAGAGATTATGCCGTTCGCAACAGAGCTTCTTTGCTCAGTGCTTTACAACCCTGCTCATTGCAAAGCAGTACGTGACTTTCTAGAGGGATAAAATAAAGCTTCTGGAAGGCAATAAAAATATTGACTTTTGCTTTCCTGGACTCCCTGCTGCACCGAAATCCGTGGGTGATGCATCTTCCTTGGTTGCTGCACTGTGCAGAGGTTCTCTCCAGCAAGGTGCTAAGACTTGCAGAGTTGAGGATGGGACTCCCATCACTCCCAGGGACTCCTTCCCTGAGTGCACGTTCTGTCCAGGTCGCCTGCATCACCTTGGACTCCATGTCAGGACACAGCTCCACTGTCCCATGCCCCTGGGTTTTGCTGTGGTTTCCTCTGCTCACCCCTACATGTCCCTCCCAAAACATCTGCACTGTCACTGTGAAAATCGGTGCTGTTTTCCTTCCTCCCTTAACTGTTAAACTGCTTTATGTCAGCTACCAGTTCTTCCATTTCTACGTATTTTTTGACATGGGCAATGTCCCATAAACCAGTCTAAAACATCACTGCAATTTAGGAGAAATGCAATGCTCCTGGAAAGAAGCTCATAAACCCACTGTTATTTTCTTCCCTAATTGCATTTTTAGTGACTCATCCCTGGTGCCACACTGCAGTGCACATCCATTGTGTGGATTTTTACACAATCTTGAGCAGTCACAATTCACTGCTCAAGTTTTCAGGCCACCCAAGCCATTAGGAAAATTAATGTAAAATAAAAACCTGCTGGTACAGTTGGCTGGCTGAGCAGCAGAGCCTCTTGGGATAGCAGCAGAAGAGAAAGGCATTCAGTGCTTTCAAAGGCTGCTTGTGTCCACTGTGGCTGAGCTAGTGTGAGCTGACGCCTCAATGTGTGCTTCTTTGAACAAGACCTGAATTTTCCCATCCCCTTTCCCATCCTCTGCCTCTCCCCACCTCTATCTCAGCATCATTCCTTCCCCTCCACACCTCTATCCCACCCCCTTCCCCTTTCCTCCACATCTTTATCCCACTCCCCATCTTTATCTCATCCCCACCCCATCTATACCCTACTCCAGTCCCCATCCCATTCACATCCCACCTCACTCCATTCACATCCCCATCCCTATCCCCATGTCCATGCCCATACCCATTCTGTTCCTACCTCATCCCCATTCCCATCCTATTCCTATCCTCCTGTTCTGTATGCTGCCCCCAAAGGCTTCCCCAGCCCCAACCATCCACCCATGCAGGGAGAGGCTTCTGGGGACATTTTCTGGGATAACGATAGTGCTGGGTAGATCCTGCAGGAGCTGTTGGAGGGGTGTTTTGGGAGATAGACCACAGCTCACTCCCCTGCACTCTGCTGCTTGTGTCTCACCCGCAACAGGCAAAGGCATCCCTTGGAGCACTGTCTCTGGCCCTGCTCATGCTGTTGATTCATTGTTCAAGAGACTTGTTGGCCTGTTTGTACAAGGATATGCAATCCTAGTTTTGCCAGGGCCATTCGCCAGCTCCTCTCCTGCTTCCCCGGTGGAGAGAGGCAGAGAGATGCTGACCTTGGCCATGAGACTGGCAAGACAGCACTGGGACATGCCCTGCTAGTCCAGATGTCCAAACTCAAACTCAGCGCACCAAAGCCTCTTGTTAACACAACATCCAAGGAAGAGCTGGACTTACTTGTCCACCCTATGCCAAGAGAGCTGCTGCCTGCCATCGTGGCATGCTCTGCAACCAGGTCCTGGCACCTTGCTGAGCATGGCTGAACTAATTTTGCTGAGCAAGGCCAAACTCTGCTACAGTGAATTTAATTCCACCAGGCTTTCAGATCCAAGGCTGCAGGAGCTCAGCTGAGCTGGGGCAGCTGGCAGAGGAGCCCAGCCTCCCCCTGATCTGCCATACAGGACACGGTGCCCTACTGAACGTCTCCAAAGACCACACTGGACACCCAGACCGTTGGCCAAATTGTGGTGTTACTAAGCAGCCAAATGCTGTGGCTATTGTGCAGCTCAGCTTCTCATTAGGTTCAGCATCATTTGGGATGAAGCTGAGCGATCTGATTTCAGCCACACACTCTCTGGCTTTGTCCCAAGCTGGGCTGGGAAGGAGAGATTGGAGCCTGTGGGAATCAAACTGGCAAACTCTCACGGTGTCTCTGTGGCAGGACGAGTTGGAGCAAAGGTACTTCCTGAGCTAGCCTGGGCAGCGTGACCAAAAGCTGTCAGCAGGCTCACCGGCTCTCACATTCCAGTGGTGCAGGGGCACTCACCGCTGGCTTTGCTCCTGGGGCTGGGAGGGATGGGAACAGAGTCCTTGCTGACATCACACCTGGCAGAAGCAATGCACAAACACAAACCCTTCTTGCCGTTTTGCATGGTCCTTGTGTATGCCCTGGGAAAATGCAGGGCAGGGAGCTGAGGCTGAGGATTTGGAGCAGAGGAGGGCAGAAGAAGGGGGAACCCAGCTTGTGTCCCTGCCCTCCAAAATACCTGCAAGCAGTGCACCAGCCAGCACCAGCATGGTAGGAAGGACCCAGGCATCCACTGAATATACATAACTGTGTCATTAGAGGGTGCCAGTGCATTGCACTGCAGAACAAGCCTGTCCCCTTACCTGTCCCGGCTGTGGCAAGGGGGGCCCTGGTGCTGCTTGATGCTGCAAGGACTGCAGGTCTAAATTCCGTCCTCAGAAGTTCAAAGGTCAGAGCCAGCCCAGCTGTGGAGCCACAGGACTGGAGCAGCAGATGCAAAGGCCAGGGTGTCTGGGAGGGGAAGCCAGTACCACACAGGGATAACACCAGTGGCAGCTACAAAGCTGTACACTGAGCTAGCCTATGTCAGTGGCTCCAGCATGTCTTGCTGAGGTTGCTCAGCCTCATCCATGCTAGGACATCTGCACCACTGTGGCCATTAGCACACCCAACAGGGCAGAGAGCTCACAAGAGTCACAGAGCAACTGAAAACTAACCTGTCCAGCCCTGCAGCCTTGTCCGAGCTTCCCCATGGCAGTGCAGGACTGGTGAGCCTGATAAACCACAACCAAAAGGCTTAATCAAGGCTACACTTGGATGTGGGGCTCCAAGACATCACAAACAGACCACTGGATGGAGCCAAGGGCCTATACATGTCCCACAACAGAGGAACCATGGTTTGCTTTTGAGAATGCTTTGATGTCAGAACGCCATTGGGAGATGCCTCCAGAGCCCATAGCAAACACAGATCTGCAGTAATTCCCCTGGAAGGACAGTCCATGGGCTCCAGTCCTGCTCTGATGTAGGGCCTGGCATGCTGAGCAAGGCAGTAAGTAGCACTCTAGCCAGGTTTGGGGGCCCTGGGGCCACATCAGCCTGGCTGCACCAGCCCATGGGTGCCTATGACGACAACCCCAACACATGGAAAGCCTCCTGCCACCAGAAGAGGAAAGTTTTGGTCCTGTCTCCACTAACTGAACTACAGCAGGCACCTTGGAGGGACTTGGGTACAAACCATCACCCCAGGCCCCTCTGCTGGTGGGGACAGTCCTTTGGCATAAAGCAGAAGTCCTTGCTGCTACCATTGGCTTCACCTGATGGACCCTCTCTCCCTGCACAGGTTCGAGGTCTCAAGAGCTATCCCATTAAGCCAGGTGGGACAAGGCTCTGTACAACATGGAACAGGCTCTGTGAGGGATAAGCATTCCCGCAGAGAGAAATGCAGGTGTAAGAACAGGGAACAGAGCTGCACAAGCCAGCCTTTCTGCATGAAACCTCCCAGTCTTGTGTCAGAAGTGGGGACTGGGCACCCTAAAGAGCCTGGGGACCACAGGGTCCCATCTGGGGGTAGCCATGAGCAGGAAGAGGGACTCCCACAATAGGTGGAGGAAAGAAGTCCTTTCCTAACCTGCTCTTTTGGAGAGGAGAGGCCAGGCACCCAGGCCATGCAACCGGGCTCAATGGAGTGTTAACTGCTCAGGGAGCAGCCGATCCCTCTTGGCACAGCCTTCCAGACCCCCAGCCAGCTCCTCCACACATAAACAGGCTCAGCTGGCAGTGAAGGTCATTCGGATAGAGCCTTTTCTACAACTGGGATTTTCCCCAGGCTCAGCTGCTACTCAGAGTACTTCCTAGACAGATTTCAGCCTTCGACTCCCTCTCTCCATCACCTTTCTGTGCCAGCACGCAAAGCAGCGGGAGGTTTTCTTGGGGTGAGCTGCGTGGCAGCACAGCAGTGATCCTGTTTTCAGCAGAAAAGTGGAGTTCAAGTGCAGAAGTTGCCATGCCATGTCTCTCCAGCACAGGCAAGGCTGAAATGACCTGGGTCCCACTGCTGGGAGGTGGAAAGCCAATGTGTGAAACAAACCAGAGCACTCACAAAGACAGATGTGGGCTTTCCCTGTGCCCTCAAGATGCTAAATTGCTGCTGAGGCATCTGGAATAAGGTCAGTCCATAGCAATAGGAGAGCTGGCTGAAAAGGGGCTGGTGTGCCCTTTATTAATAGAGAGTGGTGCCTACATGCTATCCCATGGGATATAAATAGCATGCGAATGAGATACACAAGTGCAAGGGAAGGGCCCTCCCAGAGGCCAGGGTACAATGCTGCAAGGGTCCGATTTCAGCATGTCCTCCGGGTTTGGGTTGGCCATTGGGCCATTGGCAGAAGGGCTGTAGGCAGGCTGCGTGTGTGTCCTGTGAAGTTTGGTGTTGCTTGAGTCAAAATCCCTTGGTTAGTGGAACAGGGAGCTTCCGACACCGGTCACAGGGCTCAAAGCAACTCACACATGCAATGTTTAGAGCCCTTGGACAGAGCAGGTCTGTTCTCCAGGTATGTGTCTTGTCTAGTTCTTCCAGGACCAGGGTGAAAAGACATGATCATTCCAGCTACTGATAGAGAAACACTGAACAAAATCAAGGTCCGGAGAGGACTGCAGCTGAGCCACAGCCTCCAACCCTGGTAATAGTTGAGTGTCCCACCAAATGGCCCTGCAGAGCTGGGGGTGTCCCAGGGAATACTCAGCTCGGTATTTTCTCTGGGACCCCAGCACATTGAGCCATGGGGCTTAGGACAACTTTTCCTTTCCTGCCCTGCCCATTGGGTCACACCACCATGGGCCATCCCAGACAGATGAGCTTTAGGAGGGAGATATTTCTGTCTTCGTGGTACTGCTCTGAGTAGCAGTATTTAGGATCTTGCAAAGCACTCAGCATTCTTAGGATAAAATGCTTTTTAGGAAGCACGAGGCACCGTTACGAGAGCAGCGATGTTACTGCCTGCTCTAGTGTTCTTCTGTCTGCCTTGCAAGAGTCAAAGTCTCCTGGGTACCACAGGGTACCCACAGCTGGTCTGCTCTGCAGGGTGGTGGTGGCCTCCTGGCCGTGCAGGTGGGTCTCCGTGGAGCGGGAAGTGAGTCATGCCCAGCCCCTGCCCCCCTCTCTTACAGTGCAAGAAGGCAGCAGGGGTCTGCCCGAGGGTCCAGACCCAGATGGGGTTGCTCTGAGGCTGCTTTATGGCTGCTTTGAAGCTCTTTTGTACCTGTTCAGCTAAGCAAATCCTGTTTATAGTACAAGCAGTGCTGGTCTGCCCTAACACCTTCCCAACAGCAGGCCTCCACCTGCAGCCTCTAAGCTGTGCAGGGGCCAGCATCAGAGTAATGAAACAGGATCCTGATGGGAGATTAAAATCTTGGAGGGCTAGATCCCCATGGCCCTGCCACGAGAGCCTGGGCTACGGCAAGAACAGGTTATCCTGCCTGTGAGGACCCTCTTAAAACATCTCAAGGACAATTCTGGCTTTTGCTGCCCAGCCTCTCAGCAGCCTGTGTGTTCTGCAGAGCCGTAACATTGTGGGCACCGGGTACTCCAAATATGACAGGTCTGCAAATCCTGTGTCCACGGGTGAATTCCCCTAGCTATCTGTCTGGGAGCTGCTCTGGGTCTACAAAGTGAGGCAGAGCTCTACTCTCTCACATTCAGACCATTCCCATGCCTTCTCCACTCCTTTGCACCCAGGGCTTGCAGTGCTGCTGCTCTCGACATCTCCCTGCAGTCCCTGCAGGCTCTCTGGCGCTGCTCAGGGCTCCTGGAGAAAACTATACAAGGGCCCTGTGGCCTAAACAAAGGTAAGATTTCTGCAGCCCACAGCTGCTCTGCCAAGCCTCCATCAATCTCTTCTGCTGAATTGCAGTCAGGCCAGCCCAAGAATGATGTGTTGGTTTTGGCTTATTGTTGCTGCTGTCTTGGTTTCTCCACGTCTCTGGAGCGGAGTCAGCAGAACTGAAAATGCCCTGCCTCAGCTGCTGCAGAGCACTCAGTCAAAGAGATAATGGGTATTTCCTTATCAGCTCCCTCAGCTCTGGTGGACTAAACCATCCCCTTTAGAGCAACCAGGGTTTCTCTGCCCAAAGGCCTCAGTGACAGCCCTTCGGAATAAACCAGCTGGAGAGCACAGTGGTGACATCTGCCTTTTGAGCTCAGTCCGGTGACTCTGCTGCACGCCTTCTCCTGTACAAATGACGTTGTCCTTTCAGCAGCACCCAGTCTTGAGTTTCTTCACCTCATTTACGATGGTGAGTTGAAATCCACACTTTCAGGGGTGCCCTGTGCTCAGCCTTTTCTTGCAGACAGAGAACTGAGGCACAGTAACATGATCTCCTTCTACCAGCCACTGGAGTGCAGGGAGCATTCATGTATTTGAGATACATCCTTATCAACGCTTACAAATATTTAAAGGGTGGGTGTCAGGAGGATGGGACCAGGCTCTTTTCAGTGGTGCCCGGGGACAGGACAAGAGGGAATGGGCACAAACTTGACCATGGGAAGTTCCACCTAAACCTGAGGAGGAACTTCTTTCCCTGGAGGGTGGCAGAGCCCTGGCCCAGGCTGCCCAGGGAGGTGGTGGAGTCTCTGTCTCTGGAGACATCCCAAACCCGCCTGGAGGCGTTCCTGTGCCCCCTGCTCTGGGTGACCCTGCTCTGGCAGGGGGTGGGACTGGGGGAGCTCCAGAGGGCCCTGTCAACTCTATGATTCTCTGATTCTCTGATTCCCTGATTCCCATGCAGTAGGCACCTCCACATTGGTCCTTGAGCCTAGGGCCTTGCCAGGTGTTCTCCTCTCTTTCCACTAGTCATCAGACTAGCCCTTGATGGTGTTTTATTTTCACATACCCAAATATAACAGCCTTCTTATCCTATCTTCCAGCATAAATCTTACTTTACTGGGTGGGAGTGAGAGATGAGCACAAAGCAGGCAGGGAAGCAAAGACACTGAGCATGATGGAGTGCAGACCCAAGCCTTCAGA
This sequence comes from Rhinoptilus africanus, assembly GCA_013400135.1. Taxonomy (NCBI): domain Eukaryota; kingdom Metazoa; phylum Chordata; class Aves; order Charadriiformes; family Glareolidae; genus Rhinoptilus; species Rhinoptilus africanus. The sequence continues at coordinate 525,649 of VXBO01012482.1, forward strand.
GAGACCCAGCTCCAGGCAGCAGCTTGGGAAGGATGCAGAGCCCCAAGATGTGCGAGTAGAAGAGCAGATCAACTTCAGGACTATCTTGCATGGGGTCAGGACACAGCGAGCAATGTAACAGCCTTCTGCACTGCTCTGGCATGCGGTGCTCCACAGCCCTCTGAAGAGGGGACGGGAGAGAGCAAGATGCTGCCAGTAACACCCCATTTCACCGCCAGACAAGACAACTGAGTGGAGGGTTTCATCAGTGAGCAGGAGGCGCTCCAGAACCCATCCTGAGGAAGGAGGGATGAACAAGCACCACTTGGTCTGTCAGAGACAGTTCTTAAAGTGCAGGGATTAGAGTCACTCGGATGAGGCCGGCAAGATGTGAAGGGCCGTTGTATCTGTTCAGCAGCATCATGCCAGGAGGCTGGGGCTCAGCTTGGACCAGCCAGAAATTGGGTTTTGCAGCCACTTCACGCTTGAGTTTTGCAGCCTGGATTGCTGCTGCTTCTCTGCTTGCAGGACCATGGTTTGCCATCAGGAGTATCATCCCCATCCACTCCCAGATCCAGCAGCGTTAATTTAACTCGGATCACACACCCGGGCACAGCTCCTGGCAGGGCAGGCAAATACCTTCTTCTAAAGCCATCTCTGTCCCTGAAAACTACAGACCTGAACTTTTAAGCTGCTAGTTTTTATCAACCAAGTCAGAAAAATTTCCTGATTGTACAGGTGATGGGTAAGAAAGACCTTTGTCCCATGCAGACCTTGGGATTTCAGCACAGAAAGTGCAGATCCACTGACTTTATCCTCCCAGGCAGCATTTCCAGTTTGAGGTGTTATATGGATCTGTATCTGCCCACAAGGTCCTAAAGGGTGTTTCTGTGCAGAGGTGCTGGCGTGTGGTAGGAAGGAGCACACAGGCTGTTGGGAGTGTGGGGATGGACCAGGATCTCTTCAGCTGGCACTATCACAGAGAAATGGACAAGGATATCTCTTCCCCAATCCCTTCTGCCCCGCAGACACCTCTGCCAAAACCAATAGCCAGCAAAACTCAAAACTGCCCTGCCGTGGCGGCGACCTGTTGTCTCACAGAACCATCTTGCAAGACAGTGGGGTGTTTCACAAGGCTTTTACAACAGGTTTAACCAAATGACTGTGTGGAAAGAAGTGCAAAAGCGGAAAGAATGGGGGCAAGCAACCACAGCAAGTCCTCATGGCAACGGTCTTACACTCTCCTGTTCCCCTTCTTACGGTTCACCTCTTCTCTGCAGCTTGACGTGCTGTGTGGCTCCAGCTTCTGCAGCCGTCCTCTGCAAGGTCAAGTCATTCCCTCTCGCTTGTGTCTTTCAGGCAATCAGAATGAAAAAAAAGTAAACACAAAAGACAAAAGCAGTGATTATAGGGCCACTGAGTTTGCCAGGTGTGGGGAGGGATAAGGGAGATAAATGTTGCTAAACCAGAGTTTCCAGACAGCACAGGTTTCCCAGAAAACAGGATTCACATCTCCCTTCCCACATCTGCTAATAATGGTAGGTCATATCAGGGAACGGAAGAAAGCAAGGGTGAAAATCACTGGTAAAAGAAAAGTGTAAAGGGGACTGGTTTCATGGGTGCCAAAGCCAGTCTGTCTTTCAGCATCGTGGACAATGTTTTCGAACAACCACATTGGCGTATCTCAGGAGCTTCAAGCCCTTAGCTGCAACTCAGTGTGGGCCACATCGCACCCGCACACAGGTGCATGGTGAAGCCTGTGTGGCAGCTCACGTGAACCCATTAGTTCTACATGTGGAGGATGCTCCCACCGCCTCTCAGCTAACTTCTGGGGATGTGCTGACACACTTGATGGAAACTGGGTGGATGTACCCTCCACGTGTTCTTGCTCAGCAGAAGACCTGTCTCTTCTCATCCCAGGGGACAGCTGGCTTGTCTTCTCTTTGCAGGAGTTGAATCCCAATCTGTTGTATGGCATTACACCCCAACCTTGTTTCCAGGGTACAGTAGTGATATCTGTGCCTAGAAATTAATATATAATTCCTGTTGAAGGGCTAAAAAGAGCAAGAAAGTCTGGACTGCATTAATATTTGAAGTATGTGCGAACTGCATAACAGGCAGATTTAAGTACTGAATGTCATTTTAAGATTTTAATGAAGCCAAGCAGTGCTTTTCAAGCTGCTTTCTCAGTTAATATTTAACAAGACAACAGTATGTGCTCATTGGCACTGGGGTAAAGGACCAAGAAAAGTTTAATGTTAACCAGTGGAACAATGTATATTGTGTCTGCTGTGTGGTACCTGGCCAGGCAGTATCATTTACAAATACATATGTAAATAATACTGTAGGACAAAGCAAGCTGCATGTGAGAGAATGGTCTGCAGCTTCCCAGGCAGTGGAGCAGCAGCCCCTCCTCGCACCCACGTGTGCGGTGCCTTCCCCTTGGCCCCTCCATGACAGCACACCCATTCCTCACCCCCTTTGCACCAGTCTCACTGGTGTGGCACAAAATAACCCAGAGGACTGTTTTGTTCTGTTTTGTTCTCTTCGTTTTCTCCCGTTTTGCAGAATAAACTGCCTCCTGGGAGGCTCTGCCAGCTGCGAGGAGGGCAGCATGTCTGGGGGACCGTGGGTTGGCAATTCACTCCCGGCATCCAGGGAACCGCAGCCTCCACCCGAGCAGCCGGCTCTTGGATGCTTCCCACACCTCCCATTGGCCAGAGGATTTCGTTTAGGAGACACTTAGTGTGCTGGGTTCTTCAGACGGAGCAGTGGTGGCTGCGTACCTTTTCTCTTGCCCAAGCACACAGCGTGTCCCACGGTAATTTGAGTAACATCTCCCTGGATGAGCCTCATTAGGAACTCGGTATTAAATGGGCCTTATTAGATCTACTGATGGATGCAGGGAACAAGGAAACTGATTTTGGCACACTCAGCAGCGCAGGAGCAGGGTCACCCCTCTCTGCTCCCCATGGACCACCGCCGCCCCTGGCCCCCCCACCCCCGCCAGGCACTGTCTCCCTCTGCGGGTGGCCCTCGCCGCCGTCACCCCCATGAGTCACCGTCATGTGCCAACGGCAGGAATGGCAATTTAATACTTTGACCTGCGTCCCTGACCTACTTTATCAGGGCAAACCCCAGTAATTGCATTCCCAGTCTCTGTGCTTGGAACTTCTCCGCACACGCGTCCCGCTATCAGAGGAAGGCGTCAAGGCCGTGGGGAGATGCGGATCACTGCCCTGCGTGGAGCGGGAGCGAGGCCGGCAGCCACAGCGGGAGCGCCCAGGGGGCTCAACCCAGGCCGTGCCCGATTTTAAAGGGCAACTCTCACACAGTTTTCCAGAAGGAACCAGAAAACACGGCNCGCGGCGAGGGGTGGGGTCTCCGCCCTCCCGGCCTGACGTCAGCGCCCGCCGCGAAGTGCGCAGCAGGTGCCGCCGGTGGCGGGCGACGGGCAGCGCCTGAGGTGGGAGGGCTGCGCGTGAGGGGCTGTGGGGCCGGGTGTGGGGCAGGGAGCCCCCCACGTGTGTGTGTGAGGGGCCGTGGGGCCGGGTGTGGGGCAGGGAGCCCCCCACGTGTGTGTGTGAGGGGCCGTGGGGCTGGGTGTGGGGCAGGGAGC
>VXBO01012482.1:532346-596312 GCA_013400135.1 Rhinoptilus africanus
CCCCCGGGTCCATATTACATTTAAAATTAGCAGTGGCCTGCTGCTTAAAAAAACAGAGCTGTTCCTGTAAGTGCAAGATGCGATATTCCTGCTTGTAGGGTTGTGGTGGGATGATGGAGAATTACCTGGAGGGCTCTGTTTATGGTAAACAGAGAAGCTACCTATTTTCAGGGTAGTTCTGCGATCAGATTAATATGTTACTTAATTTTTTCTGAGAGGGCAGAGCAAGCTATGTAACTCTGGTTTTGAACAAACAGGTCTGCATTTCTCTCGTTACCTGTGTGTAATCTCCCTGTGGTGTGGCTGTAGACTTAGCAGGGGGCCGCGAAAACTTGTAGTGGCAGCTGAAGGCTTAAATGAATAGGGCTCGAATGCCTGCCTTCAATATTGATGTTTTCTACTCTCTCGGTTGTGTATTGTGCCTTTCTCAACTTCCTGTTTCTGTACTGAAGCCGTATGGCTTAATGAGTAGAAAATAGCACTCCGTCATTTTTGGGAATAGGGGAAGATAGCAAGAAACCTGAGTCATTCAAGCAGATGATCGGTATTGCTGGGTCTGGCATCCTGCCGGCGGCAGCCTGCAAGACTCCAAGGCCACTCGTCCCAGGATGGGGGAGGTTGCCTTTCTCCAGACTTGGGATGAAGTGCTGCTCCTGCTGCCACCGCCACCACGCTGCTCTCTTGGGGAGGGAGCTGTGCTGTGTTTCAGTGCCTGCCCACGACCTGTGAGGGTTCAGAGGGATTCAGGGAATGCACCCATTTGGAAATATCTGGTCTATTGTACTCCTTTTGCCAGGCACCACCACTACTAAACAAAAGCTGCTGTTTCTTTTGCTTGAGTATCAGAAAGATATATTTCTACACAACCATTATAATGCATTGTTGTGGCTTTATTTGGTCTCATGAGCTATTGAGGGCAGTACCCTGAACTGTCATAGCTTCTCTTCAAACTCTGACAGAGTAAGGCAAAGGGTTTCTTGGTTTCGTGACAACTGGTGTCAGAGGTACTTGCTTGTGCCCTGTGACAAGCAGCCATTAAAGGATTCTTGTATATGCCCTACAGGCAAAGTAAAGCATTGTGTTATGACTGCCTATAGGATATGGAAAAGCAGAAAAAGTGAGGAAATGTGAGGAAAAAATCTGTCTCATTCCACTTTCCAGCCAGTCATGAAAGTATCATTCTGAGTAATGAGATCTTAGCTGTAGAAAATGCATGTGTTTCTGTCCACACTCACCGACTTCACTCTGTCTTAGAGGCTGTGTGCTGCTCTTCGGTGTGTTTTATGCTCAAGATGGTAGAACATCATCATGCGGTCTGGGTAATATCTTCACTAAATCTGTCAGTGCATCAGAGCTGGGGAGGTTATCGTGAAAGGCTACTGCTGTTCCATTGCTGGGATGCTGCCAGAATACCATCTGAATGGCACATATGAATGTATTAACTGTGCTTATTAATTTTCTTGCCAGTCGTGCTGTTTGTTTCACATTCTCTTCTCAGTTGGACCACCAAAGCTTCTTTCTTAAACCAGACTCTGCAAAGAATAGTTAATCTTGACAATCAGATGCTTTCATTGGTTTTTGGTTTGGGTATTTGTTGCACCTTAAAACTGTCTTAATATATCCCTTAAAGAACAAAATATATTTATGTATTTCAGGAATTATCTAATGTAGCACATCATACAAAGACTTGAACAAGAGCAGTGCACGCAAAAGCATTCAAAACCTGAAAACAGGGTGTTAGCGCGCAGTGATTTCTGAATAAAGGGCTTTGCTTTTTCATACGTTTTGCCCCAAGCACTTCTGTAACTGGGCAGAGTCTCAGCTGGTGTGCCAGCAGCAAGTGCCTTGACTTATAACACTAGAGGGGCTGTGCTGTGGTACTTCCCAGCATCGTAATTGTTAGTCTCTGGTATTAAATTGTATGTTCTTAAAAGTTCCACAGATGTCTGAAAAATTTTAAAATTTTTCCTGCAAGAGTGCAGCTCAGGTACTAACAGTAGCAGAGCACTGGATTTGATTTTTTTTTCATTAACGCTTTTATTGTAGGAACTGTGCATGCTGCTCTTTCAGCTTCATACTTTTCTTCGGCCATGCAGAACGTATAGGTGGACAGTGTATTGCAAGCAGGAAAACCAGGCAATAAGTTACAAGTAGTATTTCTGTAGAAGTTTTATATGTTTGTAAAAACTGACAAGACACTGAAGCTTGTCTGCAGGAGGAAAATCCTGGCATTCAAACCTATGTGGGCATGAGGCTGCATTGTTAGAGGGTCCTGTGGAGATAGCAAGGACAGATCCTGTGACTGTGAAGCTCTACAAAGGACACCGTGTCTGAGGCAAATACTGTCAACGTGACTGCTGGCCCTTTAGAGCTACTCAAAACCCTGGTATTCAGGAAGGCAGGACAGAGGATGGACTGGAGAGACGGGACAGTTTGTAAGGACACAAGTGTGAGTTTGCACATCAGGCACGCTCTCTGCACAGACGAGCAGACTTCAGGCCTCTGGAGGGCTTGGAGTGTACTGGCAGGAGAGAATACCTGGCTCAGGAGCTTGGAAGGTTAAATGCCCGTTCATCCAAACCACTGCTGTTCACTCCGCAGGGCTGCCTGATGTGGTGGCTTCAGCCACTCAGAGCAGCAGCTCAGATTTTCGTGCAGGAAATGCCTGGCAGCCACTTGAATGAAGGTGAGGAAATGCACGTCTTCCTAATGACCAGGGAGTATCCCAGAGACCTCTTAAAGAAATTTGGTTTGAACAAAGCAGTGTTTTCTAGCTTTTCCTTTGATAGCATAAAGCTGATCTTTTCACTTTTGCCTAGACCTGCGTTTTGGGAAGTAAACCAGTTTTGAGCAGCTTTTCTCAGCAGAGGTGGGTGCAGTTCTCCCATTACCTTAGGCTGGTGGTGAAGTGGGTGAGCAGACCTGGGAGGAGGCTCTTCCTGGAAGTGAACTGAGCAAGAAGGGAATCTCTTACAATTTACCCTTAGCATACCTTTCATGCAGCCACTAAATGGAGCTCGCAAAGAAGCCGGTAAGAGGGAAACACAGAACCAGTGCCATTTAAAAAAGCCACTTCTGCTTTTTTTTTTTAGTTTGGATACTGTTCATATGAAATGTAATTTAAATTCTAGGCTGGTTGCCAGAAGCTGGATTGTTGATGTTAAATGTACTTTCCATTAGAGCTCTGTATTGGAAAATGACTTCCTAGTGCTGCAGGCATTGGAAGGGGTGGGTTACATCAGGTTGCCTCAGTTGCCCTTCTCAGGATCTGTGCCTCTCACCATGCCCTCCATCTTCCATCTGTGCGAAGGCCAGCTGAATCAGTGTCAGACATGCTCAAAACATGATTCCTCCTGACTAGAGCAGCATATGAGGTGCTGTGCTTGTTCTGCTGTCCTAAAAACAAACAACTTCTTGCCTTTAAATTCCTAAAATCTGCTAACTGTTTTTTTGGGGGGGCCGTGGGGAGAAGAGCATGTCTAGGTGTTCCAGACTGCTGATCTGCTTTGGGTTTTTTTAACTTATTAATCCCCCATTTGTTTTCAGAGGGCTTTCTTGCAGTGTTCCCTATGCAACAAAAAGCATTTAACCCTGTTTCGGTACCTAGATTAGATTGTCATCTCGCCCTGCGTACACAGCTTTTTATTTAATTGACTTGCATAGGAGATAATGTTTGAAGGATATGACTTGCAGGCAGCTGTCTATAGGGATTGATATTTCTTTGCAGGTGGATTAGCAGCTGTGAACATCTGCTGTGTAAAAATGCAGGTGGTTCTATGCAGGCTTTTTTCAGTTTTGCCAAGATAACAAGGTGGTGTCAGCACTAACAGGTAGAAGCAGATTCATACTGGTCTCCAGTCACTTTAAAGGCCAAAATTATGCTGACTTCAGAAGAGATGCTTGGGAGCAGCAGCCTTGCAAGTGGCCTTTCAGAGGAGGAAAAAGAGTGAAGCTGGGTTGTCTTCGCAGGGTGTGAAGGCTTTTTTGTTTGGGAATCCCTTGCGCTAACAGAATAGCTTTCCTTCTATCACTCTTTCCCTTGTTCTCTTCATTCTTGGTTGTTTCCCTGCATCGTGTTATGTTCTGACTGAAGTCCTACTTGTTCAGGCCCTCATGCTGTGCTGCAGGGCTGCTCTTGTGAAGCGAGATGGTGGTCAGATATCTAAATGACTACTAATTTTTTTTTTTCCTAATTTAGGAGGGGAGAAAATCCTTCCCAGTGATTCCTAAACATAGATGGGATAAAGGTAGATCTCACTTGAATCATAACCCACCATGAATCATAAACCACCATCTGTAAAAAGAGGTAAATAGGTGGCATGTTGTGGATGGTGAGACTTTCCCAGGTTGAAACTAAGGCTGTTTCCAGAGGCTTGTGGACGAGTCTGATACCTGGTCAGTGAAATGGTGGAAGAGACTGTGCGTTGGTGAGTGAGCAGTGTGTGCGAGAAAGACAGTCCTAGCTGTACGTGTGCAGTGATAGGCTCTACCTGAGCTGTTCCCACTCGGAAGGATCTTGCAGTTACAATTGGGACGGTGCAACTCAAGCTCTGTGTTTGGCTTGATGTATGGCAAGAGCTGTCCTGAGAGTGGGCTGGGAAAGGGGCAGAGAGCAGAAGACGGCTGCAGCACGGCTTCGTGTAGCCTGCTCGCTCCCGCTCAGGCAAAGGGTGAAACTAAAGGCACAGCAGTGGGTGGCAGGAATGACCAAGGAATAGGACAGGCTTCGTCCTCAGCTCAGGAGAGATGCCTGGAGAATTAAAAAGAATACATTCCTGGGTGTGCTGGAAGGGGAGAGTCAGGAGCAGTGACTGATTAGTTGTATAACAGCTGCATTGGCATGCTGACCCTGTATGAGGCAGTAAGTTTAAAGCAGTCAGAAAGAAGTGGGTATTTTCAAAGCTCAATGATGAAATTTGTTTCTCTAAGGTGTATTCGTTGCCAAAATAGACAGGTTTTAAAAAAAAATATAGATGAAGTGTATACAAAGCATCATAGTTCTGTGTATATATGTGTATACAAAGCATCATAGTTCCGTACTTGCACCTTTTGCTAAGCCTTAGTCAAAGACAGGTTACAGATGTAGAGGGACTTATGTTCTTGCATAGGGTGGTTGTTCTTGCGTACTGCTATCTCTGTATGTGTCTATATATATATACGTGCTTATATAGTGCCTTGTGTGTTCTCTGTGTGACATATCATGTGTGTACTTCTACTTCAGTGACTTGATTTCTTTTTTACAGACCTTATGGGAGACAGTGCAGCCTTTTTGGTTATGGTAAGCTGCTTGTTTAAAAATAAAACCCTTCTGTTAGGGTAGGGGAAATAACGTTTGCTCAGCAGTGTTGAACAAAGGAGTTTGAAAATAGCTTAAGGAAGCTTAATGATACATTAATGAACTTACCTCTTAGCAAAGGTACTAATGGTGGTGGGAGAGAGGAAGGAATAGGAACATATTTTGTCATTCTCTTCAGGTGGGCTGGTAATTTCTCTATTGCTAACCAGCAACAGATAGGACAAATGCTTAGTGACAATCAAGGAAATCTCTTTGCTCGGTTTAGTGCTTAATGAAGTTTCACATTGGGTGAGACGCTGCAGGGCTCTACTGGCTCTTCCTGATGGACCTCCTGCGATGCCATGAAAAACAAAGGGTTTTACTGATGCGTTGGCTTCTTTCTTTCAAGGTTTGTATCCAGGAGGTGCTCATTGGGAAACCCACAGATAGGAGCCCTGATGCAAGCTCACAGGAGTTGGTCTTGATTGCAGGTCACATGGAATTACTAGCTGGGGTGAGAACCCACAGCAAAGCTTGATAGTATGTTTGACTAGGAGCTCAAGTATGTCTCTGAGAAGTATCTGCTTAATGATTCAAGGCTCTGCCTTGCAAACACATACCCAGGTGAGTAAATAGGGCCAATAAGCATGTAAAATCATGTACGAGCTCATGAGAATGAGGAAAATGTCACACAGTTCAAAAAGGGCAAGTAAGGAAAGTTACATGCATGGCAGTAACTGGTAGTGGAAGTGGAGAACAAGGCAACGTTCTTCCCGAGAACGTAACTGAGGACAAAGACCATTGCGAGAAGGCTGACCTTCACAGCTGAGGCAGAGCTGGGAGGGAGTGGACAGAAGTAGTATTTAGGACCTCTGGAGGACCTGGTTTCCACTAGCACCTCCCGGTTTTGCTGAATACCTTGATAAATTCTTAGTGAGTTTTCTCTTCCTGTTCATCACAGATCATCCTGGTAAGAAGACTCCAATACAGTTGCTGCTGAAACTGTTCTTGCTGGATGCTCTCCTTTACTTCTTGCCTAATCTCAGTTGTGTTACTTTACCCTCAACTTCGAGGGGAAAAGTAACTTTCATCCTGGTGGAATATGCTCTTCTTAATCTCATTCATCATGTTTTCTGCTGTTCTGTTGTTCTTCTGAGGTCTCTGCCCAGGCATCTTTCTGGCTTTTAGTGGACTCCAGTTCTCTCTTCAGTCCCTCTCCTGCATTAACAGGCAGAAGCTCAGTTACTAGCTCCACTCCAAACCTGCGTCCTCTTTGGAAACTGTTTTGACATGGCTAACATGGAGCTGTTAAACAGGCAAAGAGCACTGGTATTTCTTTCTTGTTCCCTGTGCCACCATTTTCCTGTTTGCTCAAGCTGTTTTCAAACTTGGGTTTTTAACTCTTTCTTTCTGGCTTCTGAGACTCTTCAGAGCTGCAGATGTGCAGTTTTCTTTAGTCATCTCCCACAACTGTTAGTTTTAGTCAGGCTCTCATCTTACCACACTCTTCCAGTGGTTTCTAAGCTTTACCATGTACAGCTTTGTACAGCTGATAACCATCTCAAGACCTTTCTGCAGAGATGCTTTTCTATCCTTGTGGTTGTACCAGCAGTTGTACCAGCTCTCTAAAGGGCTTTTGGTATAGTCCCTTGCTGGGTGCTTGTACAGAAAAACCAGGCAGCTGTGGGATAGTGGGCAGGCTTCCTGCTTGGGTACTGATGGGAACAGGGAAGGGAGGAAATGGCCAGCCCTGACGGTGGAGGATGGCTCCTGGGGGTCCTAGGACAAGTCCCTGTGGCAAGGGAGCAGTGTGATGGCTGAATTTAAGTTATCTGCTGCCTGAATTTCAGTTCACTGCCAACTGAAGAACTGCAGCATCATTTAAGCCTTCCTACAGCACTAAAATGGCAATGATATTGAATGTAGATAAATTAATTGATGCATATGAAGGGACAGAAAGGAAGGCGGGACTTCAGTGAACTTCACTGGAAAGGGTGGGCTGAGCTGACCATCCTGTTGGGTAGGAGGGCTTTGGAAAACCAAAGTATGAATGTGACTCTTTGCTGGAGCTTGGCCTTGATCACTAAAGCAAGCTGAGCCCTGGGGGCTCTTAAGAAAAGGTTTATGAACAAAAAACATGATCTGCAGTTTGCTGCCTTTGGGTGCCTTATTGGGTATATAAGTGTGTATGTATATACAGAAATAACATATATCTAGGATGCCAACTTACAGCCTAGAACAGGCCTGGAGGGGCTCAGAGAAGGCGGAGGTGGGTGGCGGGCCTGGCTCCTGCCTGAGAAGCAGAGAGTGGGCTGGGGCTCTTCAGCCTGGAACAGGGGGCTCCCACATGCCTCCTCCCCACTTTGGTGAATCCTTAAATCCAGGAGAGTGACTACTGATCCCTCCCTCCTGCAGTCACCCCAGTGGGGCAGGAGGCAGTTCTCCACAAGGCACACAGCAGAGCTTTGGATCTCCTCACACTGGGAGCAGGCACTGCAGCTGTACACTAGCTCAGGGAGGCTAAGCAAACTTGGGGGTGTTCGCTGGGGTCTGCTGATGCCAGGGTCCCGTCTGGCTTGGGCATCAAATGGTTACCCTGCCATGTGCAACAGTATGTAGGTATATACATGCTGCCTGTGGCCTTGTTCTTCCCTGGGAACTTGCGTTTGGCTGCTATTTTGAGATGATTTTCTGGGTTAGATGAACATTAGTGGCCCGTTATGTCCCAATTCTCTAGTTTGTTGCACTGAAGTGAGTTGTAGGGCTTGCTAATGGCCTTGCACTGAAGGGAGAATTTCCTTGCTGCAGACTTGGTAGAGGCAGTGCAGTGCCGTTCACTGGTATAAGAGCCTCCAGTTAAACATATGGTGTGCTTGTCCATTTTAAAATGAGCAATTAAGCAGTCTGGCTGGCTTGGCAGTGGGGAAAAAAAAATTCCTCTCATCCCTGGCATTGGTTAAACAATTAAAACTCTTGACAAAAACATTAAGAAATATCTTTTGAAAGGTAACAGCACTGCCTTAGTTAACTTAGTCCCAGTTAACTGGGACTGTGCCTGGCTTGCACAGCAAGAGGAGCATTAGGATGCATTCAAGTGAACGACAACTGCAGGCTAGCGAGACCTGGGAAGACCCAGCCTAACAATACTGCAGGGCTTCATCGTGGGAGGGACATCAGCCCTATTCCCTGCCTCCGGCGTCCTTTTGAGTCGGCAGTGCTGTCCTGGGCACCATGTGTGACCAGACTGGCTGTTACTGCGAGAGTGGGAGGGGGCTGCCTGCATGGGAGAGCCCCAAAGTGGCTGTACATCAGCGAGCATTGTGATAGCAGAGTTCAGGCAGGAGTGACATGTAAATAAGCAGAGACCCTAGGGATATTTCCTTGGGGAGAAACAGTCAGCACTCTTTGAGGTGATGAAATAGCAAGCCATAAACAAACAAAGCACACTTCAGCGCTGTCAGGGACTGCAGCAGCTAAACATAGTTCCAAAGGCTTTGCTCGCTTGGCTTCTGCCCGGCAGATGACTGCTCTGGGCTGGCTATACAGTTACAAAGGTGAAATTCTTTAATCTGCGTCATGCTAGAGCTCAGTCTAGATATGTGAGTGGTATCCTCTGGACTCAAAATCTGCATGGCCCCAGGAGTGGGTCAGTCTAGTCCAGCTGCTTGGCCTTTCCAACACCATCCAAAGGGGATCCCACTTGTCGGCCTCTCCTGCTCCATGACTGCAGCAGTGAGCCTCAGCGAAGGCAAATTATGCTCCTAGTATTTCTTGCTGAAGCCTGAGGCGTGTGGGAGGAGGTGCGCTGCAAAGGGTGGCCCTTCTGCACCCTGTAATGGTAAGAGGAAATAGCAGGGTACAGCTGCATCAGTCAGGATGGTTCCTGAACACATGGTGTTAAGGACACTTCTGTTTCTCAAACAGGGTGAAGCTTCAGAGACCTAACGTAAGAAATGGTTTGCTTACTCATGCTGCTTAGAGGTTAATTAAAGTTGCATTATTGTGACAGTCTTGTCTTTTGGTGGCTGTACCATGAGTAATACATTAGATAGGTTTTGTGAACATCATCTCTCTGAGGTGTCATTAATGTTGCTTTTTGAATGAGACTGAGTCCAAGGTCCTGACTGCTTGTGGCTGCTTAATGATTCAGTTGCATATTACTGGAAGAATTACGCAATGTGATGGGTTACAGTGTCATCAGGAAATTACTCGTATAGAGTCTTGCTCCAGAGTGCTGGTCTAGATGCTTGTAACAGTTAGCAGAAGTGTAATGGACATTTACGTTCACTCTTTCTCTGGTCGAGGCTAGCAAACATGTCTGTAAGGGGATGCATTTCTGCACGTTTTTCTTTTTTAATATTGACATAAAGTAATCACTTCTAAATCTCTCCTAAAAGCAATTTAATCATGAGTGGAAGCAGAGGATTTTGATTTGCAAGGCTGTTAAATGTCTTAAGGTGAATAGCTGAGGCGTGACTGGAAAGCAGCAAGTCACTCTGCTGTTGAAGTCATGTCACTTAAAAGAAATCACTTCAACTCAGTCTCTGCCTCTGTGTTAGGTTTAAAAATAAACTCGCTTCTTGATCAGGTATTTTGAGGTCTGTTTCTTAAGCTTAATGTAGGCCTCCCTGGAGCACAATCTGAAATGGGAATTATATGGTCATGGATGAAGTGGACAAAAGCAAACCAGTTCTTCTGTTTGTTTTCCTTCTTCTGCAGGACAGATTGTGCGTCCCACATGAACTACGAAAATCCTCCACCTTACCCTGGCCCGGGCCCAACTGCCCCTTACCCACCCTATGCACAGCAACCGGGTGGTCCTCCTGGCCCGTACCCAGGCTATCCTCCCGGACCTACTGGGCCGTACCAGCCAGGCCAGCCAGGTTATCAAGGTTATCCCCAGTATGGATGGCAAAATGCACCTCCGCCTCCAGGACCAGTGTATGCAGATGGGCCTAAAAACACAGGTATGGCTAGCGGCCGTGGGGCGATGTAATCATGACCCTTTCTGGTTTGCAGATGCGGGAGTACATGTTGACCTTAAAGTAATATGGTTACCAGTGTCTGGCCCTAATGAGACTGGGGGAGGTGGAGACTTGTTTGAAGTAGCAATTCTGTTTATAGCGTGTTTTCCTGCTTTATTTTGCTCTTGTGTCTTTAACAGTTCTCTGCCTATTGGAAGATACTGCTGAACATCCTTAATGCTGATCCCTCAGGGGAATCCTTATGCCGAGATTGTTATATGTGCTTTTTGCTGGCCTTAGATTTGCCACAACTCTCATTATGTCTGTCTTTTGGTTGATAAGCTTCAACTGAAGCCTGCACAGTTAAACCTTGTAATGTTCAAATGTACAGTTCCTACTAAATCAATGGGCATCCGTTTTCTTGAGCCCGTCAATATCTGTTCAAGTTATCTAATAGTGCCATTGAAATAATTTCTGAGCTTTTGGGTTTTTTGGAAGCTATTATAGTTCTGTGGAAAACCACAGATTTTGGGGGAAAGGAAGGAGAGCAGTGTGACTTACCTTGGCAGCTAGCTGGTCCATCTGTTGCGCCACTTCCCTTCAATATGGTACGCTGGTTTACTCTGGCACCCATAGCTCTTGTGGGGCTCGCTGCAGTGCTTGGTGCAGGCTCAAATTGTCAGAGAAGGACTGAGAGGATGATTAAGGGACCAGAGCATCTTTATATGAGGAGAAGCTGAGAGAGGTGGGACTGTTCAGCCTCAAAAAAGAAAAGACCCAGGGCAGGGAGAGGGTGGGGGGCGGCTATCCATGTGCATAAATACTTGATGGGAGGGAGTGAAGAAGAGGGACCTGACTCTTCTCAGTAGTGTCCAGTGACAGGACCGGAGACAATGAGCACAAAGTGAAACCCAGGACATTCCTTCTGAACACGAGAACGTTTCTGCTGTGAGAGGGATCGGGCACTGGGACAGATTGCCCAGAGCAGCAGTGGAGTCTCTGTCTTTGGAGATACTCAAAACCTGGCTGGACAGTGATCCTGGGCAGCCTGCTATAGCTGACCCTACTTGAGGTGGGGGCTTGGACCAGGTGACGTCCAGAGTTCCCTTCCAATGTCAACTCTGGGATTCTCGCAAGGCTGAGGTGTGGTCCCTGCCTTTTCCCCATTGGAAAGAGGAGGATTTAGCTTGGGGTTTTTTTGGTATCTCTTTGTCTTGCTGGTAAGGACACTTGCATAGAGACCAAGTTTATTCTCATCTGTTTCACTGGCTTTGGTCGTAAAATCTCTGCTCGTTCATCTTGGTGTACTCACCCCCTCACCAGCAGCATGGGGACTCATGCTGTCATTCAGCTCCAGTGCTGCCTTTCAGGCTTGAAGAAGTCTGAATGATAAAGATGCTCATCCAGGCTGGGAAGCCAGAAACCATCATCACCTCTCTTCCTCTGTTGCAGTGAATATCACAAATAGACCTGAGCTGTTGAGAAGAGCCTTAAGTACCTATAGCTGTTCTGGCTATCTTTGGGTGGCAGAACATGTTGCCAGAGCTACCAAGGGGACTGTTCTGCAGGAGGGACTGTGGGGGGCACTTCTGTAGAGGCACTGTGATTTAGGTGGGACCTGCTTTCAGGAAGGAGAGGGGAGGCAGAAGAGAGGAGACACTCAGGGTTTGCACGTGCTGAGTGTGTCTGGCATGATCATGGACAGATGAACATGGGGTGGAAAAAAATCAGACCAATGTGTGTGTACCTCAAATCAGAACCAAAGTCAGCGCGTTACAGCTATGTAGGGTACTAGCACCTTGGGTACTGCTGCTGTGGGTATCAAAGCTGACATCATTTGGAAAGTTGTCAAGACTCAGACAAATCCCCCAAGGCCTTTGCCACTATGTGAAGCTGTCTTTGGCTGTTGCACGTTAAGGTCATTCTCTGCGTACTGTTGTTGCTGTGGCTTGGGACAACGTGCACTTGGGGCCTGCTCAGGACTGAGGTCTATACGCGTTTGCTGCATTTTGAGATAACTGCCTGCTGTGCCCCTGTACCAATTTGTGTTACTCTGACCCAGCAGTGCGCTGTGACAGAGGTCTTTTCAAAGCCCTCATTTTTTGGGAAGCTGGAGCTTGAGAAGTTCCCAGCAAGAGTATTTCACTGTGGTGAATCCAAAGGAGACTTGACAGATGGGTGGACAGGCTAAACTGTGGAGAGAGCATTTTCAAGAACTTTATATTGCTGCCAGTGGTGGCCTACTGCAGCAGTGTATATAAAAGCATCCCTGGATTTATATCTGATGCAAGATGTCAGGAATGTTCTGGTGTGGGTCTGGCTAGAGGACCCAAATGTAAGCAGTGGACAATGGCTGTGAGTGAGTAAGAACCTGAATGAGTGCAAGTCATGAGTTCAGCTTCCTCTGTAAAAGAGTGAAAACCTTAAGGGTATTCCTTTGAGAAGGAGGGGGTAGGAGCCTGGAGTACTTCCCACCAGTACTACCACATGGATTCAAAGTGTAATTGGGGTTTTCCCTGGGAAATGCACAGTTTTGGGGTGGCTAACAGGCATTTCTTGGTACTGCAGGAGAAAAAAATTTCCTTGTATCCCATGTAGAACATCTTTGGTTAGTGCAAGTGTCACTTTGCTGCTATAGCCACAAAAAGGGATATGCTAGCAGAAGCTGAAAGGAGAGTGGGTCTGCTGCCTTGGACAGTCTGGCTTTGAGCCAGATCTGCTACCTGGGAGGCTTAAAGGATCTAATATCAGACTGGATCAGGGAACCAATGACACTGAATGTCCTCTGCTTAGATCAGGCCTCTGCTCTGCTGGCAAACCTGTGGGCCAGCACAAAGGAGTAGGTAGGGAAATCAGAGAGGAGAAGTGTCGAAGTGTTGAAGTGTGTCTTCACTGAGAGGCCAGGTTTATGCTGCAGGAGGAATGGTTTTATTGTTAAACCTAAGCTAACACAGCTGCAGTTCTGCAGAAGCGGCACCCTAACCCAGAAACCAAAGATCCTCTGGTAAGTCCTGTCTTCGAACTGCTACCTGTAGCCATATCTGGCCTCTGAACCCACCTCAGGAGCCTCCAATTTGCATTGCTTTTGTTGAAGTGGATGTAACATACAAAACCACTGATTAATGTGAGCAAAATGATGTCAGGGCTGTAACTTTGTGTTTGTCTCCAAAAGCTTTTCCTTTTTCTTGATTCTGCCTCGGTTAAACACCCTTTTTCCCCCTTGCTCCTTTTTGGCCAGTATGTCAAACTGCAACCTTATATCTGTTCTGTGACGCTTTAACAGAAGTCTTCTGAGACAGCTTTCAATGAAGCTTTGTTTAATGGTCAACCCCAGGAGTGTCTAATATAGAATGTGTGTCCCTAAAAAAGGGACAGGTTTTGAAAAATCTGTTATACTATTGCTGTGTGTCTGTTGGTGTGGCTGAACCTCTAATATAAAAAAATTGACATATAAATTTAATCAAGTCATTACAGTCTGCCTAGCTGGTCTGACATGATTTAATGTGGTTTGTCAGTTCTCATGGTGTTTCCAAGCAGTTATCTGGAAAGAGCTACCGTGTGGATGCTTTCCTTTCACAGCAGATGTTTTGCTCTCCTAGATGGCATCGCTTAATCTAATGAATTAAGCTACTCCAAGTAATGCATTAGTATTTCTGAACAAACGTGTGTCCACACTGAAAAGTGGGAAGTTTACTATACTTTAAATTTTATGCTTTAAATTATTATACTGTGTAGGCAAACTGCAAAGTAGGCTTTTATATTGTGGATCGCAGCCAGTGTGCTAATGTGTGGAAGTAATTATGAACCATATTTTGGTCTTGAGTGGATCACACTAATGGAAATAATTACTGCTGAGCTTTCAAAATCTGACAATAAAGTAGCATTGCATGGTGGCAGTGTTTTTTAATCTAACAATTCGTGGCCTGTCTGGAGTAGCAATGGACATAACTTGTCCAATTGGCCCTTGGAGAAGAAAAAAACCCTCATATTGCTCACTGTATTAAAAAGAAAGCTGCGTATGAGATGCAACAGTAGAATTGCTTAAACTTAGTACTGGTTTTGTCACCCACGCTGCAGAAGAGCTCATGAACCACTGAGCCTTGTTTCAAAAGCTGCTGTTGACGGACTCTTCAGGCTGAGCAGCACGGGCGTGAGTTATGCTAGCTGTGTGTGACCTGTGTGCTGCAGCTGTGCTTCTCCCCAGCCGCAGTGCCTGTTCCTCCGCCTCCTCAGGAGATGGGAGCTGTTAGCCCAGGCTGGAGAGTTTGGTCCCTCTTGTTGAGGTCATGCTTGGCAAGAATAGATAACAGCTAGGCTGGAAACAGAAAGTGGGATCAAGAACAGGTATCCTGGGAAGAGTATAGGGACGCTGCCCGGTTGTGTAGAGTTGGGGTCAGGAAGGCCAAGGTGCATCTGAAGCCAAACTTGGCAAGGGACACAAAGACTAATAAGAAGGATTTCTAGAGGTATGTCAAAGAAAGTGTACCTCCTCATACACTGGCAAACTGCTAACAACAGATGAGGAGAAGGCTGAGGTACTCAACTTTTTTGCCTCGGTCTTCACTGGCAAACTCTCTCCCCACACATCTCAAGTGGATGAACCGCAAGGCAGGGACCGGGGGAGCAAAGTCCCTCCCAATGTAAGAGAAGATCGGATTTGTGACCACCTGGGGAACCTGAATATACAGAGGTCTATGGGACCTGATGAGATCCCAGAGTCATGAGGGAACTGGCTGATGTAGTTGCCAAGCCACTCTCCATGATATTTGAAAAATCATGGCTGTCAGGTGAAGTCCCTGGTGACCGGAAAAAGGGAAACATTGCACCCATTTTTAAAAAGGGCAGAAAGGAGGACCCTGGGAACTCTTGACCTGCCAGCCTCACCTCTGTGCCTGGGGAGATCCTCCTAGAAGCTATTCTAAGGCACGTGGAGGACAGGGAGGTGATTCGAGACAGCCAGCATGGCTTCACCAAGGGCAAGTCTTGCTTGACCAGCCTTGTGACTTTCTGTGATGGAGTGACTACGTCAGTGGAGCTACGGATGAGGGAAGAGCTATGGATGTCATCTGTCTGGACTTCTGTAAGGCCTTTGACACCATCCCCCACAACATCCTTCTCTCTAAATTGGGAAGATGTGGATTTGATGGTGGGACTGTTTGGTGGATGAGGAATTGGCTGGATGATTGCATCTAGAGGGTGGTGGTCAATGGCTTACAGTCCAGATGGATATTGATGAGTGGTGTCAGGGGTCCGTATTGGGGACAGTACTGTTCAATATCTTCACCAATGACATAGACATTGGGATGGAGTGCACCCTCAGCAAGTTCGCTGATGACACCAAGCTGAGTGGTGTGGTTGACACACCTGAGGGACGAGATACCATCCAGGGGGACCTGGACAAGCTCAAGAAGTGGGCTCGTGTGAACCTCATGGGGTTCAACAAAGCCAAGTGCAGGGTCCTGCAGGTGAGTCAGGGCAATCCCCCGGTACCAGTATAGGCTGGGGGATGAAAAGATTGAGAGCAGCCCTGGGGAGAAGGACTTGGGCATAGTGGCAGGTAAAAAGCTGGACATGAGACAGCAGTGTGTGCTTGCAGACCAGAAGGCCAACCATATCCTGTGCCGCATCAAAAGAAGCATGGCCAGCAGGTCGAGGGAGGTGCTTTGCTCTCATTGAGACCCCACCTGGAGTACTACATCCAGCTCTGGGGCCCTCAGCACAGGAGAGACATGGACCTGTTGGAGCAGGGCCAGAGGAAGCCACAAAAATGATCAGAGAGATGGAACACCTCTCCTGTGAGGACAGGCTGCGAGAGTCATGGTTCTTCAGCTTGTAGAAGAGAAGGCTCCAGGGAGACCTTATAGTGGCCTTCAGTACTTAAGGGGGGCCTACAGGAAAGATGGGGACAGACTTTTTAGCAGGGCCTGTAGCAGTGGGACAAGAGGTAACAGTTTCAAACTAAAAGAGGGTGGATTTAGACTACATATAAGAAATAAATGTTTCACTCTGAGGGTGGTAAAACCCTAGCCCAGATTGCCCATAGAGGTGGTAGATGCCTCATCCCTGGAAACAGTCAAGGCCATGTTGGACGGGGCTCTGAGCAACCTCATCTAGTTGAAGATGTCCCTGCTCATTGCGGGGGGGTTGGACTAGATGTCTTTAAAGGTCCCTTCCAAGCCAAACCATTCTATGATACCTAAAGGCTTGTTGGAGAAAGGTGTAGAATTAGCCATGATGACGGTCTGAGTTGCAGAAATCATCTTTCAGTTTACGCATTAAGACTTGTTGGCGTTGGCCATGTGACTCCCCTGTATTGCAGCACTGTGAAGGAGGGAGACAGCAGCTGCTAGTGGCCGCTGGTGGTCCTTTGTCCCAGAGTGGATGGAGTCCAGCGTGTGAAAGCTTGCACTCCCTCAAAGTCACCCTAGCTACTTCAGCACTGTTGGGCGTGAAAGGCCTTGAAGCGTATGCTGCTTCTCCAGGACGCGGAGCAGTGAGACAGAGGCTGGGTCACTTGCTGGGTCACAAAGCTAAGCCTTTGATCGTGTGGGTTTTTTTGACAGGTGGCTTTTTGGTTTGCACAGGCTACCAATAGCAAAGTCTCCAAAGAAACACTTCTTGCATCTTGCAAGGTCTAATAACTGACTTGGCTATTGCTCATTAGAAGTAAACAACTTGACCTTTACTTTTAGAGCTGGTAATTTATATCCTGAGCCTGAGGGATATTATCCTTAAGAGTATCTGATTCATCTTCCTAGCTCTGTGAGCTGACTCGTGATGATTTCTGTCTGCATTTTTCCTGCTGTAGAAACTGAGGCCTGTCGTCTTGTCTGTCCAGGCGTGAGTGCCTGGAACACCCTCAGTCTGCCGTTCAGTGTGTGGGTAGAGGGAACGCACCTGCACTAGAACAAAGCTGGCAAACATGCAGCAGTAGGAGCATGGTGCCTGTGTGGAGCGCAGGATCAGTAGCTGGGCCTTTTGGAGCAGCAGGGGCTTGCTTAGGAGGAAGAAGATATCTCCTTTCCCCACTAGTATTTTTGTTATAGAATAATTTGGTATCAACTGGCGTGAGGAAGCCACAGTGTCTGCTGACTGGTCAGCAGGTACTTTCTTGTCTATGTAAATTAGAGGTGAAATATAATGCTGTTGATAATGGTGTGCTTTAAAAAGAAGTGGAATGAGCCAAAGTACGAAATGACATGCTAATTTTGAAAGCACTAGCTGATGTTAGCAATCTGCCAGCCTAATTTCTGCCCCCCCCCCGCCCCCCCCAACTCCTGCCCTGCTGATACATAACAACATAATGGACGAGGCTGTTCCGTGCTGTGCCAAAGGGAACCAGGCTCTGCCAGCAGCCTTCCTTCCAACCAAAGGCAAAGCAAGCTCAGTATTGCATTTGACCTATTGTACGCACAGGGTGGTAACCTTATTTCTGGAAGTTGATTACTTGTAGCAAAGCCGGCTGTGATAAGAGTAATAGTCACAGTGATGCTGCCTGCCTCCTAATGTTTGTCCAGCTGCAAGAATAAACGGGTGACCTAGATACAGCCACTGCCTTCTGCTAGAGGGGTGGATTTTTCCTCTTTGCAGGTCTGAGTGTGGAAAGGAGGGGATCCTAATCGCTCTGGTTAGACCCTCTAGTGCCTTTCAGTGGTTACTGCCTTGCTTAAACCGTGTCTGTCAAGCTGAGCCTTCCCCAGGAAAAGTTTATTTGGAGGGCAGAACATAGCAATTCCAGTAGGCTTTTTCTTGGTATATTTACCCTTTCCAAGCAGTCTGTTGGAGCATTTAGTTTAACTGTTACTGTACCTTCAGGACATGCAACTCCAGATAGCTGATGTCCTGCCAAAAAAAAAATTTAAAATCTGATTTGGCAGTTGTCCTCTTATCTGCTTCTCGTACTGTAGTATGCATTAAAACCTGGTGTTCTCCCTCCCTCTGTCCCGCGCTCATGCCGGCTGACTGCGCAAACAGCGGGGGCTGTTTACTGGCAAACAGTGCTGGTGCCTGACCTCACCTTTGCTGCGTTTCACCCCCAAGGAGGCCATAATCTGAGAAGAACCTGGTGCAGAGAGAAGGATATCCAGTTTCAGGTCCTGTATCTGAAAACATGCTTCAGACAAACTGGCTAAACGAGGCTAAGGCTGGCACTGCAGTGGATGGAATTAAATAAGGCTGCCCTTCTGGACAGCCCTTGTCAGCTGGGCACCTGGCCTGGGTGAGAAGCAAATTGTTACGGCCTTTCTCCAGCACTGCAAGCGCTGCACAGGTTGTGGTATGTGAGCCCTGGGGAGATTGCTCAAGGAGACTCCTTCTGCACTGAGTGACTGCTCACTGTGGCATGTTCCCTTTGCTTTAAAACTGCATTTTGTCCCTCCTGTCTGTCTGCCAGAGCACTCTTGCAAGACCCTTGTAAGACTGAGTTTGTGCTGTGTAAATCCCTCCAGTCCAGCTCTTGTTTAAATCTAGGACTGATACTGATTTTCAATGGAAACACTGACTCGGGCTGAGGAACTGCTGTTCTTAGCTGTGCTGTTGGCTTGGTGGAAAATGCTTCCTTGCTTTAACAGTAGATTAAGATTTCACTGATTTAAAAAAATGCTAGAGGAAATTCTCAAGTTCTGTAGTTTTGGGAGATATCTCTGCATCTGTTGCAGTCTCGAAGAAAACTGGAAGGTCTGAAGCCCTGAATTACTGCACTTTAGAGCTGGGGAAAAGCTGCTTTCTTATATGGCATGTCTCCTGCGCACTTTCTAACCTGTGTGATGCGGTTTATAGTGCTTTGGAGTGCTGGCTGTTGCCGCCTGCAAAGACTGGAGTCCTTAGTACATAAGGTATGCTTTTCTCCTATAAGCAGTGCCTGTAGCCCTACTTTTTAGAGATATTGAATCCTTCCTGGGCACATCTGTGCTCCATAAATGCTGATTAGTGTGACTTCTGTTGTCTCTGAGATCTCTGAATCCTATCCCTGTGTGCTCAGGTGAGGAAGCTCACTTTGTTCCCAGCCCTGAGCTCAGCTGCAAGAAAATCTTCTGCACAGTTTGTGATCAGACATAACTTCTGCTTGGAGCATGTGCAGTGCGTGAGAGGGGAACAACCTCGTGTGAAATGTGGCCAGTGCTGCGTTGGCTCTGGAAAGCTCTCACTTGGCACAGTAATTTCCCTGAAATGTGTTGCCTGTTCAGGTCCCTGAAAGCTGAAACAGCTCTCTAGGGTGACTGTAAGAGCTTCTCAGACTAGCAGGAACTGAAAGGCAGGAATTTTCCAAACCTGCTGGATACAGTTCATGCAGCCACGGAAGAGGGCAGGTCTGATACCTGTGTGGGTAGTTACAGATCAGTCGCTTCTGCTTGAGTTTAGGCTGAAATCGGGTCTGGGTCAGCAGCAGCTGCCTGGTGGCAGGCAGGATTCACATGTGAAACTACCCGTACTCGCTGGCAGTTTGCTTCCTTGATGCTTGATTTTTTGCTCAGGTGACTCTGGCAGTAGAGCTGTTTGTGTTTGGAGCTGAGGATTGTGAAACTTGCTCTGAGCATTTTGCAACTTTGGAAAATTTTTTGCCTGGAAGTAGGCTATTGTATTTCCATCTGGCTCTGACTGGTGTCTGTTTCAGGAGTGTCCCAAGGTATTTCCTGAAATCTGAATACGGTGTCAATAGAGACTGTGTGTATGGTGACAGCCTCTGGGCAGGAAGGAGTTGGAGGGCCAGGGAATGTGATGTGACAGGCGTGAAGCTGTAAAGCACGGGCAAATATCCCCAGAGAGGAGAAAGAATAATTAAATGCCTTTCTTGACAACGGCGTTAGATCTCATCTGTACCCAGGCTGTGCCCTGGAGGGAGGCCTTGTGGGCAAGGGAGGCCTGGGTCAGAGATGAGAGTTGTTGGCAGCTAGTATGAAAATTTTAGTTGAAGCCCTAGCACCCCTCTTCCCCAGTCATGCAGTCTTTTCTGCACTTGCTGCCTGCGTGGGATTTACTCCAGGACACGCGGCTGTCTGGGAGGTCAGGGCTGGGTGTTCCTTCCTCTGGCAGCGCTGGGTCTGCAGCCCCAAAGAGTGGCTCAGAAACACTTGATTTCTAGTCACTGTCACCTCTGCATCCTTTGGTTGCCACTAACACCCTTGTACTGTCTGTCCCTTCTCCTGAACAGGACGTTCACTGGACTTGGGTAAGAAAGTTTTGAAGGTAGATCCAGGTACACAGACTGACTTGACTTAGCAATCTGCTGGAGGCAGCACTTAACCCTGTAAGAAATTATTATTAAAATGGTGTTGTGCAGTTTTAAGCAAGACTTCCTGCTTGCTGGCTGGACAAGCAAAAACGAATCTCTTGGTGCAGAAGCAGTGATAAAAACGACTTTATTCACATGTGGGAAAAGACTTACTGCTCCCTTCTCTACTGTGTGCTTCCTCACAGATGAGAAGACTGTGGTATTAATACTTCTGCTCTGAACAGTTGTTACTATGGCAATCAGCTGTTCAGACTCCCCGGGAAGAGTTTTTGGTTAGCAGTAGCAGTGGTTGGTAAACTGCTGTTGCTGCTTCCTCTTGCATGCTCCAGGCCTTGCCTAACAGGAGTGTCCGTCTCCTGTGTGCATGCAGAGTGGGTCTGAGTGCTAGCACGCAGCTGGAGCTAAAGAAGAAGTAAACTTCAGGGCTTACTGCTTTTCTTATGCTCCTGGCCCCCTTGCTTTAGGAAGAGGAAGGAGTCCCCGCAGCTGGCTGGTGCTAGGCTGGGCCGACACTGGGGGTGCGCACACTTCGCTTCTTCCCGGGCGGCTGACTTCCTGGCTGAGCCTGCCCCTTGGCTCACCTGAAGTGAGCTCTTGCTTGTCTGTCTGCCTGGGTGTCATACCTGAAATACCTAGACAAGGGCCAGGGCCCCCGGTGAGGGGCGGCAAGACCTGCAGAGCTCGAGGGCTCTCAAGTGGCGTCGCTGCCTGCTTTCTGGAAGAGCTCCCCATGTGAATAAGTGGGTACCTTAATGGTGATGTCTGTGCCTGGGCACTGGGACAGGATGGGCTGGTTCTATCATCAAAGCCACTGTCCTTGTACTGTGGTCCTTGTAGACCCACTGCTATAAGGAGCACTACAGTCTAAGGTTGCAATTTTAGTTTATACCAAACCAAGTGAAAAGTACTGCTCATGCCTTTCCCTCCTGGAGCTAATGATTAACATATAAACTAGGTATGAGAAGAAACAAAATGTGTATGCTTAAGATAAAGCAGGTCGTACATGACATAAGAGGGTATTGTAGTATTTGTTTTAAAAACAAAGTGGGAGTTATTTGCGCTGGATTGTGCAGGCTGGTACTGTGTGATTACAGGGAGTACTACCATTTTGGGATAAGCATGATTCATTGTGATCTGCACTCTTTAAGGCTAGTTAGAAGATGGGAGGGTCTGCTCAGCTTACACCCTCTCCCATCCTGGTAAAAAAAAACAAACATGGAAGCATCAAAACTTGAGCCTAAAACTGAGTGCTGTCTAGTGCCTCTGAGAGAAATCACCCTTGTTTCTCTTCTGTATCAGACCACCAGTCCCAGAGTGCTCATGGGCATCGCTCATTGTGGCAAGGACCCTGCCATGCCCTGGGAGATCTCTGGAGTGCCTGACCTTGGGCAAAAAGAGAGGCACAAAACAGCTAATGGAGTCACCAGTAAGGCTGGAATTCTCCTGGAGGCATTAAGGTTTCTCACAAGAAGAATACAAAACCAGCACTTCCCTTAACTGACGTATTTTGGGTTGGGGTTTTGCTGGCAAAGCTATTCCAAAGCTGATCTCTGTTAATGGAAAACTGCTGGTTGAAGTGAGTTGGGAAGCTGTTGGGTGGCTTGCATCAGTAATGTGCTGTGCAAGACTTCCAAAGTGATTTTAAGAGGTTGGAGTAAGGTGCTCAGGGTTTTGTTACGCTGTCTCTTACTGTGCTCTTTATGGAGGATCCTCCGCATTTAAAATAGCACTAATGCATGGGCTGGGAAGAGCAAATACAGGTGCTACCACACGCTCTTGGTTTCCTTGGGGCCTTCTGTCGCTGTGTGTTAGTGCTTTGAGGCTGACGATCAGTTGTGCAGTGTCTGACATGAGAGGACTGGAATAGGATGTCTCCAGCCCAGTGAGAGGCTCGGCCTTCCTTTCAACTGTTGTTGATCCTGTGCACTTTGGTAGCTGTAAGGGAATAGTTCTGTTCTGCTCCTGTCCTCTCCTGTACAGCCCCCGCACCCAACTGGTTGATGAGAAAAGCTTTTCAGCTTTAATGCTATATTTGTGTTTATTAAAGTTTCTCTGGTAATTTGTCTGGTGATGGCAACAGAGCTACAACTTCTGAAGCACTGATGAAGCTTCAGAGAAAGCAATCATTAAACTCAAACTGTAAGGGAGAGGTGGTTGGCTGTATTTAGTATTGCCCAGATGCTCTCAAAGACTGAAAGCTTTCAGTGGCAACTGTATTTCTTCTCAAACCACAGCCGACACCAGTTCCCGTGAGCTGGCGATGGTTGAGAGCTGCCCTCTTGAGACTCGTGCTCTCTCTGGGAGAGAAACTGCAGTGGAAGGCAACAACTTCTCAAATGTGTATTTCAAATGGTCTCTTTTGGGGCTTTCCCTGAACTTGGGTTTGGTAAGGTACCATAACCCCCTGCATGGGGAAAAACAAAGCTTTTTCTCAGGGTGTTTCTGCAGGAAGGTAGTTGTGCCACTGTGTGCTGCTAGCTTAAATGACCTCCATCTTTTAGCAGAAGAGAGGGAAAGGACCTGGTCTCTTTCCAGTACTGTTTCACTGTTTCTAATAGAAAGGCCACAGTGAGTCCCGGAAAGGTCTTGACATGGCTGCTGTCCCTTCTGCTGTCCCGGTTGTGCCCGTGTATTGGCCAGTTCAGTGCAGGCCGTTCTGGCATAAGCTGCCAGCAGCAGTGCCACACCGGCAGCTGAAGGTGCTGGTGGCCGGGGAGGAGCGATGCCCGTGGCCACTGTGACCCACATGTGATGAGAGGCAGCATCCGACAGGAGCGTCCGCATGGTAGCAGTGCTGCTTTCCCATTGCACAGGCCCAGATTTGGAACAGCCATTTTGCTGAATATTTCAGCAAGTATTTCATAACAGCACTTTATACATGCTCTGTCAGTGTGTCCTCAACACTTGGCTGTAGTTTAAAACTTCTGATGGATTAATTATACATACTTCAGGCAAACTCTTCTCGTATGCCTGCTGTCATGGACAGCTTGCTATGGATTGCGCAGGGCGGGATCCATTTAGGCTCTGCTTTGGGGGAGGAAGGTTCTGCAGGCCCATCCTCCAGCAGAGTACACAGTTAGACACAATTTCACTGACTACTTTGCAAGTTGCCAACCAACCAGTTTGTGTACTGCAATGGAGGACTTGTCAGTGTTCATCTGTCATTCGATAGCTCATGTCTTCCGCGTGCCCCAGCGTTGCTCCTTGGTAGCTTAGCGCTGAGCTACCCGAAGGTAACATGGCTTTACCTCTAGCAGTAAATTACAGCAGTGTTAGAGCTGTTCCCTGCATGGTGCCTCTGCTGCGGCCACAGATGCGGCCACCATCAGCCAGCGTGAAGACAGGCTTGACTGGGGTGGCCAAAACTAGTAACTGACACCCAGCCTGTGGTTTGCACTGCAGTGAGGTGGCCTCCTCTGGTCAGCAGGTAACTGCTGGTGGCCAGCTCGGCCTGCTAGCACTGCGTGTGGAGTGCCCCATAGTGCTCACGGGAGAGGGTGTTGTCAGCATGGGAGCTCAGTCCATTTCAGCTGCCCCAGCAAGGAGCGGAGGGTGTGCGAGGCACCCCCAAAGCAGTGTAACCTTACGCTGTCCACCAGATTTGGGAGTGTCACACGCTGCAGAGCTTTTTCTGGAGCAGGGCTGGGTGTCATGTTCCCTAGATTTCACTCAGCCTGAAGCTGCAAGGACTTTGCTCTGGAGCAAGTTCCACGGTATCTGTTCTTGCTGGTGTTTTCCAGAGGTCAGAGCCACCAAGCCACCAGGAACCAGTGCTCCCCTAAACATCCTCCCAGACCCCTTCTGCTGTGCAGGTCTGGATGTCTCAAGGCGCTGTGGGCGCAGTTTCGGGTAATGCAGTGCTCTGGCAGTGGCGATCCAGCCCTCCATGGCACTGAAGCAGGACACTTTGAATGGCACCTTGCAGACGGTTAGAGACGAGAGCTGCCTCAGGGCTCCAGTGCGGGGAGCTGTTTTGGGAGCTTCCTGAGCAGCCATGGGAAAAGCTCCCTCGGCCGTTCGCTCTGAGGGGTGGCAGGAGCTGAGGAGCGTCCCTGAACGCTGGCGGGAGAGCATGGCTGGTACCCCACTCTGGTGAGGAGCCCTGGCCATCTCTGCCCTGTCTGCGCTCTGCCCCGCCGAACAGCTGCATGTCATCTTCTTAAACAGGACTGTCGGAGCATTCGGTGTGTGTTTTGCCTTTACTTATTGTAGCAGGGCCTTCTCGGAGGAAAAGAAAAAGTTAGCTGCTTGTTCAGAACTCCTGGATCCACCAGGGAAGGAAAGCCAGAAGGAGTTTCCCAGCCTGAAACACACCAGTGCCTCCTTTGGTCCCTGCAAGCTGAACTCGTTCTACGCAGCTCTGCCCTGCCTCTGCCCTTCCTGCACAGCTGGGTTTGCACAACTGGGTTTGCAGGACGGCATCGTGCAGCACCAGGGCTCACTTCTCCTGTCGTGGCTTGGTGTGTTAAGCCAGACAGAAGGGCAGCTCTGTCTGCTGCAGGGGACAATGCTGCTCAGCCAAGGAGGGTGATGATCAAGTGTCAGGATGTGCAGCTGCTCCCAGCGGGGCTGGTTGGGGAAGTGGAACAGTGTGGGCAGCTCTGCTAAGCCAGCTTCTTTGCTGGGCAGCAGGGCACAGCGCCCTTCTGTCCCACTGCTGCACAGTTGGTGACTGCTGTAGCCCGCTGCTCCATGGACCTGACCGGCCGCTTGATGACAGCTTGCACCACACAGAGGAGGGGACTTGGGTCACCTCACCAGGGAGAACAGGCGGTGAATAGAAAGCTGGTGATATAATGCTGTCAGAGACACCCAAGTCTTCGTGCCTCTGAACGGGAAGCCTTTGCAAGTCTTCCATGCGTGGTTGAGTGCGGTCTGGGGCTGTGGGCAGGCAGGAGGGGCCTGACCAGAGTCCTTGGATGGAACAGGTCTGTGGTCCACCCTGTCAAAGGGATGGAATGGACTCTCTTGGGTCGCAGGAGGGGCCAGGGTGCTAGGCTCACGTGTCACTGACCTTGTTCTGCGCTCCTTGCCTGTGGGTCAGTGCTGCTGGCCCTAGCCCTGCCCTGGCTTCAGGTTGTGGGTCATGCAGCCTCCCCCCCACTGCAGCACTGCCCAATAGCCCGCAGCACCCTGGGCTGTGCATGGGGGCCAGGTTGCCACCAGCCCCACATCTGCTCCTGCTTGGAGGTGCCTGCTCCAGCTCCGCAAGGGCAGGGGGGGCCAGCAGAGCAGCTCCTGGGGGAGGAGAGCATGTGGTACCTCTCCTGCTCCAGCACAGCCTGTCACAGCACTGCAGCATGCTGCCACCTCCTCCTGGGGTTGTCTGGAGAAGAGATACGCTTTCACCCCCACGCTCCTGGAGCAAGGGAGTGTTACCACATGCTGTGAGTGAATGTCCACAGGCAGCTGCAGCACCTCGGAGGGAAGGATGGACAGTGGTACCGTGCAGGGACTGGTGCAGTGAACCTCATCCTCCACCCATTTCTCTTGAGAAAACTGAAGGAATGAGGGGAAAAATGTTTTTCTGAGCACAAAGCAGGCTGTGGGAGGGCCAGGCTGATGGTGTGAGCTGTCTCCTGCTCGGGCCTCTGCCTGTCAGCACCGGGTGTGCAGCTGGGTCACACCAAATAGACCCGAGAAAGCTTTATGGAAGGAAAGTCCTGCAGTTCTGGGTGTGATGGTCCAAGCTGGGTGAGGAGGAGCCAGAGGGGCAGACAGGGAAGCACCAGTGCTCCTGGGGTCAGCGCACTCGGAGCGGGGGCTGTCCAGGCTGAGCTGGTTTTCTTGCTCAGTAACTGTATGTGACAGAACAGATGCCTGGTCCTGGCGGACCTGCACCGGCTGCTTGTGTCGAGATCCTGCCTGGGAGCAGCTGCGGAAAGAAGTGCTTCCCCGGGGACCTGTCCTGCCCGGGGGGTGCTGCAGTGATGGGAGGGGGCCGGGGCCGGCAGACACGGTGGTTGGTTGGACTCTGCGGGCGTTCTGCGCCGCTCTTTGACTGACAGAGCTCTCCTGTCCCCGCAGTGTACGTTGTGGAGGAGCGGCGGAGGGATGACACAGGCGAGAGTGCCTGCCTGACGGCATGCTGGACCGCGCTTTGCTGCTGCTGCCTGTGGGACATGCTGACCTGACAGCGCTGCGGCCACCTCCTGAACCTCTCACCGAGTGCTATGCAGGCTCCCCACTCCTCTCCCCACTTCTTTCTGTTACTGTAATCAACGCTCTGCTTTGCACAGCCAAGAGTTCCCGTCTGTCAGTCCTAGCACCTTGCTGGGGTGGGGGGTGCACTCCTTTATTTTAGTAAAGGAAAAATCCCTTTTTAACATTTCTAAGACTTTTGTTGTAACTTTGAAGAATGTGCTAAAGGTATATTTCAGCCAAAGGCATTCTGATGAAATGTATATTTATCAGTTGAAATTTTCCTAGTCCTAGAAATTAAGACATATGCAATAATTAATAATTAAAGGATTTTCTTTGCTATGTCCCAACTGTTTCAATAAATCTGTTCCTTAGAGAGTGTGCGTCCCCCGTCACTGTCTGTTCTCAGCCTCCCGCCTGTGCTCACTCTGCAGCACCAACCGTGGGCTTGGCTTCGAGCAGCTTTGCTGCAGAAGTTTGTACCCCCACGCCTCAGGGGGGCCTGGGCTGGAGGGGTCTGGCTCTGCTGTTACCAGCAGCTGGGGCCTTTTCTGCAGTGACCTGGTGCACAGAAAGCCCTGTGAGCCCAGCGGGGCTGGGTAGGGTGGAGCGTCTGTGTCCCACGCCAGCACTGCCCTGGTGCTGCACCCAGCACTCAGTCGGGTGTTTGTCCCTCTGCTTACTCAGGGCTGGACGTGAAGGTCCCCTTCTGGGACCGGGGCCCTCTCCAGCAGCTCCTGGGACGGCAGACAGCTGAGTGAAGCACAGGCTGAGCTGCTGTGTGTGTGCCAGCAGCCCCGGGGGGAGGAGGGGTCCCACTCAGGGTTCTGAGCAGTGATTCACCATCCCCCTGCTACAGCATGTGGGCTTGCAGGAGGCGTGAACTGTTGGGTAAGAAGGAACAAGGCCATGGATTAATTTAGTACTGAGGATTTGTAGCTGAAGCTGTTTCATGCCCATAAGGGGGATAAAAAGCTTTTGCCTGCAGAAAAGTGAGTAAACTGCTGCTGCTCAGCAGGGGGGGGATGGTGCCCGCTCTGCTTTGGTGCTGTTCTCCCGACCTCCGGAGTAAAACCCCTCCTGGTGGCCTGAGGCATGTTGGCTTTGCTTCGTCTCGCCCGAGGGTCACTGAGTGATCTTGTGCCCTTTTGCAGCAGGGCTTCAAAGGGTGCTGTGCTCGCCGTCCCCGGTTCTGTGTGTGCTGCACCCGGCCCCGAGACTGGGCAGCAGGGGCCAGGGGAGGGAAGGGTGGCCCAAGCTGAGCTGAAGGAGGGTTGTGCATGTCTGGACCCTAAGGCTCTGCTCCCTTGCTCCTGCACAGGCCTGGGGCTGGCATCCAGGCCTGAAGGAACCAACATAGGGACAGGGCTTAGCTGCCAACTGCGTGGCAGGGCTGTGGCTGCCACGCAGCGAGGCTTGCTCAAGCCTCACAAGGCACCTCAGTGGGTTCCTCTGCGCTTTATTGTCTGGGAGTTCCCTCCTGACCGGGTGCCTGCCGCCTCTGGCGCAGCCCGAGCGCTCTGTACACCTCTGCTAGGGTCTCAGAAATGCAGTTTGGGGCTCTGGTCTGCAGCAAGAGAATCTGATTTGGGTTGGTGAAGGTCTCTGGAGCCTTCACCCCGTCCCCAGCAGGCTGCAGTGCTAAACTCAGTTCTGCTGACAGAGGCACCCCACCCCTGGAATGGTCACTGTCACCTCCCTGGCAGCTCGGCAGCCATTGGGGCTCAGCAGGGTGGTCCCTGGCTCACCCCCGCCTTGGCAAGGGGTTAAAAGTGGAACACTGAGCTGTCCTGCACCCAGGTCCCTGCCCCCTCCCTCCAGCCCTCCCGCCCTGGAGCGCTGGTCAGGTAGCCCACCCTACCTGTTCTTGGCTGCTCCCCAGGCACAGGCACAAGAAGGGCCCCAGCCTTGTGCAGGCACCGCAGCCACGGGCTGGTTCTTGCTCTGCCTCAGGTGGGAGCAGGAGCTGGGCTGGAGCCATTTGGAAGGCGTGTGGATATGCATTTGCTGTTCTCTGCCTCCTGCTCGGGCAGGTGTCTGCACCACGAACACCAGCTGTGTGGCGGACGGGACACAAGACTGCTGACCTGGGTGTGCCCACCCCTGCTGGGTGCTGCCAGGCGTGGCAGAGGCCAGCCAGCACCGGAGCTAAGGCTGGGCAGCAGCAGACATGAGCGCTGGTGGTCGGGTACGGGCTGAAGCAGCTCCGCACACCCACAGGGTGCTCAGCGAGTCAGCAGGAGGGGAGCCCACGTAACACCCCCCCCCAGCCAGGCCCCTCCCAGACCCATCACAGGGACTGTCAGCTCCCCACAGGCCCAGCCACAAGCCTGGAGGATCCCATGGACGCAATGGCAGGCAGGAATCCAGGCCAAGGACACCAGAGGACCTTGTCCGGGGCCATTCCCAGAGAGCTTCAGCCTCTGCCCAGCTGCACCCGCTCCCTGAGTGATCCGGAGCAGCTCTCCAGAGCACCTTTGGTCGATGTCTGGTGTGGGACACATGGGATGCAGAGAAAAGCTGTTCGGGACTGCATGGGATGTTTAGGGGAGGACCCTATGGCAGAGGTGTAGGTGATTTTGAGAGGAACAAGTGTGAAAAAATAGTGAGGTATGGGGCTGAAAGGACCACTGGGTGCTAATGCCCAGCTGGTCGGTACACTGGTCCAGTGCCTGAGCAGCGCGGTCTGTCAAATGTTAGTAAGTTCCATTTAAACTCTGTCCTGGGTGAGGGCTCCCTGCTAAGAAAGAGACAGAGAGAGAGAGAGACAGAGAGAGAGTGTGTGTGTTGGGGGGGTGGGTAGCACGCAGCATGTGATCACCGGTGAAGCTAAAGCCAGAGCAGCCCGTGAGGAGGAGACATGGGCCAGCCCCCAGTGTTGACAGCACCCATCTATCTATGGGGCAAGAGCACGTGAGGTCAGCAATGGGATCTGGAAACTCCTGCCCAGCAGGATAGGAGACGTCCCCGAAAGCTCCATTTCAGAGAAGCACCGACGCCAGGCGCAGGACGAGGCCAGGCTGCTGCACTGCGAGCCTGAAGCACAGGGTGGCACTGGCCCTCCATGAGCTCGCTGCCGCTGGGGCTCTGCCAGGCCCGCCTGTACGAGGGAACCACAGCCCATCGGGGCTGAGACAGAACAAATGACCGCCCATCATGGACCTGAAGGTGCCCGTGACGGCCAGCCCCGCTCTGCCCGGCCAGCCTCCCTCTTCCCCAGTTGCAGTTTCACCAGCCCCACTCCAACAGAGCAACACAGCAAGCCTTCCCCGGTGCCCAGCGCCAGGGAACACGCAGCGTCTCTCGGGGGGGGAGGGGAGGGGCGCGGACTACAGCTGCTTTAAAGTGAAGCAGGATTCACCAAAAGGCCCCCACCCCAAATCCCACCCCTGCCTCCTTTCTCCATCAAACACTCCCAGGGAAAGCAGTCGCTACAAGACGCCAAGGCAAGGGGCAGTGGAAACAAGCTTGGGCTTCGCAGCACAATTTTATTGAAACCGGCAGAGCAGGGAGGTCGCGCAGCAGGGCAGCAGCAAGCAGCACACAGGCAGAGCTGCTCAAAACCACCCAGAGGGTGTCACGGGAGGCCAGGGGGAACCACACAGCTACTGCGCCCGTCGGGCCATCAGCATTTCCCGGATATTATCTTCTGCTTCCTTCACGCTCCGCTCCAGGTATGACTTCTTCTGCTGCAAGGCAGAAAACCCAGAGGAGAGTTAAGGTCCACCTTGGCGCTGAGAACACGCGGTGCTGGGGCCAAGAGCTGCCCAGGGCAGAGCTGAAGCAGCCCGCAGGGGGCACATACAACCTATGGGTTTCCCGAAGCGAGGGCAGCAGTTATTCATTTTCAGAGGCATCCTGGAAGCATTAATATTTAGCCTGGGCAACGTTTACAGAGGCTTTGAATTTTGTTCCCTCTTAAAGCTTCTCCTCAGAGCCGCCAGGGCTGTTGCAGGAGCAGAGCTGCAAAAAGTGGGATTCACTAACTGTAGCAAGGAAGGAAAAGGAAATCAGATCCTGTAACGCTTGGATACCAGAGAGGAGTTAACGTGCTGAGGCCTCCTCATGGAGACAACTGCAAAATCCTTTCACATTTGGGTAAAAAAGGCTCTTTTTCCCAGCTGGGCCAGTTTTCTAAACCCAGACCCTCCTTTCTATCAGAAATTCCCTGGCATCATCAGCAAATACGTGTGTTTTCTTAATCATCTTTAATTAGGCTAGGCTTGGCAGGGAAGCAGCCTGAAGCTGTGCATCCCAAGATAGGAATTCAGCGTGCAGAGTTTTTTCCTGCTAGTCTGGGTGCTCCTAGGTGACTGGAAAAATCTGTACTTGGCTCTTTTGACTATTTTCTCTGGGTTTCCAAACAACGGACACAACAGTCTCGGGTAGACGCCAGGCCAGCAGAAGGCCCAGCGGCGAGCACCAGCAGCCCTCGCTCCCTTGCAACGCAGCAGGGAGAGCACCACTCCCGACGCCGGGGGGGACAGGCTGGGGGGCCCTTGGGGAGGATGCGGGGACACACGTGGGGCTCCACGGGTGGGACCTGCTGCACGCTGGCATGGGGCTCGCTGTCCTCACAAGGTCCCCTTCTCAGCAAAGCCTGCTGGGGACCGCTGTGGCACAAGGCTCCCGCTACCCCACTGTGGTTACAGCCGCACCCCGAGCACCTTCCCCTGGGCCTAGAGAGCTCCACAGAGCCTAGGCTCCAGGCCAAGCCAATAGATGGCTTGGCCAATAAATAAGCATCGGCAGGATTATTATTACATTACAGGAGTTCACATCTCAGACAAAAGCATCCTGCCCTGGGCTCCACTATCCACCCCCCCAGGCCCAGGCAGAGGAGCCCAATACGGCGTGAATGACTTCCAAAGCCCCCCAAACCCAAGGACAGCCAAGTCCTCAGCACCGCTCAGCCCTGCGGGGGGGCTGGCAGAAAGGCGAAAAACACATGCTGCTCTGGGGTGCTCCTGCCACCTGGCTGGAGCAGAGCAGCACCCGCGGGCGCAGACTGCAGCAAAGGCATGCGCTGTCCTCCACCGAGCACCCTCCTGCCCTGGGGGACAGGCAGAGGGGCTCCTGTGCAAGCCCACATGTGTAGACATGACCACCGCCAGCTGGCAACAAGCTCCCTGCCAGCCTCCCCCTGACTCCTGCGGGCCCATGTGGAGCTAGGACCCGTAATGCTGAAAGAAAATTCATTAGCACATGGGACAGGCCTGCTGCCGTCACTACCCCTCTGTCCCCTTGCAGCAGACCTGCAGTGACACTGCTGTGCACTCAGCTGAAATGCCCATGCCATGAGGACATCTCTTCCAGCCCCATTTCTAAATACTAAAGGGCCTTTATTTAAACAGTAACGGTTGTTAGCGACAGCCAGGGCCGTGGGTACGGCAAAGGGCTCCTTGTCCCTCTCCCGCGGTCCCCAAGCACATGGGAGCCCTCTCGCTTACCAGAGCTGCTTTTCAGGAAACCACTGGGAGAGGAGGCACAGCGCGGGTTCCTCCCGCCAGCGACTCGCTGACACACAGGCACGGCTTCTGCCACCACTGCGCCACTCTCACAGACACTGAGGGATTTCACATTGAAGGAAGTGAATCTGAAGGCTGTGAGGTGAGACAGGTCCCCCAAAACCTGCGTGGGTCTGAGCTCCACCTCACTCTACAGTGGAGGAGAGCAGCGGAGCTGACTTCTATGCATGCATTCATTATGAAAACATTTTTTTGAATGCAATTAAATTAGCCTATGAAATGGTTCTAGCTTTCTGTCCGCTCCCCTCCCGCTTGTGCCCACCAGGCAGCAGAAGACATTCTCAGAGAGCCGCTCTCCGCAGGCAAGCTGGTCCCAGCAGCGACCCCGGCAGACCCAAGCAGCCCCGCTGCCACACAGGGATCCCAGCCAGGAGCTGGCAGTCTGCAAACCACAACTCTCTTCGGACACAGTGGGATCCCAAACCTCCCCGGTTAGGAAGCCATACTGGAGACCACCTGGAGCCCACTTTTCTGAGGACAAGGGACCCTGAGCACTAAGGTGGCCTGACACAGCACAGGAGTGCTCACATGGCCCACGGGGACCCACGCTGCCCACTCCTGTGCAGTGCTGTGCTCTGCCCTCACCAGGGGCGCAGGGGGGCTGGAGCTACACAGCTCAGGACAAAGGGACATGGCTTAATACCATTTCCTTACTTGAGCACAATCTGCGGGCCCAGGCAGGTGAAGATTCAGGGAATTTCTATTACCCTCAATAACTCGCCTCGGTCATGTAGTTGCTGGGGCAAGAAGATCTGGGCTGGTTCTGCTTTTATGCCTACCTCCCAAAAGTAGCCTCCAGGGAGACTCATCCCTGGGTTCAAGCAGCATCCACTGAGTGTCAAGGGGAAGCCTGCACTAGCAGCTGGGGGGCTGCAAACTTCCCAAGCTCTCCTGCAGGCCGGCAGCGTGGAGCCAGCATGGCAGCTGGCTCCCATCTGACTAACAGCCCAAATCTAGGGGGAGCAAGGAGCAGATGCTCACTGCATTTTCTGAGATGCTTGGCAGAAGCGAGGTGTTCCTTCCCAAGGAGCTGTGGCCTGGTTTCTGCTTCATTAATCACAGGAGAAAAAGCAGGAGCTTGCGTGCAAACCCCTCCTCACCACGATTACTGGGGTCTAGACAGGAAACTCTGTCTCTGCCTGGTGCGCCTTCCCAGGGAGCAGCACTGTGAGCAAGCCGGCTGACACATGCTGCCCACTCACACCAGCTCGCCCAGAGACAGTCTGGCAGCACCGGTCTCACCTCACCCTAGAGGCTGTGCTGGTCCAGCCAGCTCCGCCAGGCTGGGAGCACCTGCTCCCTGTGGGAGGAACACCACCCAACCTTCCAAACCCCACCTCCCAGCTTCCCTGAACTCACAGCTTTCATTTGCTGCTTGGTGTTGACTTGCAGTCCTAGTTAACCCTATATCCTCTGACCCCACGTTGTGGGCCAGCCCATGCCTGCTAGGTTTTGGCTCACCACCCAATTAGCTGTATGTATTTTCCTGTGAAGGTGTGTTTGCCATTCCAAGTGTTAATTCTCAGTTGCCCGTGCCAAGGCAAGTGCAGCTAGAAGCAAATTTCCAGTTCAATACCGTAACTTTATGCTGGGTTGGGTCCCTCACAAAATCAAACACTGCTACCGCCTGCAGCCTCTGATATTAGTTTTAACGCCAGTAAGTCCAGTGCTGGCCAGCCAGGAGCCCAAAAGAACATGGCAGCACACTGTCCCTACACGGCAAGCCACTGACTTTAGAGGCTGCACAACCTACGAGCTACAGATTCTGAGCTCCTGCCCGCTCCCCACATCCGCAGTGCCATAAGCTGTCCCCGCTCACCCACCCAGCAGTTCCCATGGGCCTCTGGCCAGACCAGGTGGTTACCCCAACCAGCAGGAGATACCACCGCCTGAGTCATGGAGTCTCGGGGTAGGACCAAGAAAGACTTGCTTTGGGAAGGTGATGGGGCAAAGGTGACACATGCCACTCCGCTCCCAGAGAAGCCCAAACTCACAGCTCACAAACAGGGCGCTGCTCTGCAGCGAGGACAGGCAGTGCTACGAGGTGCTGGCGTCTCCCCAGCAGTTACGCAAAGAGCGTGGCAAGGAAGTGCAGGGAGCACAGCAGGAAGAGGCCAGTCTGTCAGCCGGTGTCTCTGGCCGTAACGAGGGACCGGTTCCTCCTTCTGGTTCACGATTGCCACATCCACTTGCTAGAGATTTATTTACCACACTGCAAAATACAATTCTTAATAAACTTACTTAAGAGGCGCAGCTTCCAAACACCCGCCTGGCTGGGGCAGCGAGCACACCCTCCCCACTGGCTTCTGCCCCCCTGCAGCTTTCAGAGGTTTCAGAAACGTCACTTTGTTTCCGTGACCCACACACAGTGGCTCCCACGCAGTGAGGCCTGACCCGAGGTTGCGGGTCCTAGCAGTGTGCGAGAAGCCTCTCCACTGCAGCAGCGAGGAAGGGCAGCCAGAGGCCACCTTGGAGGAAGCAGGATTTGCAGCTACAGCTTTCCAGGCAGGCAGCATGCTTCACACGCACTCTGAAATCACGCCAGGTGGCCTGCTCCAGCACAGGACGAGCTCTTGCCACCCTCACTTGTTCCTGACACAGGCTGCCCACCAGTTCTCATCCAAACACTTATTTGCAGTGACGGCCCCTCAATCCCCTCCTGCCTCACTCCATCCCCGCATGGGAAGAGCACCGCCACCTGCACCGGGACATGAGAACACACAGCTACCATGACAGGCTAGCAAGGTCTGGGCCATGTGCAAAACATGACAGAGTGCAAAACTGCAGCAGACGCCCTCAAAAAGTCAGTGCCGTCAATGCCTCCCAGGCTGTAGTTTCACAATTCCCTTAAACGAATCCTGCTGCCAACACCAGTCACCATTCCCAGCTAGGAAGGGCTGCAGCACTTGGGAGGAAAACAAACTACAGCCCTGATGATCTGTCTGAAAACTAGTCCAAAAGGAAATGTTCTCACCTAAATCTGCTTTCTGGAAGTAGGTTTGCCATGCTAATGGCTGCCTGGCACTGAGATGGAGGGCAAGAAGAGATTCCCAAGAACTCTCCTTGGGGCAGCAGAGACAGACCCACCAGCTGGAGCTGCCAGCACCTACTGGGAGCTCTGAGGCTCTCCTGCACCTGACTGCAGATGGTGCCACCAAGCCTGGCCCTTGCTCTCCCCTCCCAGCTCTTGGGAGCCTTCCCCAATTCCAAGCCTTTCTGCAGCCTTCCAAAACCAGGTGTGTGGGACAAGGGGTTTCAGTTTAGCTACCTAAAGTAAAAGCCATGTGACCAGAGACACGGATAAAAATAGGGCTAGCTGCTCACACAGCCCCATCCGACAGGCAACACGTGTCAGTCTCCCAGGAGGAAGGGTGGCTGTGCAGCCAACAGCCTCACAGGAGGAGCCACGGGGCCTGACAGAGAGAGCAGCACCAACCCCAGCCCAAGGAGGGGAGTGGAGGGAAGGGCAGTTGCCTCCTGCGGGGCCCCATAACCCCAGCGAGGATGGGGGGCTGCAATGCTGCTGCCGATGTGCTCCACTCTCAGGCAGCACTGGGCAGCTGCAGGCAATGGCTCTGCGTGGCTGCTGTCAGCCCCAGTTGCCTCTTTTTTTCCCTGCGTAGGAAGCACGAGCTCTTGGAAGCACCAGCTTGACTGGCCCCAGCCAGAGGCTACCTGCAGCAGCACCCACAAGCTGTCCCTCCCTGTGCTCACTTCTTACCAACATGCACAGGAGCAGCGAGCCTGTGCCCTGGTGCTGGTGCTTACGGCAAGCGCAACACCACAAACACTCGCCCCTGCCATTATCCTGTACCACGGCTCTCCCTGCACCTCACCCCCTCTTCACAGGCAACACTTGCTCCCTGACCAGCTCTGCGCTGTTTGCTTTTGGCAGCAG
Organism: Rhinoptilus africanus; assembly: GCA_013400135.1. Classification (NCBI taxonomy): domain Eukaryota; kingdom Metazoa; phylum Chordata; class Aves; order Charadriiformes; family Glareolidae; genus Rhinoptilus; species Rhinoptilus africanus. The sequence goes on from VXBO01012482.1 coordinate 568,384, forward strand.
CTGCGGAAATGCTAGATTTAATGCAAAGACAATTACAGTTCACGCCCCGAAGAAGAAAAGGAGTTGTGGTTAACAGACGTGGCCCGTGGCCTTTTGACACAGTGGGAAATCACCTCCTGCTCAAGCCTCCCACCCCCGTTCCCACTGCATCACGCTGCTAGCGTGGCCGGTGCTTCGCTGGAGAAGCACGATGATGCACCCAGACCTTGCATTCCTGGCTGATTAAAGAGCCAGCATCCACAGATTCCACAGCAAGAAAAAACTATTAATCAGCTCCTCTCGGACAGGCTTTCGATGATCAAAGCTACATATTTCTCCCAGCACTGTGATTCAGACACCTCTGCCTTTAGAGAGAGCTGGGCAGCCAGTGGCCAGACCTGTGTGCCAGCCGAGCCTTGTCTAGAGCTGGTGGTTCCACGCAGCGACTCACAGCGGGCACGGTCAACTCCAAAAGCCAAAACAGCCCTTCTGCTCCCAGCAGGAAACCCATACACAGCAGCAACAGTTTATTCATGCTGCATTACACCTTGTGCTCACAGGTGAATTTCCCGTTTCAAGCAGCGGTTTCTCATTCAACATCTACTCCTTTCGCTCTTCAAATTCCACTCCTCTCTCTTCACCTCAGCAAGAGAAAGAAAGCTTCAAACTCTGACCTGCACACACAAATATGCTTAAAACCAAGCAAAAATGTTACTAGAGAAATTTAAGGATCTGGTATTGGAACATGCCTTCTTATTTCAGCCTTTTTTATTTTTTTTTTTAAACTGTTCTTCTACAAGCTTGTTTTACATCCAACTTGTGAGGATGAAACAAGCTGGCAGGTTTCTTCCCAAAGAACACTTCTCTCCCCACAGCTCACAGCCCACTTGGCTACCAGCCGCCAGATGCTGGCATCCCGCTCTCACACTTAGGCGGCTTTCGTCAAGGAATGCTGCAGAGTCTTCAGGCATGATGCAGTGCCTCAAATGGGAGCCCTGATACAACTTGTCTTGTGACATCATCTCAATAAACCTGCTAGCCGAGAGTTTCTGTGTCTCCCAAAGTCAACCCAGGTCATTTTTTGGCATTCCTCAAGGGCTCTGTGCACGCACTCTTTGGGAAAGTGATCAGCAGATCCTGAGATAGAGCTGGAAGCACATGCGTGTCTGGGGACGGATCTTCCCTGAGAGGAGAGCAGGCCGTGCTGCCCACACACTGGGGGCCAGGCAGTGGCAGCAGCACGAGCTGCCCTCGCTCTTGAGGCCACCACTGCTGTTAGGGCAGCTGGCATTGTCCAAACCCCCCTTGCCGGAGAACAGGACACCGAGCTTCATCACACACACCGTGGGCAAGGGAAACATTTTGGTCAGCCTGAGATCACGGAGGATGATGTGCCCAGGATGTGTGCTCTCTCTAACAGGATTTCACTCCCAACCCATAAGGGGGAAGGAGGTGGGCCTGCTGAACAGCACCTGGCTGCTCCTGCTTCAGAAGAAACTGAAATAGTGGGCACCAGCAATGGGGCCGAGTGGGTCTGCAGGCAGTTCTACGCCCTGCCGGGTTCACCCATCACTGGTCCTCACCCAGTGCAACGCTGTGGCACATGTACACATTTGGAATTACCATGCTACAGCAACCACCAAATATTTAGATACACTTCAAGACTTTCCAAACAGAGTTATTGCTCTCAGGAAGTTGCCCAGAGTTTGCTCAAGAGTGAGTGAACTGCAATAGGAAGGGAGCCTAGATGGTTTCTGATGACAGCTGCTGACAGAAGCACGATGATGCCATTTACCTAAGAGGAGAAAAGATGATTCAGATCCCTGGGTTTTCCCTTAGCTATTCTTTCCAGAAGGTAACAGGGACCCTTGGTCACTTCAAACCCAGCTGTATTAGACTGAAGAGAAGACATCAAGCATGCAAGCGCACCTGCCAACTAAGGTGGATCTTTAGAAGTACCTGCTTAAAAAACTGCTGGTGCAAATCCACCTTCATTGTGTATCAATCCTACCTACAGCACAACCAGGAGGGCTTCCCCCATCATTACCATAGCACCTTGAAACCCCGAGAAACATACTCTTTAAAAGCTAATTTGTAAAAGCACCCGCTCCTTCCCACAGGTGGTACCAAGGGAGACCATCTCTGAGAAAAGGAGGGGCAACATAACAAGTAAGAAAATGTGCCTGCAGAGCAGCCTTTCTGTCCCCAGGCCCAAGCCTGGCTGGGAGCACACTGCACATACCTGTTCTCAGCCACAGGACAGCACTTGCAGTAGAGGTGGTGACAGCTGCTCTCCGTGACCAGGAAATGATGGATTATTCCCGTGAACTCTTGCACCCTAGCCTGATGTTAACTACAACAAAAGCAAGCTGACTGTGAACCTTTCAGTAGGTGGCAGCAGAAATGTATTATCAACCTATAGGATTCCTTTAGGGACACCCCTTCTTAGCAAAATTAGAGCAGTTTTTAGCAGCACATTGCTTCAACTCAGATACTGTACCTTAACCAGACTTGTGACAGCAGTGTCAGGAAAAAAACAGAGGGACCTTGACAGACTTGGGAGGTGGGCCCATATGAACCTCAGAAAGCTCAACAAGGCCAAGTGCAAGGTCCTGCATGTGGGTCGGGACAAGCTCAAGCACAAATACAGGCTGGGCAGAGAACGGATGGAGAGGAAAAGGACTTGAGGGTGCTGGTGGACAAGAAGCTCAACATGAGCCAGCAATGTGCGCTGGCAGCCCAGAAAGCCAATGGCATCCTGGGCTGCAGGTTGAGGGAGGTGATTCTGCCCCTCTGTTCCGCTCTGGTGAGACCCCACCTGTGTCCAGCTCTGGAACCCCAACATAAGGAGGACATGGACCTGTTGGAGTGGGTCCAAAGAGGGCCATGAAGATGATCCAACAGATGGAGCATCTCTGCTATGAGGACAGGCTGAGAAAGCTGGAAGGGTTCAGCCTGGAGAAGAGAAGGCTCCGGGGAGACCTTGGAGCCCTTTCCCGTCCCTAAAGGGGCTCCAGAGAAGCTGGGGAGGGACTCTGGATCAGGGAGGGGAGCCACGGGACAAGGGGGTAATGGTTTTAAACTGAAAGAGGAGAGATTTAGATGATATCTCAGGAAGAAATTCTTTGCTGCGAGGGTGGTGAGCCCCTGGCCCAGGTTGCCCAGAGAAGCTGTGGCTGCCCCATCCCTGGAGGGGTTCAAGGCCAGGTTGGATGGGGCTTGGAGCAACCTGGGCTGGTGGGAGGTGTCCCTGCCCAGGGCAGGGGGTGGGAGTGAGATGGCCTTTATGGTCCCTTCCAACCCAAACCATTCTATGATAACTTGGGAAGGGAAAACTCACCCAGATTCTGAAAACCCCCACGTCTGCTTTGGCGGAAGTGTCCCTCACCAAACTGTCTCTTGCAAAATATCTAAGTTCCCTAATTTGGTGCTTTGGTTTCTATGGTCCTGCAGAGCCAGTATGGCTCATCAGAATACCTCCTAGTAATATCACTTTTGCAAAATCTTACCACACCTTTCATCTCTTGCAGTCCTGGCCAAACAAGGCCATTTTAAAAGAAAAAATTACTTCCATAAATTTCAAGGACTCAACAAATCAGCAAGGAAAAGATGATGTAAACTCCTAACCAACCAGCATCGTCTCCTAATTCAGACACCCTTGAACCCAGCTGCCTCGTAGGCAGAAAGCGGCCACATCCCCGCTAGGAACACATTTACAGACAGATGAGAGGAGCGACCCAGGCAGCGGGGCCAGCAGGAAGTCATGACGGCCTCCTCACATACCTGGAGAGCAAGGTGTGGCTTTACAAAGCTGACTCAGGGCTGGGTCAGGTCTCCTACATGCAGGAGCATGCTTTCTAAATAATCGTTTCCTGTTCTCCCCAGGCGAGATGAAGGAGATGGGGGCCGGATGGAGGTTTATCGGGCACAGATAATCCCCCTCCCCAGAGCTGCTGGGCATAAAGGACAGCAAGGAGTGACTGCATGGGCCCGGTGACTAAGGCCAGGACAGCGGCACTGGTTTTGTGACTAACTATTACTCATGCAAGGAGGAATTTGGAGAGGGACCCGCATCCAGCTCGGCTTGTTGCTTTGGATACTTCTGCAGCCATAAGCACAAAGGGGAGCTTTGACAATGAATCAGACCCTGGTTTAAAATGACAAAGACAGACTTATCTACCAACTTTGTGTTAAAATGATTTCAGTGTAACCATAAAAGCAGCTTAATGCTAATCAGAGGAAACAAGCAACATTTTCAGACCCAGATGACTAAATACAGGCTCCTGGGCGGACAAAACCATTTAGAGACAGCAGCAGAAGTGGCTTTTTATTAACGGATTTCACTTTCCCCTGAATTACAAAGGAATGTGAGCATACTGGCAAAGTTTGCTTGAAAAGCTTTTTTCCATTAGATTTTTTTTTTTTTAAATTAGCGCAACCCCAAAAAAGAATCCTAAAACAAGTTCAGGGTAACATTTATTTTGAAAGCATCTCTATAACTAGCTTCTAAAATATTTAAAAGGAAGTAATCAACACCCATGTTAATTATTCTCCTGCTTTTAAAATCTACAATTATCCACTTAAAAATAAAGGTAGGAACAGTGAAAATAAAAGAGTCATCAAATTCCAGTTCTCCCTTCATGAAGCCTTTGCCCTCTCAGCTAGTTTGTGTGCTTACTTTGCATTTTGCAGTGCAGGGAAGAATAACAAAGAATTACTAATTAAGCAGTTGCTTGCAAAAATATGGAAGTTTGAAAACTTGTCGCGGTGAACAATTGTTACAAATGAAAGATCCAGCCTTGCAAATGCATAATCATAGACATGTGATGTTACACATACACATCATTCCACCAAAATCAGCATCATCCACGATCACGCTTCACAAAAATGTGGAGAGATGTTACAAGTTTTTATAAGCCATCCCAGGTCTAAGGCCCTTTCAGGAAGCTGGGAATCCCCTCTTAAATGTGATGATTTCTTCTTTCTGTGCCTCTAAGATTACAATGTCATGTTTTGCAACCAGTGACTTGTGCACTATTTAACATAGGACAATCTTCTTACACAATTTTCAAAGCAGAACATATTTTTATTTGATCTTTATCTAGCAAAACTACCATAGGAATCAGAACCAGTATTTAAAAAGACACACCTCCTTTCTTGTGATTATGGAACAGTATTTGCTCCCTTTTAAAGGTGCTAGCTGCGCACAATCAACTTTCCCTTATCTGGGATGAGAGGTGATCCAATTTGGACAAAGGAGAAACAGCATAAAATACACATTACATTAGGCTGTAACAATACAATCCTTTTGCTACCCTCACTTTTGACAAATGACAATTAGACTGAGAGGCTTTAAACAAAGTAATAAGTTAAGACAGTCATTCTTCACAGCCTTGAAAGCAAGGAACAAGGCCTGTTATTCATGTTATCATCAGCAGAGTCAGTTTAGAGGACAGAAGGAATTACAGCAGCATTAGCTATGGCCCAGTTCCCCCAGTATTTACCTTCAGTTTGTATGGCCCAGTCCAATGTCAGAGGGCTTCTGCCTAAAGAAAACCTGCTCTGGGGCTCTTCTCCCCAGCTCTGGTGCCCCCAACATAAGGAACACATGGACCTGTTGGAGCGGGGCCAGAGGAGGCCCTGGAGATACTGGGAGGGCTGGAGCCCCTCTGCTGTGGGGACAGGCTGAGAGAGCTGGGGGNAGAATGGGTTTGTCCTGATAGTGTTAGCTCTGTGTCCATTACACTCTCAACCTTCCCAACATTATATTATTTTAAAGCCTGTTTCTCTCATTGCTCACACTATTTTTCATTTCCCTGTAAGACAGCCAGTATTATAGGAAAAAACAAAAAAACAAAAAAAAAAAAAAAAGAGAGAAAGCTTTGGCTACTCCCTGCTTCAAAAAAGGAATCTTCATGGAGGGCAGACCGATGCTGACAGCTCTGCCCACGTGGGCTGCGCTCTGCTCTCCTATGAGAGTGCCTGTGGATGCTCCCCAGCTGACAGCAAGCTTAGGCAGGCAGCTGGACCACCCATGTCCTCAAAAACCCAGCTAAGCCTCCAGCTTCACAGCATGAAAAGCAGGAACAAGCCCTCAGTGAAGGCACAGACTCAGGCCTGGATGACAAGCCAACAGAGTCAAGATGAAAGGCGTTTCCCAGGAATGTCACCAACTCCAGATGTCCATACCCAGAAGAACCTGCCCAGACACCTGCAGCTGCCTCAGACACCCAAAGCCATGCAAGATGAAGGCTATCACCTGGCCTGGTCCTCACAGGCGGCCTGATGAAGCTCTGCAGCTCACTTCCACACCAGTCTCCATAATTTGTGGAGCTCCCACAGCTTCCTCCTAAAAGGTCCACACAAGCCCAAATTTTAATACTACATGTTAAGTTCACTTCCATACTCCATCTGTCCCCACACCAGGTGTCCAGCCTCCCTCTACAGCAAGCAGAGGGAGATCACCTCTAGGAACCAGTGACCATCCAGAAGCATTTATTGTCTTTCTCTTGGCTGCAGAGAACATCTGGGCTCCTGACTCAGAGATGGCCAGGGAGAGTTAATGAAACCCCAAAGTGTGATTCAGGGGCAAGAGGAGGAGATATCACCACTTCGAATTCCTAAACATTGGATACTGTGAAGTTGTAAGGGGAGAAGGGGAAACAAATAGAAAAAAAAAACAACACACAAAAAAAACCACCCCAAAATCAAAAAGCCAACGAACCCCACAACACACCACCTCCTTCCAGGACAAGCAAATTAAGAAAATAAAAATCAATCTCCTCCCCAGCAATGTCCCAAACCTGCAAATGATCTGTGCCAAAGGAGTTCTGTGCATGTTTGCAAATCATGCTTGCAGCCGAGTCCCAAGGTTGCCTGGATGGTTCTGGCTTGGGTCCTGTTTAAACAACAGCAACAGAAGCACACCAGCCTTCCTTAGAGCAGACCAGGCCACACAGCCAACAGGTCTGAAACCCAGCCAGGGACTCACCTATTCTATGCACACACTTAGAAATAGGGGGCAGCTTCTGTGACAACATGTATTTAAAACCATGTCCTTAGTACGTGCACGTATGCCAGCAATGGAACGAGAGAACAGCACACTCATCCAAAGTAAAATCTGCTCCAGGCTGAAGCACTGAGGGCTATTCTTGAGGCTTCCCCTCTCCAAAGCAAACAGGAGCATTCCTTATTTTCCCTTGCTTATTTAAAAAGCCCACCACACATTCCTGGGCACTGGCCTATCCTTAGCCAACTATGGGATGAGAGTTTCAACACTGTAAATCCCAGGAAGAAATTGGTATAACTTGGGAACATCTTAACAATTGCTACCTTCTGATGGTTGCTTAGTGGTCTGCAAAGTGCACCACAAATCTCAAGAGTCTTGTTTTCACATCATTAAATTACCCTCAGAATTGGCCTCCACAGTGACAATTTGAACGTAAAAACTGAAGGGTCGTCCAGAGAGCTGCCACTGGAGCACGTCAGAGGCACGCGGCCACACTGAGCAGGTCCATCTGAGCCATATCTGCTCAGAGAACATGAACTCCCAGGCTCCAGCACCTCTCCCCAGACACACCTCACCAGCTTGAATCTTTGCTCCCACAGGGTATGAAAACACTATTGTGGCAACCATCAGAGACACCCTGGTTGACTCATCGAAAAGGGGGGCACCACCAGTATGCCTCAGGGCTGCAGCAAAGTCATTTTAAAGCTCCTAGAGAAAGAACAGAGGAATGGAAGCCACAGCACGAGCAAGTTTGTGTCCAGGCAGCACCAGGGAAGAAGTCTGTTGTTACCCCTGACGCCTGGTCACCATAAGGCACTGCAATGCTATCACTTTTTAACTTTACCAGGAAGGAGCCCTGCAACACCATCTAAGCCTTTAAACGTGAAGCACAGTGGTGTCTGAGAGCAGGGTGTTCATTTCCCCACAATGAACAAGATCAAAGATATTTTCTGCGTGGGACAGGGCAATTTGACATAGCATTTCAGGGATCGCATGAAGAATTTCTGAGTTAGAAATCAAGTACTTAAGTACAGCTTTCCCGATGGTATTTTCTACTCCAGGCAGACAGAGAAGAAAACCACCAACCCGTTATCTCCGCAGCAGTAAACTTTCAGTCTCCCATACAAGTGTGAAAGAATTGCCTGGGAAACAAATACACAACAACATTGTGTTCAGAGTTGAAAACCAAAATCCAATTCAACCAGAAAGCTGCAGGTTGCTTTTGCCCTTTTCATGAAGGAGCTAAATTCAGTGGCACACAGTAGACAGAGCTACCCAGCAAAGCCTCCCCCTTATTTGTTATTTTTAGCAATTTGGTCTGACAACGCCTGACAACTGAACATGCTGAATATAGCAGAAGAGAAGGGGACTATCAGATATTATCAGAGAAAACACACAGTGATAATAACTTTCTCCACCCCTAACGAAGAATCAATTTTCCATGTCTTTATAACATCATAGAGTTTGTTCTTTTTAAAATGCCACATTCAAAAACAGAATCCATCTAGCCCTACAATGGAAACGGATAACATTTCCTGAAACAAAGCATTGTTCCACCCCTCACATATCATGTTTCCTTAAAAACAAGGGAAGAAAAACATTACTTGGTTTTTCTCCTAATACTGCACAAACATTGCTGGGCTAAAAAGAGCCCATGCTCATCCCTTTAGAATGCTTTCAAAATAGATTTAACACATACCCCTCGTACTGTGAAACACAACAAGAATTTGATAGTATCAGGACTGGAAAAATCCAATCGCTACTGCTGAGCGGGAAGCTTCCCATGCTGGTATGTGAGTAAGTTTATGCCATCCACCTCTGGAAGATTCAAGTAGGTTTTTGTAAGCCTCACTGGCACAGCCTTTAAGCAGGCACGTGTTTTTTGCCAGCAAACCTGGGCAGCCTATTTGGATTCCAAAGGATTATATGCAAGTTGTGAAAGTTAAGAACGAGATATATATATATTTTTTTATAATTTTCACATTCGTACCTTAGCTTTAATAAGAAGGGTAAAGCTACCCTGCTTTTTCTGCAGACTAACTGAGAGGCTACACATTTGCCCCCTCGCACACACCCATACCCCTTCAGTGCTTTCAGAACACTTGTCACTAGGTATAGCCAATGCGTATTCCAGCCAAGCCTTATTTTTACAGCCCTGCACAAAGTCAGGTCTGGTTCTCCTTGCTGCTTTGTCAAGCAATGACAGCAGGGAGGACCAAACTATCACATCAATTCTGTGATGCTGCCTTGAGAAAGGCAATGCACCGCTTCAACAGTGGAGGAACCCAAGACAGGAGAGTGAGGGAAAGAGAGCAGTTGCAATCATGCATTGCAGTGGAGACTATCAGAGAAGGGAGAAAAGAAGCTTTCAAACCAGATGCAAAACCCCTCACTGTTTTCAAAGTTGACTCTGACAGCTGTGAATGCCAGGAAAGCCAGCGCACATCTCTGAAGCAGGTTAAAACCCACATTTTCACGAACAGCACTCAAGAGCTCTCCTTGCTATGCAGCTGGATGGATTTACAGCAGAGCTTCGCAGTGAACCCAGCCCCCCATGCTGTGCTTCTCTGCAAACAGCACCAAGCTAGCAGCGAGAGCATTTCTCAAATTCAAGCCTGCATCAAAAATACATATTTCACAATACCTTAGCAATAGCATCATAATAGCAAGGTATCATTATTTCAAGCTCACGCTACATGAGTAACCAGATCAGCCACACCATATGGATACTGCAGTACTATTCTGACCAGCTTGATTCAACTATGCCAAGTGAAAAATGTGATTAAGTAATAAGGTAGTTAGCAATGTAAAATATAAATCTAAGCTTTAAAATCCTTCTAGTTTTAATAATGGACAGAGGGAAGCTTCAACCTATCTTGGTTTAGATATTTATTTTAAAATGATGCGGTGGAAGCACAAGGTCACAAATTTTCACATTCTTTCCTGCTTCTGTCACAACTTGTTTTCAGGAGAGAAAAATCCCCTGCTCCTGTGATAAATGCTCTCTCACTTGGACTCACGTATTTCCCCTGAAATCTCAGTTTCTAGCACTTAGTCTAAGAACTTGTCCTCTTCCATGGGGAATCCAAAGCCTAAGGAGAAATCTTTCCACAAGACCACCAGACAGCTGGAAGCAGAGCAGTTAAAAGATGGACTTGAATGTTCACTTAAAGCAAACTGTTGAAAGTTTTGACAATCTGAGCCCTACTCTCCATGGTTAAAAGGAAAAACCAACCCATTTAGCAACGACCTTTTCACTCACATCACCTTTTGAAACAGTCACCATTGCTGGGATCTTCAATTCAGTGGCCATAACCAGAGACTCAACCAACAGGAAGCTACAAAGCAGAAAAACAGATCTGCGAAACAGCCGGCTCTAAGGCTGTAAGAACATTTCTAATTCGGGGGCAATTCCATGCATTCTGCTGAACTTAGCAATTGGAAAGTTCAGAAGGTAAGATGATTCCCCACCAGGAACAGGAAGAAACCGAGACACACAGCTGAAGGGCACAGTAGCCAAAAAGCTGACCACCGCCCGATGGAGCTGGCAGTAAGGAACCCGACGGGCAGTTTGTAAACAAAGACTGTCAACTGCACTCCAATCACTTCCAAACCCAGACGTGCCAATATGAAGCTCTCCAACCCCAGTCACTGGGCTGTCTTTGCACAAAGCCACTGGCATCTGGGATGTAGCCAAGATACAATTGCTTTTATCACATAACCGTAAAAATGACTGTGCTTTGTCTGCATTAACACCACCTTACACATACAGCCTATTCACAGAGTACATGTTTTCCCTGTGCAGAAGTTCTCATGGCCAGAAACAGAAAACCCCTTAGTGCCCGCAGTGATTTCTGTGCCAGATAACACAACACACAGTGATGTGATTGCCCTACTGCTCCCCAGGGCAAGCTGAGTTTTAAGAGGGAACTAAAAAAATAGAAACTCTACTTCTGCTTTAATGTAAGTAGGAGACAACTGAGACAGAACTGCACAGGTTTGAGTAGGTTTGAATGCTGACTTCCTATTCCTGCTTGTCCCTGCTTAGCTGGTATCCACACTCACTGTCTCCAAAACACTAACAGATGAGATAAATAGCTTGACAAAACTCAGTCTTTGTTTTCTCTGTCATTCTACACAAACCAATGAAAAGAGTTTTGTATTAATTATATTTTAGGGGCTTTAATTTAAAAAAAAATACACTAATGGCCTTGGGAAAGTACATTTTAAACATCATCTCTGAAAACGTAAGCTGTACATGTAGCCACCACAAGACAATCAAGGTTTACTAGATAACTTGTTTGAACACTCGAAGTTGTGAAGACACTACTTCACGTTTCCTAGATATTCTTCTCTGTCTTGAATACTCCAACCAGATAAACAGAGGTGCTCTGACCACATCGTCAAAACAAAGTCCCATCTCCCCATAGAGCCAATCTTCAACAGCAGCCACAAGTAGATGCCTAGGGCAGAGCGTAAGGACAGGGCAGGCATATATGGTACTTCCTCCTCATACTTTCCCAGCCTCCAGACGTTTTTAGCTCAGGCACTTCCTGAGCAGGATGCCATTTCTACATATTTGGTAATTCTCAATGGATTTCTCTTCCATGAATTTGTGCAATTGTCCGGAGCCATTGTAAGCTTCTAATATCCACAGCACTGGCAAAGTTTCACATCACCTATGTGCTGCAAATAACCACACAAACATCCTTTTTCTAGTTTTAAACTTTGCTCCTACTAATTTCATTTGAATCCCTCACCTCCAATTTTCATATCGGGACACAGAGGGAACAATCAATCCCTACTGGGGTTGTAGATCTAGCAAAGAAACCAAGTGATATGAATTACTTTTAGGTCACTTGTCACAGGCACCTAGTTACAATCCTTCAGAATGAAAGATACCAGATAAAAACAAATGATGTAGCAACCAGCATCTTGTTGACCTTCAGTGTTCTACTTTCATCATCATTACCTGCCAAAAACTTACCTCTAATTCCTTAATTTTCTCTTCGGCTATTCTCTGTTTTTCTAAGAGCTGATTATGAATCACTCCTTTAGACTGAAGAATGAACCTAAAAGTGAAAAAGAAGAGACAGACAGCTGTTGGCTATTTGTTATATCTATGGTACACCTAGCTGCACACCAAGTTAAACTACAGCGATCTCTGAAAAGTACTTGTCCTCATCCCATGCATTCTGGACAGAGGCAGAAGAAATTGCTACGATAGCTCACACAAGCCACCAGGCTGGCCTCAAAGGCTTGCTCACTAATCTCACACACGATTTTGGAGGAAGAAAATGGAGGCATGCCGAGCTCCCTCTATCATTCAGTGTCCTTGCACGATCTGAAAGCAGCCCTTGCACACAGCTAGCAAGGGGAGTCTGTCAGCAGATTCCCTTCAAAGGGATCTAACTCAGTTGACAGCATGAAGTCAAGGAAGAGTCTTTCAATGGATAAGGGCCATTCATTACCTTTTAGTGCTCACAAGCTAAACAAACCTGCACAATATAAAAAAAAGTCTTTCTACAGAGAAAGGCTGAGAGAGTCGAGGTTGTTCAGCCTGGAGAAGGCTCCACAGACACCATACTGTGGCCTTTCAATACATAAAAGGGCCTTGTAAGAAAGACAGGGACAGACGTTTTACCAGGGCCCGCAGTGACAGTATATGAGGCAACAGTTTTAAACTGAAAGAGGGCAGGGCTAGATTGGATATAAGGAAGAAATGTTTTATGATGAGAGTAGTGAGACACTGGAACAGGTTGCCCAGAGGAGTTGTGGATGCCCCATCCTTGGAAGTGTTCAAGGCCATGCTGAATGGGGCTTTGAGCAACCTGGTCTAGCAGAAGGTGTGGGCTGGACGCCACAACCAGGGGGAGCTGTGTGGCAGGGAGGCTGGACTAGATGATCTGTGAAGGTCCCTTCCAACTCAAACCCTTTTGTGATTCAATGATACAGAGCCACAGTACATACAGCCACAAGCCTTTACTTGAGCTTTCGCAGCTCCCACTTCTCAAGGCTTGGCTTTAACACACACCAACCTCTGAATTCCCAAGCTTTCTACATTCAGAGGGTTTTTCTGTGAGGTGGGAAGTGGTCATTTTTAACCGAAATTGCAGCCACCGGTTTCCACTTGTTCTGTTTTATTAATTGCCAAAGGGATTGAAAGATATATCCATAACATCTCAGTCACAGCATTCCTGCTAACCAGCATGCAAAAAGTTGTCTGACTAGCTCAGAAGAGTCTCTGAAAGAGCACCAGCATCCAAAGCAGCTCTCCAGCACATGGCACTGGCATCCCACAAAGAGGTAAAGGACAACTAAGTTGAAATGAATTTTAGGAACCCTCCATGGTTGTTTTTCATCCTTCCAGACACAAATGTACAAGCCATAGATTCGCCCCTTCCCTACTTAGAAAGTCGTCCAGGGGATTTAGAAGGAGCCTCCACGTGTCATACCAATGAGGTCAAGGTCTCTCTCCAGCACCAACTAGGGTCAATGTCTTCCTGCCAGGTGACAAGATCTCATGCTCTAACAGTTAAAATGAGCAGCTTTAGACAGGGCAGAATAAGAATGCATTCTCCGTCTGATACTGAAAAAAACTGAGATCAGTTGGTAGGGCCATCTCCCATGACAAATGACATTATTAACGTGTTTGCTCAGGGCCTGGTAGACGCAAATGCGGATCTGCCACTTGGCTCGAAAACCAGCATACACAACAGCCAACAGGAAAACTACCTGCTGCATGCATTCCTGAAACGCATGGGAGCAGAACTGCAGTTAATTATAAAAGGTTTCCAATTAAAACTCTCTTCGGTGATGCTATTAACTGTGCTTAGCAATCACTTCCTTCTCCTTCTCCTACTTCTCTCCCTTGTTCTGCTTCACTTCCTCTTTTCTAAAGTAACTTCCACTGTATCTTTTATGTTGCAATTTTCTCAAATCTCTCCTTGTTTCTTCCCAGTCTCAGTTCATGCCTATTACTGGTATCACCTTTGTTGTATGTCTACCCCTGTTCTTTAAAACATAGCTCTCTCATACACTCTTTGTCCCCTCCATCCTCTCCTTTCCATTAGGCACCCCCACAACCCACTTTCATACAGTGGCAATGTTCTCAGGCCCCAGCACACAGCATCCTGCTGAAATAAAATGCAGGTTTTGCTCAGCCTTGTGCAAATCAAGTCCATGGCCATCCATCTAGGAAAGAGAAGTTATTTACACTGCTATTAGATGCAGAGCCTGGATCCAGCCAGAGAGGAGCTACTTTTCAGGACCACCAGCAACCACATCATTCTGACACTCCTACCTTCAGCCTGCAACACCAGAAGAAACAAACCGGATTTTGGGGTGAAGACTATAATTTTGCCTTGCTTCTGCAGTAGCTGCTATTAGTGAAAAATCAAAGCTGCAAGATGCCGTCAGCCAACAAAGCCATCACTCCTTTGCCACATCACAGCTTCCCTGAGCCTGTGTGTGCATATGAACACTTCCTTAATTATTTCCTTTTTTTGTGGGGGCAGCAGAGAAGAATAGAATACCTTCTCATTTGCTTGTCCAAATTGTATATCAAGATCAATCATTTCGGTTTCACTGATGCCCCTAGCCTAAGAAACAAAGTTATACACCAACACAGCTTGATCAGTTTTCTCCATGCTGCAGCTGGGAAGGTCCCTGCTGGGCCACAGGCACTGAGCAATCCCGGCTGGATGAGAACCATGACGGGCACAAAAACCTTTGAGCAAACAAGCAGCTGACTTCACTTCTATTCTGCAAATGTCAACAGCAGTCATCAGGGAAAATATCCTCCCTCCCACCCTCCTGCAATGCTCTGGCAGACATGCGACAACAAATTAAAATTGGATGGCCAAAGTTAGCACTGACGAGACTTATGCGGGCAGTTGGACACAGATACAAATATCCCAATTTTATTTGCCATAAAATAGTGGGCGGGAACCTGTGTCCATTTACACGCTGCATTAGAAGCAGATCAAGTGTCCCTGACTTGGCCAGCAGCATCCTTCAGAACAACTTCACCAGTACCAGTTTCAAGACATCCATTTTAACTCCCTGCCGCAAGACCATCGAGCCCTCAGCCTAAAGAGCACAGGTGCTGCCACATAAGCTGTCGAAGGCCAGTTTTCTGAAAGGTGAAGCTGGAAAGCCATATCCACAGTTAGCTATTTAAATCTGTGGCTTCACTTTCCGAAACAAGGAGGACTCAAAAAAACTCATTGGTGTTTTAGCTTCTTGCTTGGGATACACACATGGAGATCTTGGTGAAAGTTTTCACCTAAGGAAATAACGTGGTTTATGGCAGCACCTGGAAAAAGCAGAAGCTTGTTCTGCTCATTAGGTAAGAGGTGCTGCAGGGCACTTGTAATAAACCAGAGTTTAAATTTAACCTGACTTTCATTCTTCCAATTACCCTAAGTAAAACGCCAACTTGATGATTTTTTTTTTTTTTCTCACCAAGCCAGAGAAATAGGGCAGTGTCATTCTGCTGCCTGTTTTTAGTTAAATGTGATGGTTTTATTTATGAATTTTTATGCTCATTGAAGAGCCAAGGGAGGTTCTGAGGACTTAGTTCTTCCCCGAGCGAGTCTGAAGCCTTTCAAACACATGAACCAGCTGAGAACTGTCCCCACAACAGAGTCACTGATTCACAGAGCTGAGGACACACTTTCTGCTCTGTGATGTTGAGCTTGGCAGATGACAAGACTAACACTTGGCCCAAATCAGCACCGAAGAGCTACCTCCACAGACTGCTCTGCCAGAGTCCTCCGTAGAGGCTTCAAGCTCTGAGAGTTTGTACATTGAACTGGGATGGCTTTTCAGTATTGATAGTCCACAGGAGACAAGCAGCAAACGTAATAGTCTTCCAGATAAGTGAGTTGAATTGTGCCCGCCTTCCCTCAGTGAAGCATCACAGCACGCACTGATAGATCTGTCAAACACAACACCTACACTATCACATATGAACCAATGATTCTGAAAAACGTTCAGTGCCACAGCGGCAATTACAAAGCTTATTAACAATCACCTCTTCACACAGGAACTTTTTGACTGTTGTGTCCTGATTTGAAGTAAAACAAAACCAACTTTCTGTTCAGTAATTTTACTTCTTAGCTAGGGCTCTTCTCACTCTCTGAAATTAACAGCGTATCCTGCCAAAACTGTTCATTCTCAGAGCAATAAGACCAAAGTTTACAGTTTGTGCCAAGGAATGGTACCAGAGAGGCTCTTGCGTATACTTACTGCTATAACAACCAAGGTCAGCTAATTTCATTATTTGCCCTGTTGGAGGGTCAGAAGCAGAGAAGCACAGAGGGGTCCCACCTAGGGGAGGAACGGACAGGACAGGGGACCCAAAACTGACCAACAGGGGTATTCCATCCCATCTGCCCCATGCTCAGTGAAAACCTGAGGGATCAAAGGGTCAGTCTCCTTCTCCAATGGCTGACGACCGAGGAGGAACCTGTCTGTTCATCTGCCTTTGATCCTGATCCATGTGTTCCTGACTCCAGCTCTGCAATACAGTTCCCACCCATCGCTGACTCCAATCTGGGACTTCCCCAGTGCCTGCCGGTGACGTCATCCTGGGAGCTTGATACGGTTTTGTATATACTGTATCTATTTCATTATTTTCTTTTTATTTTATTATTCATATTTCATTAAAGTAGTTTAGAAGGAACTAAACTCTTAAATCCCTTTATCTCTCCTCCTCCTCTCCCTGTGCGAGAGGTTGGGGGAGGAGCATCTGTTGCCAGCCATTGGCCAATTTGGCCAAAACCATGACATGTTGTTAAATAACATCAGAAATATCTGAGTCAGAACAGGAAAGTTTACCACATCTCAGCTGGCCACCCATTTCAAATAAAATGGCTAGTAAAAACAGAGCAAGATTTGCCCTATTCTGGACACTTAGCAATTTTTACAACATCCACAAAGGTAAAAACCTCAAAACAAAACAAAGAAAATTAGAAAAGAAAGTTACGGAGGAGTGGGGTCCTTGAGGAAGCAATGTTCGGCCAAACCTGGGCTCCTAACAAGAGCAGCTCTATTACAGAGTGAAGTGTTTGCAAATTGGCTGTACCTACGTGCTCTGGTCTCTCGGTGACTGCTGGTTCTCAAGCGTAACATGAGGAATAAAAATAGAGCACAAGGGAACTGAAAGAGAAACCTCACTCTAAATATTCCCACTTGTTTCTATTTTCCTCCCCCTGCTAGCTCCACATCAGGATTTTTGTTTCCCTAAGGCAGAGAAAGTGGTTTATATACTCTGAGAACCACTGCTTGTTTCCTTCTGAAGGGATCTTTTACCCCTTCCCAATTATAAATTTCTAGATATGGTGCCCATTTGTTCAGCGTTTATAGAGCATTCCCTTATGCCCCAGCCAAAATTGTCTTCAGGCTCTAGTCAGGCTGGTCAGCAGCGCCGTCAGCTTCATCATCTGTCTGCTCCTTTGTGCTACATGCACACACCCACAAAGTGATGTCCATACAGTGTAAGTAATTCCATAACTCAGTCTGTTTGCATCAAAATGTACTGTTTACTTGACTTTAAGACATAATATTAGATACTGAAAGATTCACCTCTTAATGAATGAGGTTATGGAGATGTTTGTTCAGGACACGACTCTTCATTATGACATACAAGTCATTAAAGTTATTAAAGGTGGAGTACCAGTGATGCTCATAGTTAAGGTTTTCCATTAATAACCCCTATTTTCAACTACTTAAAACTGCCACCAACTTCAGCCCTTACATCTGAAGCTTTCAGTGGCAGGCATCTGCCGCAGACATGAGCACTCTCCTCTTCCCGTTCTGGTTAGGGAACATGGTTCAGGTGTTTCTCCTGCAGTTTGCCGGTGCAAGGGGCTGTTTGTGTTAAAGTATTAAAACCAGGAGGGAAGGAGCCACAGAGCAGGCCACGGGGCTCCCTCCTGCCAGTCTGCAAAGCAACTCTTCCCACTTCGCTCTGCGTAGACCACTGCCAGAACCCGCACAGGGTACCAGGGGAAGCCTTAGCTTTTCCTCTGCCCAATACCGATATCCCTCTGCCTAATTCCAGGGACAGACAATTTTACAGGTAGGGATGCTCCAGTGCTATTTTGCCACAATAGTGATGCAGGACAGATGTAAAAGCCCTTTCAGCCCGGCTTCCCGTTCACAGAAAAGGTCATTATAACTTCAGCTTTACGGTTCCCATTGCATCTGGGGAACTCCCTACAAAAACCTAAGATACTGAAAAGAAAACTAACAACTTTATACAAAGCCATAACATTATTTTAACATGTTTACTGTATTTCTAAGAAAACTAACAGGCTGTGCTGTAACACAGCACAGTCATTCACATGGAATATCCTGCACCTTGAAACCAAGCATTTTCATTAGACTACTCCATGAGAAAAGTTGGGCTAAGCCCAGTCATGCCCTTATCTATTTAAAGATGCTTTTTAATTCTGAACTTGCACTGCTGTTCAGGCTCTGAGCGTTCTCAGGAGGAGATTACTGCATTTTAAGTACTGTTCAAAGCCAATGGAAGAGCGGCTTCCAACAAGCTGATCCCAAGCAATCTAGTTCGACTGAACAGGAGCTGGCTATGCACAATTGCAAGCACCCAGTCGTCGTCTTCTACTCTCCTAGGGTCTGCGTACGCCTCTGTCAATGCTTCCCTATGCAGTCATAACGGGCACTGCTTATACCCCAGCAAATCCCAACTTCGGTCATTCTAGATGAATAACCTAGTTCCAAACAAGACAAGGAAGCAATATTTAAAAAAAACACAACAGCAAAATCATGACTAATTATAGTTTGTGCTGCCACCCTTCAAGTCTAAGGGTTTCACATTTTTCAGTCTGATTTTGAATTTCCCATTCAACAGACCATATGCCTTAACTAGGGCTTGTCCAGAAACAGATGGAGCTGTATCAGATGAGTTGAAGCTTTTCCTATGTTTGCTTTTATTTTAGTGGTCAGTCATCTCATTGGGTCACTCTCAATATAGCTAAACCTAGCTACTGCCCCTTCCCCCCTCCCTCCACCAAAGCAGCACATACTTTAAAGCAAAACAAATCCCGCAGCTTATATTGGGAGGATTATATATGAATACATTCCAGGAGCAGCCATTTATAGTTCACATGTTATTTTACTACAGCACTCTGAGGTGGATGTGCACCAGGAGCTGTTTGGAAGGAGACATGGGTTGAAGGATGCTGGCAGCCTCTCTGGTGGGCAGCAGAACCTGTGCAAACTCAGCCTGACAGCACTGGAGCACACAGAGACCAGGATTAGCAGTGCTGGAAGCCGTCCAAACCGAGTCTTATGTAGGCCACAACAAGGGTCACTTTTACTCAGATGAACATTTGTAAGCCATAAACCTATTTACTTTAAGGCGCTAAAGGAAGAGAACAAAAAGTGCCACTGCATTTGCTTCCTTAAACCTCCCCACGGACCAGCCCAACACGTCCATCCTGCCCCACTGAGGGGCAACGGGGTTTGTTCTGCACTTCAGGCCATGTTTACATTGAGTCTTCAACTTTTTTTTTTTTTTGATCTGTCAATAGCCATAGCATATTACATCACCGCAAGCCAAGATAGTAACACAGCTTGCAAACAGCAGTTTCTGCATTGCCAGACACTTAACTAGATGGTAGATTTATACCGTTGTTCATGTTTGATTCTTTAAAAAAAGAAAGGAGGAATATACCTCTAAGTGTGTATAGCACAACCCAAAATAATAAAATAGTACCATGGTCTGCTTTTAAAGAACATCATCAATTCTTTTTGAGGTCTCAATCGACATAAATGGAATTTAAAAAAAAAAAAAAAAAAAGCAAATGCCTCCTCTCTATCACACAGGAATTAATAACATTTGAGATTCAAAACATGTGGGGAAAACTGTGCAAACTTGACTGCAGTGCCTGGAGGTGAAATCTCTACAAGGAGTTTTCCTCACTATAGCCCTGGCTTAGTGGTTTTGTCCTCTAATTTTGCTTTAATTTAATTTTTAGTACATAGCAATGATGACCTCTAGCTTTTTTAAGCAAAGGAAAAATCAAATGACCACAGCATGCCTTCTAGCAGGTGCACTTCAAATAGATTGTGGGTTTTTTTGCAGTCTAGGTTGTACCATATTTGAAAGTTGCAAGCAGCAGAAAACAGAAATTATTTTTCTGACAATGCAAAGTCAAGATCCTAGTGTCTCCTGCATTTTTAAGAATATCCCACAAATTCCCAAGGGAGGAGAACATTTCAAAAAAGGAAAAAAAAAACCAAACTAAACAAATCCCACAACATCAAATAAACACACATCTAGGAAAAAACAAACAAGCAAATGTTGGTGTGAACACCCTGGTCAACCATTCCTAAGGAAGTTTATGTTTTAAACAAGTTTTTTCTACTGGTAAACCTTCTGTTTCTTCAGAATCCTGATCAGAAAGCTGAACTTTGCAGTAGCAAATGAAGTGACATGGAAATACTGCTATACTCTGACAGGCAAACTTAACTGTACTCTTCTCAGCAGCAGCCCTTCACTAAGCACCTACACGGGAAAACTAATAAAATCAGGATACATCTCTTTTGAAAAGCAAATCCACACACAGTTGCAAGAACAAGAAAAAAATAAAAGCTTTGTGCCTTGCTCAGGAAGAAACTTTTGAAACGCTAAGTGAGGAGAAAGACCACACTATTGGCTTGTGGCTTCTGCACATCATAAATCCGGCTACGACAAAGCATCAAAGAAAGCAAGACAGCAAACATCACAGAAGTGGATGTAAAGATAACAGAGTTAAAAGAATTCAAGCATAACACTAATACAGAGACATTTCTGGATGCTAGAGTTAAATTAGCTAGCACTAAAACAATCACACTGTTGTTTCCTAATCAGTAAGAACAAACTATCTAGAATCAGCATTTGTGGAATGAAAAGGCTGGATGTTGTTTTGGAAAATTGTTTCTTCTCAGAAAGACTGATTTATTTTTTTTTTTAACTAACTGCAATATTCTCTTAATTCAGCAAATAGTTTTGGAGAAAAAAAAAATAAAAATTCAAGACAGCAGTTGGAGCATTCCTGAGTTCAGCACTTTGGTTCTTCCATCTCTGTATTAAACTTCTGTAGAACAGCAATCTCATCCCACATACGGGTTTCCTCATACTTTACTTCAGTGTTTTAATATAGGGGACGTGAATTAAACTCTCCTTCTTTCAGGCTTTGAACAGGCAGCTAGGTCTGAGGATGCTAAACCTACATGGCTTGTTTCTATTAAGGCTGTTCCACGTAAAATTTATATATTATGTGGAACAGCCTTAATATAAAGGCTGCTGACATACGTTGCCATACACTTATCAGACCAGAGACTGACTCTGGGCATCTCTACCTGACAGCTGTGGGCCGAGTGTGGGGCACCTTGTCACACCCTGCCCACTGGCTAGACACCCATTGACACCACACGTGGAAGGGCAACCCCAAGCAAGACAGGAATACGACAGGGACTCTCCCAGTACTACTTTGGTCCAGTGACTTGTCCATTCTGCTCTTTGGCCTGTGCTACACCAGAGAAACAGCCCTATATTCTGAAAGAAGTGCTCTAGCACTCGGTATTTCCCCAGGGACTCTAATACTTTATTCCAATATTTACTTTAGGAAGCGTGGAAAAAGCCATAAAGTACAGTACTTTAAATCCACTAAATATTAAAATGGATGGAAGTCTCTTGCTGTCTCAGAATATCAGAGTGACATTTTAAGTGCTTGGAAAACTTCAGAAATAAGACAGTCATGTTCCACAATTTTTTGGCAGTCATTTGACACAGCAAGCCACAAAAGCAGGAGCACTAGCTCCCCAAAACATTTAATACTTGACTAGCATGTATCCAAAGATAACTCCGTACCACTCAAGCAACAGATGTGTTGCATTTGCAAGAAACCCCAGATTTCCTCTTTCTGGAGGTAGGGACGAAATAAAGGTGCCTTACCACAGCCCTTGCTCCCCAGAACAGTCTGACCTCCAAACTGCTGCCCTGCAAGTGCAAGGCTTCTTGAAGGCTCTGGCATTTATATGACAGCACATTGCCTCTGGATCACAGCAGATCAAACCGTCTCTTCTAGCGACAATGGCAGTCTGCATGAGTAGTTTGCCTCTGTTCTGACCCTTATCTTCTCAGTTTAGGTTTCATCTCCTTTACATTTACGCAGGTAGCTCCTTGCACTGTGTTGTCTAGATAACAGGCAGGAAAAAAGTCAAGGATAAAGGAAAGGCAAATGAACAGATTTGTTTGAATGTCATATTCCTAGACCTAAGACAAAAACATTCCTAAAGAGTTAAATGCCTCCAGGCAAGGCAGCCAAGCATCAACGCGCATGCACTATAACCAACAGGGTTTTTTTTCAAGTAGGGTTAAGTAAAATACCTTTTTTTAAAAAAAAAAAAAAGCTATTTTTTTATTGTAAGACCCATTTTCCTGCTCTTTATACATTTGACAAACCCTGACTTATCAAATGCATCCATTCTACACCAGTTCACTGTCTAAAGATGATTTTTTAAAATAAAGGCAGCTGTTTCATAAAACTGGGCAGATACACATCTTGCATGCAAGCCATGGAAATCATTTTTTCTCTGAAGTTTCAGTATTGCATGGAGAAATTATGTAGAGCAGCAGGACAGGAGATCTATAACTGGACCAAGATATCCAGGAGATCACAAACGAGCAGCAGGAATAAGATCAAAAACTAAGTGGGGGAAGGGCAGGGTGGAACGTGTTTGAGAAACCAGAATATGTCAAGTTGGAAGAAGCTCCCTTCCTGATCCGGAACAGGAGTCCAGACTCCCAGTATCCCACTGTTGTCAGTGTTAACCACGAAGCCCGCTGACCAGATATGCTCCTCTCACACTCCTGATCAGGCAGGAAGAGGATGATAACCAACTGCTGCCCCTTACTTCCCTGCTCAAGTCAAAGGCACCTGTACAGGCTACTGCTGCACTACCCCTGCAGGCACTGGTTTGAATTTTTGCTTCCTGTGACCAGCTCTCTAAAAAGATCTAAACTTTTTATAGACTCACGCACAAATAACAGTGTGTTATTTAGAATAGATAGAATGCTCTATTCTTCAGGCTGCAACAAAAGCAAGTAGTTTAAAATTGGGGGAAAATCTGAAATAAAAACCAACTGGGTGATGGAAAACCTTAGCGTTTATGAACACGTCACACCACATAGCTTTTGATTCCTCACACATCATGTCCCAAAACCCCTGCCTTGTTCAACATACAGCATAAACACTAGTCAAGTAGCAAGCAGCTGGACACAAATTTTGTTTTCTTCCCAGTTCAGTGCCTGACTGTACTTACTAGACACACCAGACTTCTTGTGGAAAATAAAATCTTCCCTTTTTCCATAGCTAGATAGAGGAGCTTCAAGTTTATAAACTACATATTGACCAGAGGCTGATAGCAACACGCTCATCCCTGGGATTCGTTTAAGTATTGCAGCACCTGTCGGCTTCCCAGCAGCTGGGCTTCAGCGCTGAACTCCGCACAAAGCCTTACCCAAGGAGACGGGCAAGAGAGAAGCCACTCAGGTTTCACAGACCAGCCTATAGTTAGTAACTGAACCATAAAGATTAAGCCTTGCGTGTCCTTCAGCTCTTCGTGAATTTTTTGAAATGTGAGCGGGAAGCACAGTACAGCTACCATATTCTGCAGTGATCTGTGCTGCTAAAATCAAACACCAACCTCATGCACACACAAAAGGTAAAAATGCAGCTACCACAGCTGTATTAGTGATGTGCAGTAGGGACTGTCATCTTCAGGGGTTCAGGAAAGAGCTTACAATGATCTACGATGTCCCGTTTTCAACAAAATCAAGAATCACAGTAAAAAAAAAAATATACTCACACAAAGTCATTTTACATGAACAGCTGTAATAATATACTATACTTGCAGAAAACCTTGAACATAAAGTTGTGCTACAGTACTTGCTTGACTTTTACTTTCTTATATTTTATTTTTGTAAGCATTCTCACGTTTCTTGTAGAAATAAACTGATGATAAAGCAATATCAAACCAAAACCAACTATCTATTTTGGCACGGGATGAAAAACTGCAGTGCTGTCCTCACTGTGCCTAGCATAAGTGCCAGACATTTTTCTTCTGTGAATAAGGATCTTGTCCAGGTTATGGGTTAAAAGAATGTAAAGGGAAAGGTCTGAAATATTCAGACAGAATTCTGAAGCTTAAACTTTCAGCATAGTTCTCAAAGCAATATGATGATATCAGTTCACAAATAGCTGAACCAGAAGTCCAGCACAGTGGTAGTTGTCTCAGGCTATGTAACAGGCCTTTCAAAAGAGTATGAAGTAACAGAATTGAAATGTATTTGGCAGGATGCCACCACTCAGATGATATCCCACCCTCACAGATACGTACAGTACACAGCAATTCATCATCTCATACTATGTAGCACTGACATTTCTTGTGTCAAACCAAAAATAGCTACAGCAAAAGTAAACTGAGACCCACATGTAGAGGCCAGTAAGGCCCCTGCATGTTATACACACTACAATATTTAAAAAAAAAAAAAAAAAGACCAAGTTGAGGAATGACAAATGGACTTTCACATTTGCCAGCAGTGCAGGGAAAGCCTCTCTGAAAGGAAGAAGGTTCAGGATAGGGGTTCAGAGAATAAAAGCCACACAACTGCTTTCCAAGTAATGGAGAAGTGAGTACTGTACTAGGCAGACTTCCTGCCAGGATGCAGCACATCACCACGGTTCCTCAAGCCTTCAAATTCCACGAAGGCCTGGAGCATCTTAACCTACAGAACTGTATGTACCAGCCCCATGCACGCATCCCAAACCACCAAAGCTGGAGAAAAACCAGAGAAACTCTATCAGAAGCCAGATTCTATGTAGCGGCTTAAATGGGTTAAAGAAGGGGAAAAAAAAAAAAAACACAACACATTGAGCACAGGAATAGAAGCACAAAAACTTACTTTAAAAAATTTAGCTACTCAAGCAAGCTGCCAGGAGAGCACTGATAATGAGAGTTAGCACTGATGCAGACTTCCGCATTTCCTGGATAACTGAAACCCACTAGAGCTCTACCATATGCATGCTAGACTATGCAAAAGAAACCGAGACATCATAAATATCCCTTTGGTGGCTCAACTCCAATAAAGCCAATAAACTCTGCCTTGGTGAGGCCACATCTGGAGCACTGGGTCCAGTTCTGGGCTCCCTGGTTCAAGAAGGACAGGGAACTGCTGGGGAGGGGACAGCGAAGGGTCACCAAGATGATGAGGGGACTGGAACACCTCTCTTATGAAGAAACACTGAGGGATTTGGGTCTCTTTAGTCTAGAAAAAAGACGGCTGGGGGGGGGGCCTTATCAACACTGAGAAATACTGAAAGGGTGGGCGTCAGGAGGATGGGGCCAGGCTCTTTTCAGTGGTGCCCGGGGACAGGACAAGAGGGAATGGGCACAAACTTG
This sequence comes from Rhinoptilus africanus, assembly GCA_013400135.1. Lineage (NCBI taxonomy): Eukaryota > Metazoa > Chordata > Aves > Charadriiformes > Glareolidae > Rhinoptilus > Rhinoptilus africanus. The sequence goes on from VXBO01012482.1 coordinate 593,852, forward strand.
AACATGGGAAGTTCCACCTAAACATGAGGAGGAATTTCTTTCCTGTGAGGGTGCACAGGCTGCCCAGGGAGGTGTTGGAGTCTCCGTCTCTGGAGACATTCAAACCCGCCTGGAGGCGTTCCTGTGCCCCCTGCTCTGGGTGACCCTGCTCTGGCAGGGGCTTGGACTGGGTGATCTCCAGAGATCCCTTCTGACCCTATGATTCTATGAACTAAGAAAATGTGGAATTCCACTTCACAGAACATGGCTTATATGTCCATAAGAACTCTAATGACCACCTCCTTTGGCCTCCAGTAGAACACAAGATGCCAGACTGCCCTTGGATTTTAACTTCTGCTCAAGGGCTGCTTTAGCCTGCTTTGCTTTAAGTCCAGATTTCAGCCATAAATTCTCTGCTAGGAGTCGGAGTGGACTCCAGGATGAGCCTCATGTCCCTGGTGCATGTTCTCCACACTAGGGAATGACACAGATCATACTAGACCCAATTGGCAAGGCAGCCTTCAGCCCCACATCCAGAAGAGGCAGAGTTCATAGAAATATCACATCAGGCTAAAGCAGGAGAAAAAGATGGGGGAAAGGAAAAAAGGAAAAAGAAAAAAAAAGAAAAAAAGAGTGAATGAGAAGTACTCAGAAGAAGAGTACTCTCTTAATCTATATTTGCATAGCAACTAGTACAAAGCCCATGAAGAGTTCATCTTTTAAATACTATCATAATGCAAATATTTTTCTGATGGCGCCTCTGCCATCCCTGAGGAGCAAGAGCTGTCTGCCATGCCTAAGCTACCCTGCCTGCTCACAGCGAGGTAAGCAAGAGCCAACTCCCCAGCATGACTACTCCAGACACGAGTGTTTGCTACACCTACAGCCTGCCCAGGACAAATCAGTCGCCTCTTCCATGGGACCAAAATCTTTTAAGTTACCAGTCACTAGCATCCCCACACAAACCTCACCTTTAATTCACCTACATGGAAAAGTTTATTTACTGGGAGCCAAGAAAGGGTCTCTGTCACGCTGAACACCTCCATTAGCCTGAGTACAACTTCATCTGAAAACTCGCAGCAAAGGCCAAACTACACACCATTCCTGGCTTCCCAGTCCTGACATCTCCCTAGAACTCCATCTGGAGATTTTGTGGGTTTGATGGATTAGGGCACCTGTAGTCTGAGCTGGCTCACCACCTGGGCCTGTGCCATCCACTTTGATACAAAGTAGGTGGGGTAAACACCAGGTGGGGAAGAGCGTGATACAATCACCCTTTGGCAGCAGTGGGAGCAGATTCAGTGTTTCGCAAAACCACATCCCAAACTGAACACAATCATCACTGTTACCCAACTCGGGAGAGACACAAGAGAACAATCAGAGTACTCTCAAATCAGAAACACAGTAATATAGTGATATTTATCATATAAATACACTTTGTATGGTCTTCTATCAAAAGCTGCTGAAGTCAAATAGAACTATGTTGTGGAAGTTAATCAAAACATGCTACGTCTGTTTTGAAGTGTTTATTTTGAAAGCCATCCAACACATGGAAGCACATCTTTATGAGTGCACTGGGACTACCCATGTGAGCTTTACGCCCACTTCCAAGGGTTTAAAAAATTCAGGCAACACCTGTCAGATCCATTCCCCGACATGATACTGCAAAGGGCATTTCTGTAGAACATTTGTGCAACCAAAGCCCCGAGCAAATGAACTGCACATATTGGCTTTTGAGGGGTCTGAAGTAAACTACATCAGAAATGACCGAAGTTGGACAGATTTGTCACAGCCTTCTCAAAAATGCTGTTCGTCATTAGAACGCTGCTCTGCTAGTCTACATTACAAACTTCCCAGAGGTGCTGGACAAGATGGGCAGGAGCACAACCAGCAAGCAAAACCACACACAGCCAATAACATAACAGTCCTTCTTCAAGGCAGCCGGTAGCTAACCCCAAAAGATAAAACCCAGTACATCTTGCTGCAGACTCCAGGCAAATTGCTGGAATTAAAAAATGAAAGACAATGAAAAAAATGAAACAAATGAACCTGATGAGAGAAAGCTGGCATGTTCTTTGCAAAGGGAAGAGCCTCCTGCACAGAGCAGCAGTCTAGAGGCCCTTTGCACACTGAGGCTGGCCACAGGGCCGCAATCACTGGCCCCCGCGGCCACAGAAGCCAGGCAGGTCCCAGCGGGGCGCCAGGCAGCCCCTCGGCACGGCGGGGCAGCCCCCGCCATCCGCTGCGGGCCGGGCAGATACTCACATCCTCCCCACACCCTCGTACATGCGGGTCTCATCCACCAACATCATGACCTCCGTGTCGGTGAGGTGGGCGTGCTTCTTCGTCTTGCTCAGCTGCTCGATCTGGATGTCGGCCAGCTTCACCTTTTGCTGCGTGTCTATCACCTTGGCCTGCAGCTCGGTGAAGGCCTGGGAGGAAGAGCAGCGGCGATGAGGTGCAGCCCCGACAGGCTGCAGCC
>VXBO01012482.1:610118-624813 GCA_013400135.1 Rhinoptilus africanus
CCACCGTGTGCCTCCCCCAGCATGCAGCACCCCCTGCTCGGGGCAGGCTCCCTCCTTCCTGCATCTGTGGGGGAATCACACTCTAGCAAAGCAGGATCCGGGCATTGACTCCGGAACTGATGCCTTCCCGGGCTTCCCCTCACTCCCCACCACCCTGTCCCACTCCACACCCTCCCGGAGGAGTTGGGGGGTCTCCAAGGAACCAGGGGTGGCCTCAGCTGAACCCTGTGTTGCACAGCCGGGGGATACCTCTGTAGCCTGGGTGCCCTGGTGTGGCTTTGTCCCTGCCATGTTGCAGGCTGCTGCCTTCACCCCTGTGCTACAGGGGGGCAGGAGGAGGCTGGTCCCATTGGGCAGGGGTTGTCGCTAGAGTGAAGCTGGTTGTGGGGCTGGAAGGAGCCCCAGGACCCAGCTGTAGGGTGGGGAATGGGGATGGGCATGGGGGAGGTTTGGTTGTACTTTGTGATGGTGGGATGGTGGGGAGGGCTCTCTCTGCTGCCTCCCCTGGGGCCAAATCCAGCACCGGCAATTCCTCAGCCTCAGCTCCCGGCCCATCCACTGCAGGGCAGGTATGAGCACCCCAGGGACCAGCGCATGCCCACCCGTGCTCCCCTGAAATGTCACTTTGGCTGTGGTGGCACCCGGGCCTGTGCCGGGCTGCTCCTGAAGCTAAATCCTGCCTGGGGCCAGTGGGTTCCAGCACAACTAGCCTGTGCTGGCCAGGTGTTTGTGTTGCCTGCCGCTGTGTTTGCATTGCACACAACCTGGCTGTTTGTTTGCACAGAGCCAAGGGAGCCAAGCTCGGTGAAAGGGTGGTGGGCGTGCTCCGGGCAGAGCACTGGGTGCTGCTCTCTGCTGGCAACACCACGCTGGCCGTGCCATGTCCCTATGCCTGGCACAGTGATGTGGCTGTGCCCGCATCCTTCCGCCCCACATGTAATGCAACATCCGCTCGCCCACCACAGCCCACACCGACACCCTACGCGCACAGGGATGGCCACAGCCCTGCCACGCTCCTGGGCCTTGCCGTGAGCCCCACCATCTGCAGTCCCCTCTTGCCCCTTTCTGGATTTCCTCAGTGGTGACACATCCTACCCAAGCACACGTCCCCACATCCCCTTTCCCAAGAAGAGCTGCCACAGGGCCATGCCACGGGCACAGGCACCCTGGTGCAGGCACCGATGCTACCACCAGCTACCCGGGGTTGGCCTTGCCGTGCCCTCACCAAAGCCTTGCAGTGCGGGAGGGCCTGGGGACACACTGCTCCCCCAAGAGCGGCAGTGCAGCTTTGTCCACGTGGGTCACTAGAAGGAGCAGGGGGTCCCCAGTCTCTGTCCCAGGTGGGTGGCTGGGGGTGGCAGGAGCCAGCCGTGCTGGGACCCATGGGGCTGGACCCAGTGTTTTGAGATCGTTGTTTTGGGCTCAGCTCCTCTGTGTTGGTTTGTGGCCAGTTTAAACTGGTTCACAGCTTTTATAAGGTGTGGGATGAGTAGGATCCTGTGAGTGCCAGCTGCTCCAGAGGTGAACCCACACCTGTGGGTACCAGTGCTGGTGGCCATGCAAGCCCACATGCCCAGAGTGGCTGGCGCAGCTCTCCAGGACACCTGCTCACAGCCCAGATCAGAGGGGAGCAACCCTGAATCTCCTGACCAAGCTTTTGGCTACAGCATCTTCCCCCCTAGCATGGCCCCAGCAGCCAAGAGAGCCAGTGTTGCCCAGCAACAGGAGGACACCAACTGCCCACTGCTCTTCATTCAGCTCAACCAGCTCCTCAGCACCCCAGCGGGGCTGGAGTGGAGAGAGATGGCCAGGTAGGCACACCTGCAATGGCTACGTTGCCTGGCTACGCTTTTGGAAGCCCAGCCTTCAAAAGCCCAACTCTGATGGAGCCCACGGCACTTCCCAAGGCTGGTGGTTCCTTAACCTCAGCCTCAAATCAGGGCTGCTCACTGCCCTCTGCCCCCATCCCATCACTGCCTGCTTCTGCTGGCTTACAGTGACTCTTTTCATAGGAGAGAGGAGGGAGGCGCAGGCAGTGACCCTGCGTGGGCACGGTGGCCTTGCTTCTGCTCCTGCCTTTGCTGCCTCTCCAAGGTTCCAGCAGCTGAGCTGGGGCTGGGACAGTGCTTTGATGCTCCCCAGATCCGGCTGCCCAGCACATCTCAGGAGGCGACTGGGGGCTTAGGCCAGGGCAGGCTTGGCTGGGAATGATGGGGCCCAACAGAGAGCAGCTGGGGCTGGTGTGGGGCAGGACCCCATGCTCCACAGCACCCCTCTGCAGCTCGGCAGGGGCAAAGGAACATGGGCCATGGGGATCCAGATGCAGCGATGGGTCTGACTCAGGGGTTGGACGGTCTCAGGAGGCAAAGCCACTGGGCTGTGGCTGTGATAGCTCTCCTCAGCACCCAGATATTTCTCCCTGACACAGCTGCCCGTTGGCACGGCAGTGCTCTGCTGGGGCACACTCTCCCCGTGCAGCACGCCCAGCCACCCCACAGCAGCGCGCCCACCCATGAGGACAAAGGGAAGCTCTGTTTGCACCCAGCATTAAAATATTTGGCATGGTCTGAGTGTGGCAAACAGCTCAAGACACTTCTGTTCTGACTCCAGAAAGCGCTGTTAACGGCAGGGCAACCCCCGGTCCCAGCACAGCCTGGGGACGGGTGTGTTGGGAGCAGCCCTGCGGGGAAGGACCGGGGGTACTGGTGGGTGACAGGTGGGACAGGAGCCCACACCGTGCACTCGCAGCCCAGAAAGCCAGTGTCTTCTGGGCTGTGTCACCAGCAGCATGGCCAGCAGGTCGAGGAAGGGATGCTCCCTCTCTGCTCCGCCCTGGTGAGACCCCCCCTGGGGCGCTGCGTCCAGCTCTGGGGTCCCCAGCACAAGACAGACATGAACCTGTGAGAGTGGGGCCAGAGGAGGCCACCGAAATGGTGCGAGGGCTGGGACAGCTCTGCCATGGAGAGAGGAGGAGAGAGCTGGGGGGCTTCAGCCTGGAGAAGAGAAGGCTCCAGGGAGACCTTGGAGCCCCTTCCAGTCCCTGAAAGGGGCTTGTAAGAAGGATGAGAAGTACTTCTTACCAGGGCCTGTAGTGACAGGACAAGGGGGAAGGGTGTCAAACTGCAAGAGGGCAGGGTTAGGTTGGATACAGGGAAGAAATGTTTTACAATGAGGGTGGCGAGACACAGGAACAGGTTATCCAGAGGAGTTGTGGATGGCCCATCTTTGGAAGGGTTCAAGNTTCCCCTGCAGCCCCCCACAGCCCCCCCACCTGCACCCTGCTCCCAGCCGTACACACCCTGTGCCAGGGGCCATGCTTGGGCAGCCCTCACAGGAGAGGGAGGTGGACCCCCGCAAGGTTTGGGTGCCCTGAGGCCTCCCTGACTCTCCTCATCCATTGGTCCTGCTCCCAATGATCTACCCATGGTCCTCGCCTTGGCCAAGTGCATCCCCCCCCCGCCACAGCACCCGCCTTGGGCACATGCCGGTGTGGCAGAGTGAGCAGGCTGGCGAGCACGTGAGCGTGGCTGGAGGTGGGGGCTGAGGGAAAGGCAGGTGCCAGGATCCAGCCCCATGGGCAGCATTGGTCCCCCAGGAGGGCAGCCTTGGGAAGCACCGTAGTGGCATTTTGGGGACAGGAGGAAGGCAGGGGCACAGGGCAGCCCGCTAAGGCCACTCCCAAGTCCCCAGACCTCCACATGGGCCTGCGGTGGTAGGACCCGTGGCAGCGCTGAAGCTGGAGGAGGGCATGTGTGGCAGAGCCAGGAGAGAGCTGGACAGGTAGGTGACCCCTGCTAGTGTCTGACCCCCCATGCCATATGACACCCTGCCATGCCATGTTATCCACACACACACCATGTGAACACCCCCACGCTGTGTGACCCNGGTGTCAAACTGCAAGAGGGCAGGGTTAGGTTGGATACAGGGAAGAAATGTTTTACAATGAGGGTGGCGAGACACAGGAACAGGTTATCCAGAGGAGTTGTGGATGGCCCATCTTTGGAAGGGTTCAAGGTCAGGTTGGACGGGGCTTTGAAAAACTTGATCTAGCAGAAGATGTGCATACCCGTGGCAGGGGGTTAGACTGGGTGGTCTGCAACAGTCCCTTCCAACCCAAATCATTCTGAGATCCCTTGCCTGGTGAAATCCCCCTGATCAGGAGACCAGAGTGAAGTTTGGGTCAGCAGGAATGGGAATGTGACTGCTGAGGTTTCCCACCCACCTCTGCTCTGTGAGACCACTGTAGCCCCCTCTGAGCCCCCCAGACTCCCCATCCCCGTGCCAAGCTCAGAGTTTGACCCAAGCTCCAGCTCCCGCTGCCTGGCATGGGACTACCCTGTCACTGATCCCGCACATCTCCCCGGGGCAGGTGGATAAAATTCGAGGAGAAGGTGGAGGGTGGTGGGGTGCGCTGGAGCACGCCCCATGTCCCAGCCCTGCCCCTGCACAGCCTCTTCCAGCTGAGGACGTGCCTGCAGAAGGGGGCAATGCTCCTGGATTTGGATGCCCTCAGTTTCAAGGAAATAATCGGTATGTGGGGAATGCAAAGGTCACCTCCTGGGACAGAATGGTCACCATAGAGGGTGTCCTGGGTACCTGGGGTGGCTGTCTGTTCCTCCAGCAAAGTGGGCTTTTCCCTGGGCAGCCCCCCAGTGGCCAGTGAACTAGGGGGACTCAGGGCTGTCCCCATCCTTGTTGCAGACAAGGCACTTTCTGAGCAGCCTGAGGAAGAAGAGCTGCAGCCTGAGCTGAGGGAACGCCTGGCAGCCCTCCTGCTCTGCCAGCCACGGCACCAAACCACCAAATCCATGCTGAGGCTCCTCGCTGAGCTCGTCCTCTCTCCCTGCCAAGGTGGGCACAGCACCTAGCCATGGGTGGTGACGTGGCTGTCCCACAGGGCATCCCTCTGCTGCCACCAGCCTGCTCTTCTGTTTCCACACATATTTTGCTGCTTGCTCCCTTTCTTTGCAGGGAAGGCCAAAAGCTGGACTGAGCCTGGGGCCCAGGTCTCCGAAACACCTCTTAAGGAGCAGGTAAGGCAGGATGGAGATGGGCTGAGAGCAGCTGCTGCATCCCGAGTGCCCAGCCGCTGCATCCCTTTCCTTTCAGCTGAGAAACCAATTTAAGAAGAAGGTCCCACCAGGGGCTGAAGCAGCCCACGTTGCAGTTGGTGAAGTGGAATTCCTGGAGAAGCCCTTCATTGCTTTCATCCGCCTCAGGCGAGGGGTAGCCCTTGGCTCGCTGGCTGAAGTTGCTCTCCCCAGCAGGTAAACAGAGCATGGCAGATGGCCCTGTGTCCCCTCCTGTCCCTGTCTCCCTGCTCCCCCTCCAACAGGGCAACGCTTTGCATGGCAAAAGCAAAGGGTATGGTACCCAATGCTACATACAGTCCCAGAACCCTAGCTCACTGCTTCCTCTCCTGCTTCTTCCGGCTCCTTGGGAGCATCCCAGGACGGGTGGGTGCAGCATCTGTTGGGCAGCCTGAAGGGGACATCCCCTGGCTTATCCTCACCTGGGCTGTGCATTCACTCTCCTACTTAGGAGGGTCTCCACTTAGTGACCGGGAGCACTGGGGCTTGTGACTGGGAAGGAAGACAGGTTTTCAGGAACCTCTTGCCCTCCCACTGCCCACAGTGCTCTCCTGAGCGGTGGAGTGGCTCTTGCGGCACTGTTGGCATAGGGGGAAAGGAGCAGGGCAGGAGGTGTTTCTCCATGGTTGAGGAGCGCATCCTCTGAAGCTGTAAGGGGAAATGGTCAGTGTACCCCTTGAGCTAGGGACTTCCTTAGAGAGCATTTGGAGGAGGCAGGCGAGGATCAGGAGGGACATTGCCACCTCCTGGTCACTCTGCCCAGAGCATCCATCTCCTGCTCTCCTTGGTGGGAGATGGGTGGCAGGTTCCCAGGGAGCCTGTGCAGGTCTGGAGGGGCTCACAACAATCTTTTGCCCTGTTATTTCCCCCCCCCCTCCCCCCCCCAAAACAGGAGGGCAAGGATAGCTTGTCCTTATCTGTCCCTTTGCCTGTGGTGCAATCCCCTTTGCTGCCCACCCCAGGGTGTCCCGTGGGCGCAGCTACCATCTCGGGACTATCTCACACCCAGCTCCATCTCTAGGATCTTAAGATTTTCCCTTTGCCTTGATGAAGATACCTGGGTGAAAACAATCATAGGTTGTTACTGTCACCTCCTGACCCCTTGGAGCAGGCTCCAGGAGGCCTCCAGCTCTGATGTCCTATATCAGGGCGGTAGCATGTTCTGTTGAGCCCTTTAGTCCTGCTTGTGCTGTCAGGGAAGTTTCCTTACCCCATCTCTGGATGTTTGTTTGGGATACATTCACTGGAACTGCTCTGCAGCCTTGGGGTGGGTACCAGGACTGTAACCATTTTTGCCAGGTTTGAAAAGAGTGGAGGTCTTGGCTAAATATTTGGATGGCTAAATATTTGGATGGGTCTGGAGACCTTATTACTTTGCAGCACCCTCTGAGGTGTGGGATTTTAGACATTTTTCTTCAAGGACTCTGAGCTCTCTGCTATTAAACCTGCTGCCTGTGCAGCTGGTAAGCTCTCCTTCCCAAGAGCTAACGCTTCTGCATCCTGCCTGCCAGCAACACTTCCATGAGCATGACCCCACAGACAGCCCCAGTCAAGACCTTGACCCCACAGACACATCCAGCTTAGAGTATCACCCCATAGACATTCACAGCCAAAGATGTCTCCTTCTTTGCCCCAAAGACCTGACCCCCATCCTCCCCATCCCATGTTTCTGCAGACCCTGTGATCCAGCCAGGGTCCTGTTGTTCCATGGTCTCCTGTGGGGTTTCCACGGGAGTGGAAGCAAACACATGTCTTGCCTTTTCCCTCTGTCCCCCTGCTTAGGGTGGTCACCCTTTAGGGTGGCAGCAGCCCCCCAAGACTGCCCAGCTGCCATCCCCAGATCCCTGCGGCACCACGCTCTCCCCTGGGAGAAGCATCTCCAGCTAGGAGAGAGATGCTCAGGAGATGCGCTGTCTCACCCTCAGGTTTCTCTTCATTCTGTTGGGTCCCCGAGACAAAGTGAAAGCCTACCATGAAGTCGGCAGGGCCATGGCCACGCTGCTGACAGATGAGGTAAGCCTGGTGCAGCACCCATGGGTGGGACAGGCCTGGGATGAGGCCTAGCCTGAGGACACCGAAGCTCCTCTCCTCTGCAGGCTGCAATGCAAGAGGCAGAGGATGCGTCAAGCTGATGGCCTCCCTTGCCAAGGACAAAACCCCAAAGTTTTGGGGTGCGTCTGTAGGATGCACCCATTTCACTGAAATGGATGGGTGCCTTTCTTGGTGATGGTTACAGGCTGGGAGGAAGGCTCCAAGTGTCTGAACATAGGGATGTAGTGACTAAACCATGGCACCTCCCCACAGCTCTTCCAAAGGGCTGCCTGGCAGGCTGAGCACCGAGAGGACATCATTGCAGGAATGGAGGCATTCCTGGATGAGCTGACTGTGCTTCCTCCTGGGAAATGGGACCCCAGTGCCCGAATTCCTCCGCCGAGCTGTCTGCCGTCTCCGCACAAGAGGTAGGCTGGAGGGAGGGCACCCACAGCCTCTGCCAGCTCCTCTGCAGGGTCCCATTGTGGCTGTGGAGACTGACATTGAAATCTCCATCTCCACGGGGATGAAGCCATGCAGAAGCCAACCTTTGCTGGTTAGATGCTCCCAGCCAAGCCCCTCTGCAGCTCTGGATGATGACCACAGCTCTGGTCCCCACTGCTGCTAGTCCTCTGTCCCCACTTGGCAGGGGATGGCAAAACCACCCCATATGCCCTTCAGGCAGGAGCTGTTGGGAACTCTGGGGGCCAGCACTCCGATGTGAAACTCATCCTCTGAGCAGGATGCCTCTGGCTCCTCCTGGCTCTTCCACCAAAACTGGTCCTGCTAGGGCTGGCTCCAGGGCTTGCTGGTTGGTTGATCATGGTTGGGTTGGAAGCAACCTTTGAAGATCCCTCATCCCTCCTCCTCCTGATCTTTCTCCTCCTCATTATCAGGGATACATGATGTCAGGGGTGCAGCCCTGCTTGCACCCTTGTCATGTCTCATAGTGTGCCCTAGATGCAGCTGGGTCCTGAGGGCTCCAACCTGAAGCCTGCCATCTCAGGCTCTGGTCTGCCACAGGACCACCATGCACTCATCAGATCGGCAGCTGCATGGCAATGGGGACATGTCAGCAGCTGGGGACAGAGCTGGATTGGGGCACCCACGGTCCAGGGAGGAACTGGAGAGGACGGGCAGGTGGGTGCCTGGAAGGATGGCGGCGGTGGGAGGTGCAGCGGGATGCTGAATGCAGGGCAGGGTGCTGGCTCTCTCCAGCACATGGGGCCACTATGTCCAAACCACTCTGGGCTGGTATCTCCCGGGGAAGGGACTGTCTCCTGCCTTACACCCTCTCAGGGGGTGATGGCCGGCTGGAGAGCTGCTCTGAGATCTCCCTCCACTGCCCCAGGCTTTTCGGGGGGCTGCTGCAAGACATCCGGAGGAAGGCACCATGGTATGGCAGTGACTTCTCTGATGCCCTGCATCCCCAGTGCCTCTCGGCAGTGCTCTACATCTACCTGGCAACGGTCACCAATGCCATCACATTTGGGGGCATGCTGGGCGATGCGACTGCCAACATGCAGGTCAGTGCGGCCACACGGTGCCCTGCACAAACCCCACTTGGCCCAGCCTGCAGGACTCCTGGGTGCCCACCTGCCATGGTGCCCGGGGTAGCTAGTGGTGGCCTCAGGGCACCCTGAGCATTGCCTGAATCCCACATCTTTCCCTGGCCTCTGCAGTCCCCGAGCACTGATCCTGCAGTGCAGGGAGGCACGGGTAGCTGCAGCTGTGCTGCTGTGGGGGACAGGCCCGGGACCCCCATCCCTGCCACATGCCTGGTGCCTGGCACCCCTCTCCTACATTGCAGGGGGTGCTGGAGAACTTCCTGGGCACAGCCTTCGCCGGCTCCATCTTCTGCCTCTTTTCTGGTCAGCCCCTGACCATCCTGAGCAGCACCGGCCCCATGCTGGTCTTTGAGCGCCTCCTCTTCTCCTTCAGCCAGTAAGTACCCTGCCAGGGACAGTCCCTTAGGCCACTGCCTGCTGGCTGGGGCACAGGCCACCACCACACTGGGCAGGTGTCATTGCTGAGGCTTTGGGTCACCCTTCCCAACAGGGACCACAGCCTGGACTACCTGGAATTTCGTCTCTGGATTGGGCTCTGGGTGGCCTTTTTTGGTGTGGTTTTGGTGGCCACTGAGGCCAGTCACCTGGTGCGGTACTTCACCCGCTTCACTGAGGAAGGTTTCTGCGCCCTCATCAGCTTGATATTCATCTATGACTCCCTGAAGAAGATGATGAGTCTGGCAGACACCTTCCCCATCAACTGGCAGTACCGTTTGGACAATGTCACCTCCTACAGCTGCATCTGCAACTTCTCCAGTCCCGGTGAGCCCAAGCAGCCACAGGGCTGGTGTGGAGAATGGTGCTGCCACCCTGGAACCCTGCCGGGACCCTGCCACCCGGCTAGATGGGGGAAGGCGCTGGAGGAGGAGGAGGCTGCTCAATCCCATCCTCACCTGCCTGACCACATTGGCACCTTTCCTCCATGCCATCTCTCCATCTGCCCCTGCCTCCTGGCACCACCCAGGCACCGGGCAGGACAGCACCAGTAGCAAGGAGAACTGTGGTCCAGCTCCTGTAGCTCTGGGGTGGGGAGTGACAGGGCCCAGAGGTGGGCACCTGGATGTGTTTGCACTGCTGTTTCTAGCCTGGTCTGTAAATCAGCAGGTGTTTCCTGGGACCTGAAGATGTGTCCACACTGATCCTCCAAATGGGACCCACACTGTGTACCAAAAGCATCAGTGCTGGGCACAGCCTGGGGCCAATGGTGCCTCTGAGCAGCTGATGCTTTAGCCAAGACCTTTGCAGGGGTGGGATTCTCCCCTTAATGCTCCCTGGGCATCAGCCAGTGCCAGGGCCTCAGGGGTCCCATGGGACCCCATCCAGCACCCTGAACCCTTGGAGAGAGGCTGGGGAGCAGCCCTGATGGCAGTACAGTCCCATTCATCCCTGATGGCACATCCCCATAGTGCTGGCACACTGACCCCACCTTCCCCTTGCAGGTCACAGCTCCGCAGGGAATGACACGCTGCTCCACTCACCCCTGGCCCCCTGGCAGGTACAGCCCCTGCTCCTGAGCGGGTGGGTGAGGGACTGGGGGGTCCCAAGGCCTCTGGGCATGATCCCTCCTCGCTGCCTGCCCTGTCTCTACAGCATCCTCCCACCCTGGCTGGGCTGAGCAGGACCCAGTGCCTGGGTCGAGGTGGGCACCTCCTGGGGACCAGCTGCCAGTATGTGCCTGATGTCACCCTCATGTCTTTCCTGCTCTTTGGGGTCACCTTCCTCACCTGCACTGCACTTAAGTGCTTTAGGAGCAGCTGCTACTTCCCTGCAGCAGTGAGCATCCTTCAGCCACCTGGGTGGCATGGCCACCCATCTAAGTGGCATGGGGATGGCTCTGGGTGCTATGACCAGGGGATGTTCCTGGGGCAGGCCCCAGCCCTGGCAAAGCCCTCTCCATCTGCAGGTGCGGAAGCTGGTGAGCGACTTTGCCATCATCTTGACCATCCTCGCCTCCTGCGCCGTCGATGCCACCCTGGGCCTGGAGACCCCCAAGCTCCTTGTCCCCAGTGAGCTGAAGGTGCTGGTGGGGTGGGCACAGCACGACTGGGGAGTGGGTCTGTGCCACTCACAGTGTCCATCCCACCACATTGCTCCTGTCCTTCACACTGCCAGATCCAGCCCTATAGGGATGTGGTCTGCCCCCCAGCAAACAAGAAGGGGTTGAACTGCAGCCGATCCCACACTCTGCAAATAACCTGGCTCAGTCCAGGTTTAACCGTGTCATGGTACAGCTCACGCTAGAGCGAGAGCCACAAGCTCAAGTCCAGGCTTGGGCTCCCTGCCCTGCTTGTGGAGCAGGGCTGGCAGCACCTCAGAGCAGCCTGTGCTCACTGCCACCTCTCTGGGCTTGCCACCATTGACACCCAATGCCACCTCTTCCACCCACTCCCAGGAGCGCGTGCCTGGCTTCTAGCTTGCGGTGCCCAGGAGCAATCCCCTGCTCCACCACAGCCAAGATGTCCTTGTGGGGAGCTGGTGGGTCATGCTGCCCAGGAGCCTCCCCAGGATGAGAGAGGATGCTTTTCCTCTCCCCAGCTGGAGCATCCCTGGGTGCCCACAGGGCTCCAGCCTGGGTACCCAGCGCTGGTCCCATCACCCAGCTACACCGCAGACCCCACAGGTGGGTGGTGGCTGCCGTGACCCTTCTGCTCTCTGCAGCCCACAAACCCAGCGCGGGGTTGGATAATCTTCCCCTTTGGAGCCAACCCGTGGTGGGTCTGCCTGGTGTCTGCGGTGCCCGCCGTCCTTGTCACTGTCCTCGTTTTCATGGACCAGCAGATCACAGCCGTCATCCTGAACCGCGGGGAGTACAAGCTGCAGGTGAGTGGGAGACAGGGGATGGGCAGGACCCGGTAAAGGGGGAGGACCTAGGTCTTGGCTGGACCTGGGGGGCCAGGGGGGCATCCAGGGGAGAGCAGCGCCCCAAACTGGCCAGCAAGGTGGGCAGACCCTACTGGTGCCCCTCTGATGCTCCTTGGGAGACAGCCTGTCCCCAGCTGCACTGCCTCTCCTGTTGCAGAAAGGAGCAGGCTTTCACCTGGACCTCCTCTGCATCTCCCTTCTGATGGTTGTGACCTCCGCCACCGGCCTCCCCTGGTACGTCTCGGCCACTGTCATCTCCCTGGCTCACATAGAGAGCCTGAGGAAGGAGAGCGCAACCTCGGCCCCAGGCGAGCACTCCGAGTTCCTGGGCATCAGGTATGCAGTGAGCCCGGACCCCGCTTCAGGGGACCCCCTGCCTGTGGCTGCGGAGCCAGGGGCCAGCAGACCTGGCAGTGGGGCTGCTTGTCTCCCCGGGGTTGCCACTGGTCCCTGTGGCCACCAAAGATGAAAAGAGCAGAGACCCTGGGGGCCGGGAGGACAGGCAGGGGCTGTGGGCTCCTGTGGCACCCGTGACACCTGCGCTGCCTCCTGCAGGGAGCAGAGGCTGACCGGCCTGGCTGTCTTTGTCCTGATGGGGGTCTCTGTTTTCATGGCACCCGTTCTGAAGGTAAGGAGCCTGGCTGCTGGGTTTGGGCTCTTTTCCAAGGTCAGGGGGTGGTGTTATCCTGCAAGGTTGGGGGGTTCCTAACCCAGCCCAATGGGGCTGTTGGAAATCAAAGAAGTGAATGCTGCAGCCATGTATGCAGGCTTTTATACAGGAGAGGGTGCTCAGTGAGCACAGCCCCCTTGGGAAATGTCACCCTGCTGACCTCTAGCCCTACTGTTTTGCAGCACATCCCCATGCCGGTGCTTTATGGGGTCTTTCTGCACATGGGGGTGGTGGCACTGAACAGTATCCAGGTGAGCAGGGGCTGCACTGGGGGTGCTGGGGAGGGCTGTTTTGGGGATGAGGGGGGTTGCTCAATACCAGCTCTCACTGCGCAGCAGCGCCTGGATTCTAGCTCTCCATGATGTGCACCCTGACACAGGTCTGTCCCCATCAGGCCCAGGCCAGTGAGGGACAGAGGAACCTTTCTGGGGCAGAGGAAAGGGAGGTATTTGGGATGCTGAGAAGCAGGAGCAACTTCTGTGATGATGGATCCTGTGGTTTTGGAGAAGTGGAGGGCCTTGCTCTCAAAGCCGCAAGGATGTAACCATATGGGAGCTGCAGAGCTGGGACCTGCTGGTCCTTTGGTCCTGGCGTTGTTGCTGATGTGCTAGCTCTGTTCCTCTCCTGAGAAACCCACAGAGGGGAAAAATATCCCCACTCCAGAAATATCTACTCCCGCCCCTTTTCCTCTAGACAGTCCAATTTCTTTGCAATTACCCTGCTCTCTGGATGACAGTCTGGGAAACCCCCTCCCTCCTTCTCTCCCTCTGCTTGGGGAATCCAGGGCTGTGCTCTGGCAAGGGCAGCATCAGCTTCCTGCATGCAGGGAGGGGAATCAAGGGGTTGTTACATCTCAATTAATCCTTTAAGACCAGATTGAGTCCTTTCTAGATGTCTGCCTGGAAAGTGCTCCCCTGGCCTGGGGTGGTGGTGGTACTAGGACTCCTGGTCTTGCAGACAAACTCACCCACCCAGGCACAGCACTGGCAGCCAGCGCGGATGGCAGGAGGGCCAAACCGCAAAAACAGTGGCAAAAACTGATCCTGACATCCCCAGTCCCAACGGGGAGGTGGCTGAGAGCTATCTGAAAGCAAGAGTTGTGTGACCCACATACCGTCCTCTTGCTACAGCTCACAGACCGTGTGCGGCTGCTCCTGATGCCAGCCAAGCACCACCCAGAGCTTCCCTACCTCTGCCACGTGCCCCTGCACCGGGTGCATCTCTTCACCGCCATCCAGCTGCTGTGCCTGGCCCTCCTCTGGGTCGTCAAGTCCACCATGGCCGCTATTATTTTCCCAGTGATGGTATGACATCCTGTGTAAGTGGGTGGCACTGCTTTGATGCCAGGCTGGGTGCTGCCCACGTGTGCCCTGAGCATCGCTGGAGTCCCGGCGCTCGCACTGGACCAGGGACACGGTTGCTGCCCTGGGTGGGGGTGCAGGCCCTGGCAGGTGGTGTACACGGGTGCTCAGACCCTCAGGGGCTGGTGGGGTCCCTGCAGGGCGACAACATGGCTTTGCCACCAGCCTTCACCTCCTGGGTTGGGGCCAGCGGGGCCATCACTGCTTCGCAGGCGTCGTGCAATTATTGCCCCCTGGGACCAAGCCAGGAGAGGTGCCACACCACTTCCCTGGCACTTACTGGGGACATAGAGGGGGTGTGATGGGGATCCCTGGCCCCCTGCCCTGAACACCGTGCGACGCTGACCCGCGCTTCACCCCGGCGAAGCTGCTGGCGCTGGTGGGGATACGGAAGGGGCTGGAGCGCGTCTTCTCCCGGCACGACCTGAGCTGGCTGGACGGCCTGCTGCCCGAAACGGCCGGGGAGGCGGCGGCGGGGACGCGGCCCGGGCGGCGGCGGGCGGAGGAAGGCAGCGGCGATGGGGTAGGTGGTGCCCCAGGTGCCGGGCTCCTGGGCGCGGGGAACGCCGGGACGGAGCTGCTTGGCGGGGCTGGCGGCAGCGAGGCCCGGGAACGCTGCCAGCCCCGGCCCCGCCTCGCTTCTCCCTCCAGTTGGAGCTGATGCCTCGCCGAGGGCCCGAGATCAACATCTCCGTGAATTAGGGCCCCCACCGGGGAGCGGGGCCAGGCAAGGGGCAGGGGAGGCCGGGGCCAGCCTGCTCCTGCCCTGCTGGCTCCAACGGCCGGCGGGGCCCTGCTTGGCGGTTAGCTCAGCGCGGCGGCCAGGGACGNAGGGGAGGAGGGGCCAGGACACGGCAGAAACCAATCCGGCGGCGCCAGGCCCTGTGCGTTGTGAGCGATGTGCCTTTCGACCAGTCAGAATCCGCGATACGGGATTGGCTTTGATGGGCAGCCCGCTCGCCCTATCGACGGCCGCAGCTCTGCCAAGGCACACGACTGATGTTCCAGGCGACCAATCAGTTCCCGCGGAGTTCCGGAAGAGAGGCCGGGGCAACGGGGAGGGGCGGCGGGCTCTAACCGTCTCGCCGTGCGCTCTCAAGGCAGCATGCTGGG
>VXBO01012482.1:630872-654547 GCA_013400135.1 Rhinoptilus africanus
TATTTAGTTACAAATTTGCACATAGGTTTCACCAGTCAACAAGTTAGAGTCGCGGGGGATGGGAGGGTGGGTGTCATTAACACAAGGCAGGACTACAGCTGGTGAATCTCAAGTGGTTGTGTGCTGATTTGAACTGGGGTTACCCAGCTGCTCCCCTGTGGACTTGGTATTGGGATGCTCTCCTCTCTCCTTTCCTCCTCTCAGAGGGTCCTGAAATACAGCTGTAAGGACAGCTGGATGATGCTGTTGCAACATTGTGCTGTGCTTGGAGTTCAAACCATCTGTGCGACATTCACTTAAAAGAAGGGTAGGTGTAGAGGAAGGGAAATATAAAGGCGCTCCTTTTTCTGTGCACACGTGTGGTCTGGTCTTCAAAACTGGGAGCAGTGACATTACTGAATTGGCACACTTGTTGAAGGAGTTCTTTGATCTACTAGCTTTGATCTTGGTAGGTCATTGTAAGTTCTTGTAACATATATGAAGATTCCTTAGAAGTGTTANTGCTATAAATACTATTTTTTTTTCTGTAGCAACATTGTTACTGCAGTCTATGTTATAATACCATGCTGCCTCTGAATAAGAGGAAAAAAATAGGTACAGGTGAATTAGTATTTGGATTTAAGGGTTCATTTAGTTAGGATAATATGCTTGTCTGAACTCTAACCTTTTGGTATGCCTCATTAATAGATAGTTTCTGTATTTTATTTTTTTTTACCCTAACAACTAGCTCTCTGGTTTTGTTGTGAAGGCGCAGAGGTTTCATTTTGCTTATTTTTGGAGGAATGCCGAGCAAGTGAAATTTATGGAGATGCATCCTGTGAGAGGATAATGTCTTCCTTTTACAACTCATTACCTAAAAATATTTTCTTAGGTACCATTGATTATTTGGAAGTTTTATAAAATACTAGAAATTTTCCCAGTTTTTGCAGTGTTGCACAACATCTTTTCAAATGCATGTAGAAAACAATTATTACCATAAAACAAATAAAAGAATTGGATCCTGTTACTTACTAATTACTTTTCATGGGATGAGACCACTTAATCATTTTTGCTTTTGCCTTTCAGAGGGACTTACGGAGATTTATTTTTCAAACTTCTTTTCATCTTTAGCTCTTCCAAAGCATCCCAGTATCTGAAGGAAAAGTGTCCCAGACTGAGAGGGGTTACTCATGGTTGAGTTATTATGTTGTGTTTGTCAGAATGCTGGTCGTGAGAAGGAACATGTGTGACTGGCTCTTCTGACCAGGGGATATTTTGGAAGTTACTTAACTGTACATACATCCTGCAGGAAAAATTATTATCTATTTGTCAAGTTAAAACAAAACAAAGATGTTTTACTGGCCGATGAACAGCGGGCCAACTGGAAAGCACCTCTCTGGTTGTTTTAACATTTCATGGGCATTAAGTTTCAGCTAGATCCGCAAGTGATTCTAATTTGCCTTCAGTAAAACATAGAGATTACTAATTAACTAAGAGTTTCTTTTAGGAATATCCCTGACCCTGCTGAACTCTTCCCTTTCCAAAATCATGAGTAAAAGTAATGATGCTACATGGCAGGTATGTAGTAAATCAGTCGTATTACAAACCAATGGAAAAGAGGAGATCAGCTTTCAGGGCTATATGGTCTGCTTCTGAGCCATGGTCCTCCATCATAGTGGCTTCAGAGCATCGCCTGTTTGGAGCATATGTTCTTTCACAGCGTCGCAAGGTAGCCAGGGGAAAAGGGAGTCTATGAAGTGGATACTTAAGACTTAGTATTTGTTAGGGTAAACTCAATACGTTATATAAATGTACATCTTTTTCCTGTTTTTCTAAAATAGTAGCAGTAAAAGGCCTTTAAAATGTAACATCTTGAGTTTTCAGTGGGTCATATTTTAGATAGGGATCTCTGCTGTGTTGCTCGTTATGATAGTTTCTTTTAAATGGCTAACTGATGGATCAGTAGTTACATTATGGTTTCTGCTGGTTTTGTAGTAGTAGAGCATGCACAAACCTGTTTATACAGGCCTTGAAAAAATAGCTACCACTAGCCTCAGCTTTGAGAATAGCAGAAAACCCAGTATGATTTTCCATTTGGTATAAGCCTCCAGATAACTTAATTAGTCACTTTAAATGTTGAGACTTGACTCTGTCTGAAACATATAGATTGGCCTGGAAACAGGTTATTGAATTACTAGACTGGGCTACGTTCATCAGATCTGCTTGTATGATTTTTTGAAGCACTGCATCCCTTTGAATTGACAAGAGGTCTTAAACAGTCATTCCCAAGAAGGTGACTTAGAATACTTGCCATCTTGGATAGGTGTGAGCTTTTACATCAGCAAATAAATGCATTTATTCATCTTCTGTTTTGAAGTTTTCTTCGCTTGGTTTTACTGCCTGGGATTTAATACTTGAGCAAGGATCCCACCCTGAAAGTCATGGCTGAATTGATGCAACAATCCTGTTTTATATTGTAATAAATCAGAATATAGAGTTACACCTGCTGTTTCTTGGTTTGAAGTAAGGAAAGAAGAGGGGACATTTCTGCAGGGTTATTAGATAGAAAAAAAACAGGGCAGAAGGGATCCTTAACACATGTGGAGAAGGTGGAGCACTGAAAACATGATTTAGAGTGGACTGAGACAGAATACACTAAGCACTCCTTATTTTCATGTAAATGATGCTTGTTTTAGTAAGGTTTACAGGTCTCCATTTAATGATTTTCTACTGTATGAAGACTGTACATGTCAAGAACAGGCAGTTGATTTACTGGGATTCATGTGAATTTTGAATATACTTCAGTTGTCAGTTCCAGGCCTGTAAATGGCAGCTCTTGCTGCAAAGGATTCTCTTATACATCAGGAAAACTTAGTCATAATTATTTTTGTTTATCAGATGTTGAATATATGATGGCTGCAGGCTGGTTTTTAACACTTGGGTTTGTGATTTTTTTTTTCGATAGTGACTGAAGTGAGTAATGCTTTTTTTGTGCTATACAGAAACTTTTTAATGTTGGCAGCCTCTTGTACCAAGAGAACTCAGTCTGTGTGTTCTGTGGCATAGGTTTTTGAGGGTTAACTGGGGGTGCAGTTATGTTTTTGGGCTTATTGATGTGGAGCAGTGTTTTAATAAAAATTAATTTCTTGTTTGAGATTTCTTGTTTGTGGAAGAACCATAAATCAGACATCTCTGTCCAGAGGTGTGTGATAAGGTGTAATTTGTAGTATTCAAAACTACTTAAATTGGCATAAGGATATATACTGTCAGTTGATTGCTTAAAAGAGAAATCAGGTAAGTGGTTAAATTTACATGAACCATTTGATAGACACTAGCTTATGAATGCCTGCTTATGCGTTTAGTGCAAGAAAATTGAAAACCTAGGATCAACAGTCTCTGGCATGGAAGAGTAGTCCCATAAAATATTGATTCTGATTTACTGTTTTATCTGCATGTTTCAAATACTAGGCGTAGTTCTGAGAATCGACTAGTGACTTGGGGTGCCAGGCTCAAGATCCTTTGAAGGGGCTGGGCTGAGCAGAGAGGAGCTGCCATACAGCTGTTCAGCCCCTCACCTTGCTGCTTGTCTCATCCGTTGTTCTGGTCAGCTGAGCTGAACGCTGAGACCCACTGGAGTGTGTGCTAACATGTCAGGAACACATGGCACAATTTCATACATGGATGTTAGACTTCTGGACCACAGTGCGTGTGAGAAGCACTGTCCTTGTGTCCAGTTACCAAACACAAAGTTGTGTCTGTCTTTATTTACATAGTATCTATAGCAGCCTTTGCAAAATGAACCTTGGCTTTGAAATGAATTTATCACAGCCTAGACCCTGTAGCTGATTGTTTCATTATCTAATAATTGCTCGGTATACATTGGAATAAAGGCTCTCCTTTAGTTAATCCTGCCTTGAGTTAGTCAACTTCCTATTGTATTTGGAGCTAAATAGATTTGCACCCCTTCTCTGCCCCACCCCCCAATCTAATTTACTGCCTACAGAGCTGCTGTTGCAGGCTGCTAAGCTGAGGCGGGTGCATGTACAGCTCCGTTTCAGTGCGGGAGGGCAGTCAGGTGTGTAGCCTCTCAGGGAGCAACCTGTTCCCAGAGGAATGATGTTCTAGCTTACCAGACCTCTTCACAAGTCTACGACAGTCAGTAAAGTGGTACAAAATTGTTTGTTGGNCTTTTTAATGTACTACATTGACCCGTGAAAGTGTCTGATAGCTGCCTGACTTGTCACCAGATGAGCAGTGACTGTAAATGACGCCTCAGGTAGTCTGTGCTTTCTCTACTGAGGTGGGGATGTCCCCAAGCAGCCTGTAGCTCCCCTGCGTTGTTAGGATACTTGGGGCCATCGCTGTAGGGCCAATCACTGGAGGATGATCTCTTGGTGGTTCGCAGATCTGAGTGGCTTCTGTCTTTTTGGGATGAAACTTTTTTCTAATTGAAGAAACTGTTTTCAGAAATGACGGTTCTGGTACTGCTACAACAGGAAGCTTTTCTGTATCCTGTGTCAGAAACAGGTTATTTGTGAGCAGGTGCGGCCTGTTCTGGGAAAAGTACTTTTTTGCAGTAGTGCTACCTAGGAAAGATCAGTTTAGACTTAATATTAGAAACGTGTTTCTAACCCTGTATGTCATTGCCCATCTTGCAAGAATTGCTAGCGTTGGTTGTGATGTTAGTGCTTGCTAGTCGCCTTTACATACACTGACCTGAGGTAAACTCAATCAAGGCATTAACATATAAATACTGATGTAGTTGAGGCCAAATAGCTGTAAATGTAGCTGCTCTGGAGGGAGGAACCAGTGGTGTAACTGGATCTGCGGAGCTGTGGGGCTGCGGCAGCCCTTGGCAGGACGTCAGGAAAGGCCCGTGGCTGCGGTGGAGCAGGAGGATGCGGTGGCGCAGGCTGGCGTGCAGCGCCCCCCCCGCAGCCCCCGTGCAGCCGGCAGCCTTCTCGGGCTCCCACTGGGAATTATCCCTACTTGCAATGGTTTGGGCAGTTAGAATAATGTCTTGGATCCATGTATTCCTAATGAGCCTTACCAAGTAAGGTGCTTATTAACTGCCCAAACCATCTCGCAAAATAATCCAAAAATAGCACAGTGACTGGTTACTTTATCACTTTGCTGCAGATCTGATTAGGGTAGAGCAGAGTGCCTAAATTTTGCCACATGAGCAGCGTATTAAGTCTTCCAAGAATGCCAACAATAAATGGTTGGTTGGGTTGGTGGTTTTTGTTTGTTGTGTTTTTTTCCCGCAAAAAGTTTATTTTTTGGTTAAAAAGTAAAATTTGTTTGCTATATTTGGGGTAGTTTGATTTTTTTTAAAAATTTTTATTTTTAAAATTAGTAGTATGTGATCAGCATGGGCCACTTCTGTTCACAAGAGACATCTGGTTGATTAGGTAGTTTCTTCCTCTACTGTTAGTGATAAGGTCTCCAACTGTTCATCCTCTCTAGCCTTGTGTTAGTGTGTGAGAAACTGTATTGATTTACACCAATGTCAGATGTTCTGATTTGAAAATGCATTGAAACTTGCTTGGGAGACTGGCAGTGGTTCAGCTATTTTAACATTTTGCATATGGATTTTCAGTATTTTCACACTCAAGTTATATTTGTATTGTGGTATGTTATTAAGCTCTTATTAAAAATCAAAACAAAACCTAAAAATTGGCGCTCAACATATGTAGAAATAATGAAAGCGGCTGCCTTTTCTTGCAGTGATATAAAACTAAGATGAAAGTACTGTACATGAAGCAAGATTTTGGTGTGAGACTTTAAATGTGCAAGGTCTCTGGAAGTAGAATTGCAAACGTAAAGAAGAGCTGAAAGGCAGCAAGAGTTGAAAAGAGCCGTGAAAAGAACAGACTGCACCAATATTACCCAGCTTGTACCCCAAGTAAAGTATCTTTAATTCATTTTAACTAGTATTTGCATAATCAGTGGTAAAAGGACAGACTTCATTAGAGATTCCTGTATGCAAAATGTACTTCCTTGCAAGTTGATAGAGTATTTGTGAATGGTGAATTAGCACTGGTTTAGGTTCAAGCGGTGTATTGTTGCAGGTAATGTCCTGTAAATTCTGGACAAGTGAGCCTGGCAGGCAGTAGTCAGGGAGAAAATGGTCCCTATCTTTACCCAAGTGTCAAAAAATGGAGGTTTAAAACTTGGAGTGGGACAGCTTCTGGAAGGCTGGTGCAAGGCTGGAGTGCTTACCTTTGCCTGGGTGTTGTCGGGCTGTTCTCAGGTGGAAAGTCAGGGCTTGCCAGAAGCCCCGTGGAATGGTTCTGCAGCGTTTGTTGTTCTGAAGTGCAGTTGCTTCAGTGGTAGGTGGTGTTTTTACTCCTTGTGATACGTCTTCAGAAAGGGGGACTGCTGCTGAATTTAGGGGAGTAATTGAAAAAGAAAAGAAAATCCATTAGCATGTAATAGAGTTTCTTGTACGTAGTTCTCAACAATATATAACGAATAATCACTTATGCACACAGTGGGATTTTCTGACGGTCACCAGGTCACACAAAATTGTTGCAATAGGAATAATATTTCTAGCATATTCGTGAGGCAAAATGCCGTGTGTCGTCTTGGGGCAGAAAATGAAAAACCCTGAAGTATTCCTGTAGATAAGGGTGAATTTTCCCAGAAGTCAGTTTTGTGTCGGAGCTCATGCCCACAGGGAGTCCTCAAGCTGTCTGGCTGGACGGAACCTGGGATTTGAGTTCTGCAGAGGGGAATCTGAGTGTAGGGATGCATTTTGCTGTGACTTGTAAATAGCTCTTCTTTGTAGTAAAAATGCATATTGCTGCTTTAGGTCACTAATTTTCTGCTTGTTTAATGTTACATTGACAGTTCTATTCTTTTAGGACCATTGTCTGGACTAACCTAGGAATCTTGTTTCCTGGAGCCCTAAATCGTAGCCTGCTGTCTTAGCTGTGATATTTGTGCCTTGGCACACAAGATATAATAATAATACCTGTAAGTTTGCCAATATCGTGCATGTCCACCGAGATGTGGAACTCATGTGCTGTGTTCCCCAAACCATCTCTTTCTCCCTGGTGCCCATTGTATTCTTGGCGCTGCATTCCACCGGGCACCCAGGCTTGGCTTGTACACCGGGGATAATGTTACAGGATATTTACAAATCAAAAGAGAGAAGAAATAACACGAGTTCCTCCTGAATAGCAGTGCTCTATGTAGCTCTCCAGACTCCTGTTAACATTTTTCACATAAAGGGCCACTTAATGAATTTGCAGATGGCCTGATTTGATATTTTTTGAATTAGAAACTGTCCCTTTCGTGGGATGTTGTGTGATAGGACTGAATATGATGGTAGATTACTGCTGGCATGAGAAAGATGTGGGGAATTATTAGGGGGAAATGGAGAAAGGGAGATGAGGCTGGGGCATGGAGTGGGAAGGGACAAGCGTGTCTCATTTCTGCGGCATATTTAAGGCACTGGTAGTGTTGAACAGATAATGTCTAATTATGAAGTAAGTTTTTTAATCTTAAAATATTACTGAAAATAGAGGAAATTATGTCTGAATTTGGGACAGATTCTGAAATGTAGTTCTGCTCTCATTAGAGCATGAGTCAGGTATCCTTGTTTACTCTGGCGAGCTGTCATAAAACTACAGCGTGTTATGTTGAGTAATTCCATGAACTTGTATTTGGAGATCATGTGGGCCACTGGTGGGACAGCATTATTGCTGCTCAGTTGGAATACCTGCTTGCTTAATTGTTGGGCATATCTGTTCCTGTCTAGAAAACATTAATGACTGTGGTAATACTAAGTATCAGCTTGGAAACAGATGTTTTAGGTTTGAATTTGTCCTGGTTTAGGGTAGAGCAGAGCCAACTTTCTATTCGGCTATGGTGCTTCTACTCAAAACAAAATCCTTGTGCTACATTACTTGAAATTACTTTTAAAGTAGAACTGAAAGGCATCTCGGGAAACCTCCTGTCTCTCAGATAGGTTCAGCTATATCAAAGTCATCACTGACAGCTTTTTTTCATGACAAGGTAGACAGACTTAGGTGACAAAGATGCTGCAGCCTTGTGTGGCAGTGTGGTTTAGTGGTTAACTGTCCAAACACGAGTAACATTTTTTTTCAGTATTTAATCTGACTCACTCTTGCTGTAGTTTCTAAGATCTTGTTAATTGTAATTTTTACAATAAACTGTTTTACGTGTAGAGTTTTTTCTTTTGTGATTTCAACTACTTCAATCTCAGTGGGTTGACTGGATGATTTTTATGGGTGTGTCCTATAATCTGTGCAGTTAAAACATGAGTATGATAGTACAGTTAAATTATTGTGTGTTTTTTCTAATGTTTTAGATTTAGTATACAACTTCAAAAAGGATAAAATTATTTTTCTAACTTGGCAAACAGGTTGAATCATTTATTTTGGACCAAGAAGATCTTGATAACCCGGTACTTAAAACCACGTCGGAGTTATTCTTATCGAGTGCTGCAGAAGGTGCGGACTTGAGAACCGTGGATCCAGAAACCCAAGCAAGACTAGAAGCCTTACTGGAGGCAGCAGGTACTTTCTTTGCATACTGTTTTTCTGAACCTAACTTGCGCATAATTCTTACAGAGTTTGAGGGTTGCTTGGTCTGCTCTTTATGTATGTACAAAGTTAGAAAAGTTCATTTGAATTAAATGATATTTCATTGACCAGATGAGATTACATGTGTTACCAGAGGGAGGATTAAAGGGAGAGAATGGAAGGAAGCAGACTGGCTGAAATGTCACTTTTTCCCCGTGGCTTTGGTCAATATGTAATTATTTATTCATTACTCCCAAAATTTACAAGTGAAATACTTGTTTCTCTGTTTTGACTTTCACAAAAATATTTTTCCATTCTGTAGTTCTGAGATAAAACTGTTGGAAAATATGTATTTAATGTTCATGTTTCATGACCAGACTAGATGAAGGTAGTGCCACTACATTTGTTACTTTTATAGTGAAAGCTTGACTAATTTAAGTCTTTGAGATTTGTGACTTGGGTGTTTGCAATGGATTTGCAAATTATCTGTCAGTTTCAAAATCCCAAGGACAAAAAGATGGAAAAAACTTGCTTTGAAATAAATCCAATCTGATCATTATGGGTGCATACTCAGCCTAGTAGTGGTGTGCTGAAATTAGAGTTTTCAGACTTTAGCTTTGAACACACTTAAGAGACAGATGAAATAGCATTTATTTGCGGGGGTGTTTAGATGTAAAGCTATTTGCAGTTTTAAAGGAGAACTTCATTCTGAGGAAGCAGAGGGGGCAAGGGATTCAAGCTTTGGGCTATCTTTGCATTTTGAATTTGAAAAAAAACCCAAACCAGCCAGCCCAGCTTGCAACATAGCATAGCTTTTGTCAGCAGAAAGTTGCAGCAGCTTAATTACAGGTGGATCTCTAAAATTATTCTAACCTGGTGTAACTCTTAGGGACTAAACTTTGCTTCGCAGGGAAGATAGACTATTTCTGGAATGCTGTGGGCACTAAGAGAATTTGAATAATCTGATCCCTTTTTAAGCACTTTTAAAATGAAGATCAGTTTCAGTTTCTCTCGTGTACCTGATGGCTGGTGTGTCCTAAAATCTATTGCTAGCTTTATAAATCATCAGTGGAGATATCTGATGGCTAGTGTTACAAGGGCAGTCAGTCTAGGACTGCGGTGTTCAAAATGATTTAATGGGATTTAACAAATTTAGGAGGTACCACTGCTTCTTATAATGCTTGTGAGAATGTTTTCTTTAGATTTCTAAGCAGTATCTGGCCAGTTTTCCCCAGGATTAGATGATGTGGTTTTAATCTTAAATTTCCATGCTTTGATTCTCCACGTGCTTGAAGTAGGGATGCAGAAAATGGGCAGAACAGAAGGAACATGGAAAGAAGAGCAAATTTAAAAAAAAAAAAAAAGAGTGCCTTTGATTGGGAGCTCTCTCTCAAAAAAGACAGGACAAAATTAATACCACTTAATGAATGTGTGAGATCAAAAGACAGAAGAAAGTTCTCTATTTAAGCAGCAGTTGTTTTTCCCACTGTGAATTTGAACACTAAAAATACCATTAGGCTAACCTAAAGGAGACCCTGAGAATCTGGTAGTTTATTAACAAAAGCCGTAATTTGAAAGTGAAAAAGAAGCTAGTGTTTCTGGGACATGTTCTAGTATCTTCACTGTATTTCTCTAGCTAGTTTGGCTAAAAATACCCTTCTAAGCTTAAGTCAGCTGCTAGGTTTCCATCATTGCAACAAACAAAGCAGCCTGGTGTTGTGACTTTGTATTGGTTTGCACTTTGGCCAAACAAAGTGTTTTCTCCTTATTAATTAGTTATTTTAGTCCCTAGCATTGAAAAAGTAGATGGCAGAACTGTTGCTCGAACAAGTAGTTTAGCTCTGTCCTTGTCTGGTGTGGTTTCCAGGGTGGCTTGGCCTTCATTGTGATGATCCCCTTTCCTTCTGGGAGGCTTGATCCTAACTTACAACCTAGAGGAAAATCGGTCTTGTGTTTAGTGTCTCAGATTTCCTAGTGTTTCTCACATGTAGGATTCGTGGCTTTGTTATTAGGATCTTAATGAGTATGACTTGCAAAACTCGTTTTGCTCATTCTTCATGAACCCTTTAATGCTCAGCTCTCACATGAACATGCTGTTTATTAATTTGGGGAGGTGAGTTTTAGCAACTGCAGTCAGATGGGAGTTCTTCAAATTTCTTATGCAGAAGTGGTTTTCAACCATTGCACTCTAAGATTTGTGGTAGTTTTGTTTTGGTTTTAAGTAGCTGTCTTGATTTGGGAGCCAGTTAGGCCTGCATGTGCAGGTGTAGAGGACAGAGGTCAGTTGAACTGCCTAAAAAGGTTTATATGCACTATATTTACCCATCATAAGAGTGCTGGATATTTTTTTTTTGCAGTTCAGCTTGTTTATTCTATTTCCAAGAGGATTTAAGATATTTTGTGGTTTTGGATGCTGAGGGTGACAGCCTAAAGTAGAATTTCTAGCAAGAGGATTGAGCCTTGCCCCTCTCGACATAGCAGCAAGTATATGTACATACACATACACACACAAGCAGCGATTAGATTCCTTATGTTTACTAAGTCTTTTGAAAACCTGTCTGATTAGCTTTAGTTTGGACAACGATACTTCCTTCTGTAATCTGTTTAGGCAAAGCACAGGCACTTTGTTAATGAACAACTACTATCTTTAAACAACTGTCTGAGATTTTATTATTTCACAAAAAAAATAGTTTTACATTCTGAAGACTGAGAGACTCCACTGTTCTATGAATGTGGTAAATATGAGTTGGTTTCATCTTCAGAAACTGAAGGTGAATTGAAACTATTGAATCCTGTTCTTTGGGAAGTTATCCAAAACAAACGAAGTCTTTTGTATACCTTCGACTCCTAGTGGCAAAGTGATTTATAGGGAAAATAACCTACGGAAAGAGAACTATACTCTTTGGACATGTTTCCATTTTTTCAGACTGTAATTAAACAGATTCTTTGTATTCTGACTGGATTCATATTCTGCACTAGAAACATTCAGTTCCACTGTTAATTGGTCTACTATTGATTTCTTAAAATAATATTCCAGGTCTGAACAATCATGGTTCTTTTGTGGATCTTCAGTAAGGTTACCATTAGATTTCCATTGTAGGGGCAGTAGGTGGCTGCTGGAGGATGAGAGCTCGTTGCTGCTGTGGATGAATGGGTATAGTGTTCAGAGCTCCTGCTCTTCGCAGGTTCCTCCGTGGGTCCCTCAACATATGTTCTTAAAAGGGCAAACTCACCTTCAAAGAGTTGGGGAAAGTTTGGCAGGTTAAAACTGTTTCATTTTCTGGTCCCACCTTTTATCGGCACCAGGAAGGGAAGATGACTTGCTTAAGTAGTGCAGTCTTGTTTCTGGAGTACAGGTTGCTCTTAAAGAGGATAGAGAAAGCTGTTGGTTGAAGCATGTGGTCAAATAAAAATCCCAGATGCCAGTTTGGTGTATTCTGCACCCAAAACACGTAATTCCACAGAAAGTTGTAAAACGTCAAAATGTTAATCCCTGCACTTAAAATATCCTGTCTGTAGTGCTTCAACATGGTTTTGCTGAGTTTTCTGGGAAGCGACATAGAATGTTACTAAACTAATTTTTAACTTGAGGAAATAGCTTGGGCACCTGTGTCCTTACCAGCAGATCTTTTTGAGCATGCTCCTTCTCAATCTGAATGTTGAAGCACTTTGACAATGAAGCACCAAAAACAGATGCAGAAGAAAGTAATAAAGAAACTCTTTGTCATTGGAGGACTTGGTATTCCTGTGGAGTACAGAGGGAGGAGCGTCGTTAGCAGTGAGTTCTTTAGATGTCCTACTATTGTTTATAAAGAGGCTTGTGAGGAAAATCAGGGTATTTTGGAGAGGAATCATGTTCAGCCAGGGTTTTGCTTATGGAAGCAGATGTGAGTAGCCCATCCTTGTGTTCAGACAGGGAGCAGTTATATACATCCTTCTGTTCTGTTGAAATACAGGATTAAAAGTAACTAGAGACCCTCACATAAATGGTTTGGTGTGTTTGAGACTGTGGGGGAATAAATCTACTGTAAATGCTGGAAGATAAATCTAGTTTTAATAATGAGTGTCTGTTAATACCTGGAGCATTTCAGTAGTTGACTCAGGCATGAGGGCTGGTGGGATGGGGGGGAGGGGGGAATAGGTTGTGTGTTCTGGAACTGGGGAAGACAAAAAATGGAAGTAATCACCCCCTTGGTGGAAATACAGAATACAGGTCAAAATATGAGTGGGACCAGGTAAAATCTGCCTGCTTTAGGATTAACTGAAAGGATAGAGTGAGATTCAGCAATTGTAAAATTGAATGCCTTCCAGTGTGTGTGTGTATCTCTGTATTTACTCACTTTCCAAGCTGTCCACCACACCTGCTTTTTTTTTTTTTTTGGTGATGTGACCAAACCCATTCACTATTCACTAACAGCAAGGGTTTTTTTGATTAAAATAAAATGAAGCAAACTATATTTGTTTTCCCCAACATTAGAGGGCTTGAATGTGACAACATAGAATCATAGGATGTGTTGGCCTGGAAGGGCCCTCTAAAGGCCATCCAGTCCAACCCCCTGCAGGGAGCAGGGACATCTCTAACTAGACCAGGTTGCTCAGAGGCTCATCCATCCTGGGCTTGAATGTCTCCAGGGATGGGGNTGTCACTAAGTAAAAAAACTATGTCACTAAGTACCACATCTACCCTTTTCTTAAAACAATAAACAATTCTTTTGATGCAGCCCAGGATGCGCTTGGCCTTCTGGGCTGCAAAT
Source organism: Rhinoptilus africanus (assembly GCA_013400135.1). NCBI lineage: Eukaryota > Metazoa > Chordata > Aves > Charadriiformes > Glareolidae > Rhinoptilus > Rhinoptilus africanus. The sequence continues at coordinate 644,158 of VXBO01012482.1, forward strand.
AGATAGACCTGTGATCCAGCGCTACTGGGCAGTGAGCTGTGGTCCAAAAGAACAGCTCAAAAGATGTCACAGTTTGCTTTCATCCTACATTGGAGAAACCCCTTATAAAGTGTCAGAAACTGGGCTAGGTACGTTCTTTGATCACATTGTTTATGATCAAGAAGATTCATGTGTGGACCTGGTGTTTCTTTTCTTAGAGCTCATGAATAACTTGTGATTGAAATGGAGGTGGGCATCTAATCCATGAGAAACTTAACCTCTAAAGGGTTATCCATGGTCCACATCAAACTGTAGAAGTTGAGGGCTGCTGAAAACAGACAACTAACGTTTGTCAATTTAGTGACTGCACCTCCGTGCTCGTGGAATGTAACATGTATGTCTAGATTCATGTCAGTGTTCTTGAATGAAGAAGAAAAATAGGTTCTTTATTGGCGGGAATCCAAGAGAGGATTGCTGGAATTTGAGCAAAGATGGAACTTTAGTGTAAAATTGTAGCAATATCAAATTCGAAGTATGTTTAGCTGCCTTCATCATGGCAAAAGTCTTACCCTTACTGCAACTGTTTTTACTGATACATACATATTTTTTTTAAACCAAGAAAGGCTTTTCACCCTAATTTTTTCTGTTCTGAAATACATGGTGTTATATGGATATGGTATACAGCTCAAATAAGAGGAACAGTTTTCATTAAGAAAGTCCAAATAGGCTTTGTTCTAGGCGTTTCTGTAGAGATCAAAGCTGTACTACTGGTAAAATCAGCACTGTCATGTTAACTGGAAAACTTTTGCTTTTTGAGATACTGGTATGTTACAGTGACTTGCTCATTTTCTTTCTTCACCATCTAAAGATTCAGAGTGGGAAGGAATATATGGTATGTGAAACGTACAGGTATATTGTGCTTTTGAGTAAGTTGGATAAACTGTCTGAATTTTGTGCATGTAACTGAATTATTAATATTAGATTTGTCTGAGGTTTTGCATGATTTAAATTTTTTTTTCTAATCTAGTAGGCTTTTAGATTCAGTGAAATTAACTTCCATACTTTGAAAGTGTGTTAAGTGTACCAGCTTCATTTTTTTTTTTGGCTCTTTTTCAGTTTGATTTTGCTGTGAAGAACCATTTCATTGTCTTAATGCTTAAATTGATGCTTTTAGATATCATATAGCTAAGTTGTCGTACCAGATCTGAACACTATGCTTTTGGAATTCCTTGGCAAAGGGATTTCTCTGACTCACGAGATTTTAGCTTTTCTTCAATGGGGATGGGGAGTGTGAAGAGACAAGACAAAAAAGTTACAAGTTCTGATTTGTGAAGTATTAACATAGGCCAGGCTAATCCTCAGTCTCTTAAGTTGTCTGCATATTTATACACATCTATATATCTCGGAGGTCATTGTTAATCAGACAGTTCTCCACAGCCGTACTGTAAACAATTTGTGCAGTTATCCTTTTAACAGGATTTTTTCAAAGTCCTGTACACACACATATATATATGTATTTTTTTTTTAACAACTCTACTTCTCCTTTCTATTTTACTTCTACCATATTTTATTTCTGATGCCAGTTGGATTCTTCTGCAAGTTAAACCCCCCATTGCTCTTCTGTTCTGTTATGGGAATGTTCCTGGTTAAAAACTTTTTTCCATTTGGAAAATTGTTTTCAGGACTTCTTATTATACTAGAACTTGGGGTAGCCTCAGCCAAAGGAGGAAAGTAGGGAGGGTTTGAGTAGGAAAAAAAAAGCAGTGCTTTATTGACAGGCCTACGTAATGCTTGAATTGAGATGGAGGCTAGCCTACACCAACAGGAGATGCTACTCTTTTTTTTTTTTTCTTTTTTTTTTAAAAAAAAACCCCCAAAACCCGCATGTATGCTTCCTTTATCCATCAAAGTGAAAATAATCATGTACAGGCTTGGCAGCGGGGGGCAGAAGCTTGCACTGTGCTGTGTGCTGCTGCCGATGGTGTGACGCTGTGGTCGGTACTGGGGAGCTGGTACCCCTCCCAGGGCACGAGGACTCAGCGTGGGACAGCCAGCGAGAGTCCTGTTTGTGGACAGGACATTGGAGTAAGATTTTGTTTTGGTTGTCTTGAGATTTGTGCTAGAGCTGGTAAATAAAAATCTTGCGTAGCGCTCTTGCAGGTAAGCTAGTTATGTGGGGCTGTGATATTAATCAGGTACAGGAAAAAAATTAAAACATTACCTCAAACCACAGGTCATTTAAAGGTAAAAAACTGACTTACACAGACTTGGGGGTTAAGTTTGCATTTTTGATTGTTTCTGCGAATTGTTCAGAGCAAAGTTTGAGTATTAAGCGAATGCTTCATAGTATGCAGAAGATCAAATCTGGATCTCCACACTAAGATTTCAGGGTTTTTTGATGTTCTGTAGCTTAATGATGAAGTGTGGTGGCATTAACTAGTGCCAGCCACTTAGCTCCATACTAGACAGACTGGTAAGTCACGTTGGTAGTCTGAATGTGTAGCCGCCCCTTCTGGGGCTGATTGGAAGTATACTGAGATGGAACATAATTATAATGGAAGCAAGGCTGCTTGCTACATGTTTAGGTAAGAGTTGCTTAAACTGTGGAGTTGGTGTGTGGGGATGAGTGTTTGGGACACGTGAGAGGAATTAACTGAGCTCTTGTTGGACCTATAATACGTTGCTCTTCTATCAGTTTTTAAATTGTATTAAATATTTGGTTTGGTTTTTTTGTACTGAGTCATTAATATTTTGCAGTATATGGTGAAACAGGTGAATCTGCTTTTTTCAATTGGTAACTCACCTTTGACAAAATATTTCTATTGTATATTTAGGAAGTAGTTACAATAAACAAATAATAATATATGTATAGTGTAAATTGTCAAATTCTGCTTATTTCTGTAAAGTCAAGCAACTTTTTTACCAGATTAATGAAAAATAAAATTATGTAAAATATACTACCACTCATCTTTGATTCTACTTATGGAAGCAAGTGTCTTGCAGTGAGGTATGAGCACCTTTGTTGCCTGTTGTAAATTATTTTCTGCCTTTTTAAAGACCTTATTTTGAAAGCTGAGAACTTAAAACTTTTGATTTAAAACAAGATGTAGTACATTAAGCATTTTGCGCAAAACCAGACTTTTATTATCATAAAATCGTAGAACGGTTTAGGTTGGAAGGGACCATAAAGGCCATCTCATTCCCACCCCCTACCCTGGGCAGGGACACCTCCCACCAGCCCAGGTTGCTCCAAGCCCCGTCCAACCTGACCTTGAACCCCTCCAGGGATGGGGCAGCCACAGCTTCTCTGGGCAACCTGGGCCAGGGGCTCACCACCCTCGCAGCAAAGAATTTCTTACTGAGACCTCATCTAAATCTCCCTTCTTCTGGTTTGAAGCCATTAGCCCTCATCCTACCACTATGTGCCCATGTGAAGAATCCCTCCCCAGCTTTCCTGTAGGCCCCCTTCAGGGACTGGAAGGCCGCTATAAGGTCTCTCTGTAGCCTTCTCTTCTCCAGGCTGAACCCCCCCAGCTCTCTCTGCCTGTCCGCACAGCAGAGGGGCTCCAGCCCTGTGATCATCCTTGTGGCCTCTTCTGGCCCTGCTCCAACAGGTCCATGTCCTTCTTGTGCTGAGGGCTCCAGAGCTTGACAGAGTACTGCAGGTGGGGTCTCACCAGAGCAGAGGGGGAGAATCGCCTCTCTGGACCTGCTGGCCACGCTGCTTATGATGAAGCCTGGAATATGGTTGGCTTTCTGGGCTGCCAGTGTGCATTGCTGATTCATGGTGAGCTTGTCATCTACCAACACCCCCAAGCCCTTCTCCTCAGGGCTGCTCTCAATCCATTCTCTGCCCAGCCTGTTGCCCCAGCCCAGGTGCGTGCAGGAACTTGTACGTGGCCTTGTTGAGCTTCCTGAGGTTCATATGGGCCCACCTCTCGAGCTTGTCCAGGTCCCTCTGGATGGCATCCCTTCCCTCCAGTGTATTGACCGCACCACACTGCTTGTGTGTTGTTGGCACACTGTCTGGGAGTGCACTCAATCCCGCTGTCCATGTTGCTGACAAAGATGTTCCAGTCCCAGTACCAACCCCTGAGGGACAGCACTTGTCACTGGTTTCCACTTGGACATTGTGAGGTTGACAGCAACCCTTGGAGTGTGGCCATCCAGCCAGTTCCTTATCCACTGAGCAGTCCATCTATCAAATCTGTGTGTCTCTAATTTAGACTCCAGGGTGTTGTGCAGGACAGTGGCAAATGCCTTGCACGAGTCCAGGTAAATAACATCTGTTGCTCTCCCCTTATCCACAAAGGCTGTAACACTGTCATGCCTGACAAATCTGCTGACCTTCTATGCCCTTGGTTTGGCTGTCACCAGTCACCTCCTTATTTTCTGTGTGCCTTAGCAGAGTTTCTGGGAGGATCTGCTGCATGATCTTGCCAGGCACAGAGGTGAGACCTGACCGGCCTGTAGTTCCCCAGGTCTTCTTTTTTTTTTCCATTTTCCAGCCAGTGGGAACTTCACTGGACTGGCATGACTTTTCGAACATGATGGAAAGCGGCTTAGCAACTTCGTCTGCCAGTTCCCTCAGGACCTGCAGATGGATTTCATGTCCCATGGACTTGTGTGCCTTCAGGTTCTTTAGATGGTCTCATGCTTCATCTTCATCTACAGTGGGTGGTTCTTTATTCTCATAGCCCGTGCTTTTGCCTTCTATGACTTGGGTGGTGTGGTTAGACCCCTTGCTGGTGAAGATCGAGGCCAAAAAGTTGTTCAGTACCTCAGCCTTCTCCATATCATGGCTGACCAGTCTCCTGTTTCCTTCCAGAGAGGGCCAGCATTTTTCCTGATCTTCCTTTGGTCACTGACATACTTGCAGAAACTTTTTGTGTTGCCCTTGATGTCTCTGGCCAGATTTAACTCTATCTGGGCTTTAGCTTTCCTAACCTGATCCCTGGCTGCTCAGACAGTTTCTCTGTGTTCCTCTTAGTCTATCTGTCCTTGCTTCCGCTCTCTGTAGGCCTCCTTCGTGCCTTTGAGCTTATCCAGGAGCTCTTTGTTCATCCGTACAGGCTTCCTGGTTTTGTGTATATGAAGTGTCTAAATACTTAAGGATTCAACACATACTAGGGAACTCTTTTTCTTAAAAATAAATTATTACATTGCACAGATTTATCCTTGTATCCATCAAGAAAATACTTGCTGTGGGGAAAAAGGCCCAGTGCAGTTCTGGAACAACTCTTTTCCCCGTGTAATGAAGCATTATCTCTAAAACAGCAATTACTAACGTCATTTAGCCGTCAGATTTTCCTCAAATTCTGTACAGCTTCTCAAAACTTCTTGAAAAATAGGGCTGAAAGAAATCTCAGGAGATCTACTTTTACCTCCTTCTCTTCCTTCTACCCAGGCAAATCTAGCTGTGCCTGTGCCGTTCCTGGTGGGTGGCTTTAAGAACCGGGCAGACAGACTGAAGCTCCACAGTGTGCCAAGCCAACTGCAGTCCTTAGGATGAGAAGGTTTTTCTGAGCATCACTCCTCAGTGTTACATGCTGGAATATGTAACTTGGGGGCGAAGGGGGCACTAAGCTGTTTTCAAGGAGGTTCACGAGGGAAGGAAGAAAGTTATCATCCTGAAGCAGTTAGGTTTTTTGTGAAGTTGCTTTGCCTGCTTGTTTTATGCACCATACCCGTGTTCAGTATGCCCTTTCCCAATGCAGCCATCCTCAGAACCGACTTGCAGACTGTTGTCTTCCTCAGTTCTTTTTTTTGTCTGAATAACCATCAAATCTTTCTTTGCCCTTAACTCATATTATTTAGGCTTTCATCTGCTCTTGTTCTCCTCTGGAGTCTCTGTACGTGATCTTTGTTCTTCAGAGCTTGTTGCCCCAAATGGGTCATATTACTCAAGTTGGGCTCTACTGATAGGTGGAGAGTAGGAGTGGTATTTCGTCTGTCCTGCAAGCTGTGCTTTTGTTTATATATCTCAGTCTGACTTTTGCAGGAGAAATGTTGGTTTGCAGGTTGAATCTTACTTCAGATCTACCAATACTTTTCTGAAGAACTGTTAGCTGAACAAATTATTCTGTGTTTGTGCAGTTGATTATTCCTGCATGTTTGTTTATTTATTTATTTACTGACACCCCAGTTTGGATATGGCCTTTAAAAAACCTTGAATCTGAATCTTTGTAAAGGCTAAAATTCTGTCTTTGCTTTCAAAGAATTACGTGGCTTTTCAGTAACAGAGGAAGGCCACAGCGAGCAAGGATATTCTAACCATCTTGGCCTGACATCCGGTTTGCTTTGCTTTGTAGTGCCGAAACCAAGGAAGCAGTGTGTTTTGGAAGCCTTCATAGGGAAAGGAGCATGTAGTAAGATTTAATAATGAAAAGAGAAGCTTGCAATAATATGGCTGTGCTTTTGGCTATTAGCCTTCTATAATAGTGAGCTCGCTCAGTGCCTGATCTTCCTAAACTGTATAGACAGAATTAGAGATAGAACAACATTATTTTAGTCTTTACTCAGGTAAGAGTAAAGACCTGGAGAGAAATAATGGAAGGAGTTTGCTTTAGTAAAATCTTAACTGGTCAGACTTTTCCATATTTGCTATTTGAAGCAGCTCTATCCAGAAGCTGTCCATTGCACTAGTGCTTGTTGCAGTTTCTCCCTGCATTGTGCTTCAAAGCAGGTCAGTAAAGCTTGTGTTCTGTGGTGTCCCACGTTGGATACTGTGGCCTCTGATGGACAACAGCTCCACCTGAAGTGGCAGAGCTTCAGAGACACTGACCGAGGTGAAAATGCATCTCTTGGTGCACCTGTGTCCTCTTCCTTCCCTTTTTGTTTTTGAACTGTAGGAGGATGCTGGAAAAAAAAAAGCTGTGATGGTAGGAGTCCCCTGGACTGTCCTTGTAGAGGGGTGGTTTTTACAAGTGCATTAACAGTAAATTGGTGCATTCTTTCCTCAAGTTGGGTCATGGTAAAAGAAATTCCTTATTTTCTTTCCAAAACCTGTAGAATCTTGATTTTTTGATTGTTTTGTACTCTGTAATCTACAGTGGCATTCCCCAAGATCTTATTTTCAGGATGGTTTGTTTTGCAGTGTGTGTGTCAGGCAGTACACTGAAAGGCTGTGGATCTTCTTAGGTAGAGGAGAGGTTTTATGAACGGTTTCTCAAATGTTCAGTTTGAAACACGAATTTATATGCTAGTCTGTGCTATACACTGTTAGGGTGGTGATCTTTTTTTTTTTTTTTTTTTTAAAGAAGTGATGAGCTTGGTCAGCCTCAGAAAATACTTGCATATTTTGGCTTGTTTTGCCATGCATAATTGGCATAAACTGCGGGCTAAAAGTCCATGAGCTTCTGTGTGTAGTTGATACTGTTACTGGCCCTCAAATTTTACTCTTAGTTCTTTGCTTGAAAACGTAAAAGCATTGTCACATTTTTTTTTTCCCCAGATAGTTACTGAGTACTGTACTGAGCCAGCACTATTTTCTGATTTGGGAGGGCAGTTACAGCCCATTTGGATGCAGTTTCCCACTGAATGCTAGAAATGTGGAGAAAAGAGTTCAAGTGGGATGTTTGCCTATAAATAGCATTTAAAAGTTATTTGAGATCTTCCTGCATCTCTGTTGTGCGTGGGGGTCATTTCCTGGTCTTAGTCTCCATAGGAGTATGATACTTTTCTTCTGTAAGCCTTAGGTCACCTGGGAAAATAATGCCAGTCTTCTCTTCTCCTACCACCAAATAGGTGAGAGTGTCTGTAAAGTAACTTGTTTTCAAGGGTCAGAAGCCATAAAGTAGATGAGACTTAAAATATTTGTCTTAGTTAGAATGCCAGATACCAAGAATAGGAATTTTGTGCACCTTTTTCAGCATGCATAACTTTTTTTGTTTTCTTCTCTTGATGTTTCTTGGAGATACGTAGGGTTTCTCTTTGCTCGTTGTCCTCCCACAGTGGATGGTACCATTTCCACGTTCCTCCTTTCTGTGTTTCAGTAGCATTCTTAGCTCTTTGAGGTATATCTTTCAGAATCTTGGAGGCAAGCAACTGTCAGACTTGAAATGAGAAAATATTAGTTTTTCTTTCTGATAAGGCATGAAGGGAAGAACCAGGAGTTACAGAATAATTGCCTACTGTTGTCCTTGGTATTTTTCTGTAAAATAATGAAATAAACCTTGTAAATTTTCCCATGTTTGATGGCACAAAGTAAAGCATTTATTTTGAAGCTTTCCACTCAGAGGTCATGATTTCTGCTTCTGGATCACTTACAAAGTTGCTGCCTTTATAGTTGTATGGGTAAATATTGTAAGCACTGCAATCTCAAATAAAATAAATTCCCCAAGAGTGACTTGGGGGTTTAGTACTCCTTTGTGTGTAAGCAACCAGAAGCAATCTGACTCTTTTTGCCCGGTCTCTAGCCTGGAAGTACAGTAGTGTCTGAGCTGATGTCCAAAGCTCTGAATTTGGAGCCTACCTCCTTTGGTTCTTGCTGGGGTGCTGGGTAGACTGTACCAGTTCCTGCACATGGGTTTGGCAGCGCACAGTGCCGTTGGGATGCAGCTGAGTGTGTTGCTGTGTCTGCGTGCCTTCATGCGTGGTGTGACGGGGCGGGAGCAGGGGACTGCCCGGCTGGAGGGGAGATGTGCTGAGGCTGCCATTTCAGTCTGCCTCCATTTAAAAGCTAAACAAAGCCAGGCAAACAATTCAGCTTGGGGCTGAAGTTTTCCCTTAGCTAATCACAGAAGTACTGACAAGCATGATACAACTAGAAGAGCATTTGTTTCAAGTGCATAAACGCACTTCAATACTTGCTGGTGCTGCAGCCCTGGAGTAGAGGTAGCAGGATTGTTGCAGGAGGAGGTAAGAGAAGGCTGGCAATGCAAAAAGCATCAGGCACCCAAGCTGTGATTTTGCTGCCATGGCAAATTTTTCTGGGTGTGCATTGCTGGCTTTTATCTATGTTAAGGGTGGGGGAAAAAACCCTAAAAAAATTCCTGACTTGATAATTCAAAAAAATTCAAAAATAAAGTGATAAACTCCTATTTTACTGTAATGTACAGTACCTCCTATTTAATCCTAGGGAAGCACCAAAGCAAATTCATATCCAGAGTAATGTAGATGTTTAGAAACTAGTGCTTAATGCCATCCTTGTCCTTTGTAATTTCAATTAAAGTTAACATTGTGTTTTGAATATTCCTCTCAAATGCAAGGCCATACATTTTATTACAGTCAAAAACAAGTTAGAAAGGAGGCTTTAGTTGCCATGGGTAAAAGTTTTTTTTTCTTCAAAAAAAAAAAAAACAACAAAACCAAACAAACCAGAACAACCCCCAACAATTTACTGGAGCTGGTAGAATTAGCTGTAACTCTGTTAAATAAAAACACCCGAGTTACTGTCAGATGCGGTTGTACAATACAACACTCAGTAGAACTAGCGCACACACTGAGGGAGGACTGACAGGGTGACTTCTCTATAGGATGCAGAACTTTTTTTTCTAAATATTCCAGTATAGATGCTTAGTGGACAGATCTTTACAGACTGAGAAAATCTAGCAAAAAAGTAGCTTGTGCTTGTGGAGATCACCTGGTGCCTCGCACCAATTGTAGTTCCTGGGTTGCTGCTGTCCTAGGGTTAGAGCAGTTCCTTGGTGAGTGGTTGTTTAGGCTGACGGTGCTGGTGCTGTTCTTACCCAGCAGTCCCGAGGGGTGTCAGTCAGGGTTTGGTGGGGTTTTTTTGTCTTGTTGGCTTTTTCATTTGTTTGTTTGGGCTTTTTTTGTGTGGTTTTGTTTTGTTTTCTTTTTTTCTGGGCTGGCCTTCTACCTTTGCTCTTAACCCATAACGTGTGAACAGAAGCTTTCTTGTCCTCCAAGGCCAAATTCAAATGTTTGTACTTGCATTTCATGTGTCTTGCAAGCAAAACCACAGATAGTTCGAATGAACCTCTTTTGTAACATTCTGTTGCCATGCATTGAAAGGATCTAGTTTAGCTTCATCTCTTTTGCCCTACACTTTTTTTTTTTTAAAAAAAAAGCCAAGTTCCTTGAAGAAACTAAACTTTTTTCCAGTAAAAGTCTTGGGGCTGAGGAAGATGCTCCTTTCTCCTCTCCTTTCTTCTTATATCTCCATGTTGTTGCTTCCTGAATGTGCTAGCTAAGCAGATGCTCTGGCCTGTGGAGATGCTGTGGAATCAAAGATGAGATAAATTAGCAGTTACACATTGACTGAGGCTCAGCTCCTAGTTGTAGGTAGAGAGTAAGAACTTCAGTCCAGGGGTTTATATGTGTCATAGCTTTCAGTGCATGCCAAGTAGTTTTAGGTACTCACTAGGTTTTGGACCAAGGCTTAATTCTTACAAAGATACTTCAATAACAAGCAAACAAACACCACCACGTCACACACCTTCCCCACTCC
>VXBO01012482.1:654590-683385 GCA_013400135.1 Rhinoptilus africanus
CAAAAAAAACAAAAAACCAAAAAAACAAACAAGGAAAAGGAGAGAATGAAGAGAATGAGTGAACACTCCAGACAAATCTAGAGAAGTTCATCATTAATGTCTGTTCAGTTCAGAATTGTGTTGAAGTTTTGCTTCTCTGATAGAGGAAATATGAACACTTTCTTGTACCTGAATATAACTCTTCAGGCTTTGTGTTGAACTGCAAACCCTCTCATATTCTCCTCTGAGCTTTAGTTTGCTTTGTTTAAAGTAATTCAGCCGTTGAATTGCTGTTAAAATGATTGCTGTGATGGAACTGGCAAATTTTCTTTTACTGTGTTATTTGTTTAGTCCTAATTGTAGCTGCTTCTTTAAAGCACGAGATAATCCAAGAGGCAGGTATCTCTGCCGTACGCTTATCTGCAGTGAGATGGGTGAAAAAGCTGTTTGCTGCTGCTGAAGTACCTCTGTAACTGTGATGCAGGAGTAATTAATGATGCTTACATATTTACTACATGTAGTATGTATGGGATCAAAGTGCATTTGGTTTAGTGATCAGCATGAGTGTATGCACATACATAATGAATCATAGAATGGTTTGGGTTGGAAGGTACCTAAAAGCCCACCCAGTGCCACCCCCTGCCCTGGGCAGGGACACCTCCCACCAGCCCAGGTTGCTCCAAGCCCCGTCCAACCTGGCCTTGAACCCCTCCAGACAGAATGTGATAAAGGTGTCTTCGAGGTCCTGGTTCGTGTAAGGAAACAGCAGTGCTGAGGTCTGTGTCTGGGGTCTTGGCACTTTGTTGTAAAGCAGATGTTTCTTTGCTAGAGATTTAATGGAAACAACACCTTGAAAAATAGAATGATTGGATTTCTTTATAGAAGTATTTTATAATAAACATTTGGACATTCTGAATGGACATTTATAATAAACATTTGGACATTCTGAATGAGTGGCACATGGCAGTTGAGGCGGTTCAGTGGCTATTTGCTGTCACCATCAGGCAGGAATCTTCTGTTCCTGGCTGCACGGTTTTCTCTTGCCTTGCCAGTTCTGATGGTGGCTAGAGAGATCCCTTGCTGGTCGAATTCATCTTACTGTGCTGGTAGAAAGCCCCCTCTTTTTTTCCCAAATGTGGGTGCAGTGGGGTTGGTGAGGGTGCCTGGGGAAAGCCAGGCAGAGGAGGAGCTCTGAGTCAGCGTCCTGGCAATGGCCAAATGTTAGGCTGGCACACGCCAGCTCGTCTTATTTCAGCTTCAGAAAAGGTAACTTAGTTTTCATATAATAGGAGAAAATGGATATCTAGTAAAAGCTTGAAAAAAATCAAACTGAGAATAATTTAGAGTAAAATTGGAAGCTGCTGGTTAATGTTGTGAATTACCTGACTAGGTAACCTTGGTATTGAACTAACATGAGAATAAATTGAAATCTGAGGAAACTCTCACAAGAAATGTAAATGTTAACGAGTATTAACTAGTTAAGCAAGAACTTGTGTTTGTGCTGGAGTACAGAAAATAAGTTTCCAGATTTTGAGATACCTGAGTGTGCTGATATAAAAGCAGGTGATCCCAAAAGGGAACTGTTGTCATCAAAATGTTACCAAAATAACAGTAAGAACTAATTGTCGCTGGAGAAGTACTTCCTAGTTTTTGATTCTGAAAAAAGAAAATCTCCCTGCTACAGTTGCTGTACTGGAAAGCAGAGAGAAATGTCATCAAGTTTTCTGCTCCTGCTCTGACAACTACCTCAAAATACATGTAAATGCAAATATATTAATAGTTTGTAATATCAAACAAGTGCAAAAATTAAAGCTGGACTTAAGGATAACTTTCTCCAGTGGCATGTGTATGTTGTGATGGCCTCTTCTGTCTTGTTTGTTTGTTTGTTCTTGGTTTGTTGGGGTTTTTTTAAATTTTCTTTTCGAACAGCCCCTTTCACTTGTGGACATTGCTGAAGTAGGTGCTTTCCTACTGTTTTTCAGAGCAGGGATTTGTGAAGAAAGGGATATTTTGAGATTAAGACCATGAAATACAACTCAGGAGAATAAAATTGTATTTCTGCTTTTGACAGAAAATGTTTAGCAGATGATCTGAACATAATTTTTTAGATAGCATTGAAAATGTCATTTTTGCTTGTGATGGTTTCCTGTCAGGAATCTGATTTGTAGAAATTGAAAACTCGTCTGCTCTAAAAGTCTGTGGGGAACTGTGATGGTGACACATGAAGTATTGTAAAATGCTAATTACTGAAAAAAAAATTCACTAAACTCTCAAGCTGTAGCTCTTAATTTCATGCTAAATGAGTTTTATTTAGCATGTCCAAATAGTCATTGAGAAGAATAAAAACCAAAGTTGTAGCCAATGAAGTCTGTTAGTGCCATACACTTGGTGATACAGGGGGGGAAATAAACCCAAACGGTTTTGTAGTGAAAGTTTGTATCAAATGTGTATAAAAGGATGAATTCTTGTGTTCAGCATAGTTACAAGAGGGATGTTAGGGGCACAGTAAGTTTTCAGTGCACTGGAGCGAAGATCAGACTATGATTTTGATATTCAGTGATGAAGATTACAAAGGCATGTGCTTGACTTTGGAAAAAATTGAAAGCCCTAATGTTGGGGTTTTTTTTAGTGTGTTAGAAAACAAAGCTAAAATAAACCCTACCATACTGGATTTCTACTACTCCCTGCCTTGGATGACCAGTTGTAAAATGGAGAAGCATTCTAGTTGAGCCTTTTCTCAAAAAGAGACTATAGGCTATACCTGCACTAAAATGTCTTCTAAATGAGAACTTTCAAAGGACCAGGCACCTTTTCCAGTGATATCAAGCTAAGCAAAAAATGCCATTGAGGGTTGGGTAGGGGGTGGGGAGAGGTAAAATTTCTACAAGGTTTAGTTAGTTGTCATCTAAATAGTTCACTATAACATAATTAAAATGTTTATTCTCCGTCTGTGGCTGCCATCTAGAGATGCTCTTGTCTTGTCTTTCGATGGCAGTTTTTTTTTCCTAAGTGATTTGGAATTTGCCCCCTTCCTCCTCTCCTTTCCCAGTCAAACCAAATTTGTCTATTTTTACAAGCCTTTTGCTATCTTGAGGACATGTTTCAGATCACAGAATCATGGTATTTCAGAGTTGGAAGGAACCTCTAGAGATCCTCTAGTCCAGCTCCCCTGCTCTACAGCAGGATTGCCCAGAGCACATCACTCAGGGCTGCATCCAGACAGGGCTGGACAGTCCCCAGAGAAGGGGACTCCACACCCTCCCTGGGCACCTGTCCTAGGGCTGTCACCCTCACCAGAAAGAAGTTCTTTCTCATATTCGATCAGAACTTCCCATGTTCCAGCTTGTGCCCGTTACCCCTTGTCCTGTTACTGAGAACCACTGAGAAGAGCCTGGCTCCATCCTCCTTCAACCCACCCTTGAAATACTTGTGAACATTAATCAGGTCTCCCCTCAGCCTTCTCTTCTCCAGGCTGAAGAGTACCGACTCTCAGCCTTTCCTCATAAGGGAGATGCTCCAATCCCTCCGTCATCTTTGTTGACCTATGCTGGACTGTCTCCACTAGTTCCCTGTCTCTCGAACTGGGGAGCCCAGAACTGGACACAATATTCCAGTTGTGGCCTCACCAGTGCAGAATAGAGGGGGAGGATGACCTCCCTTGACCTGCTGGCCACACTCTTCCCTGTGCAGCCCAGAATTCCATTGGCCGCCTTGGCGACAAGGGCACATTGCTGGCTCATGGATATTTTACTGTCTACCAAGACCCCCAGATCCTTTTCTTCAGAGCTGCTTTCCAGCAGGTCCTCCCGTAACCTACATTGGTGCCTGACATTCTTCCTCCCCAGGTGCAGGACCCTGCACTTGTCCTTGTTGAACCTCATTAGATTCTTCTCTGCCCAGTTCTCTGGCCTGTCCAGGTCACGCTGGATAGCAGCACAGCCCTCAGGGGTGTCACCATCCCACCCAGTTTGGTATCATCAGTGAACTTGCTGAGGATACACTGTCCCCTCGTCCAGGTCGTTGATGAACATGTTAAACAATACTGGTCTGAGTATTGACCCCTGGTGGACACCACTGATTACAGGCCTCCAACTCAGCCCTGGTCCCTTAATCACAACCCTCTGAGTCCTGTCACACAGCTAGCTCTCAGTTCACCTCACTGTCCCCTTGTCTAGTCCATGCTTCCTCAGTTTCCTAAGGAGGATGTTATGAGAGACAGTGTCAAAAGCCTTGCTGAAGTCAAGATGTGCCAGCACTTTAAACAGTAGTGCTGCTGTTGATTGTCCCATTGTGTCATCCCTTTGTGTCTGAAGCTAGACTGCACAGCAGTGGATGCCTTCTTTTTGCCACCTGTGTCAGCTCACGGTGTCACATTCAGCCAGTAGAACTATTTACTGGAGAATCCTTTTATTGGGATTTGGGAGATGGCAAAGGCTTACTCAAGCAGTTAAGATGAGCCTTTCTGCTGTCAGATTGGCACCAAGTGTCTAAGCAGCGCTGAGCGTATCGTCCTCTGTTGGTACTGTCCATGGGGAAGATTATTCTGACTTCTCCACAGGTATTCTGCTTGGGGAAAGGTGAAAGTTTTTCTGTAGCTGTATGGGATTTCCAGGCATACGGTAGGAATTACTGGATTGATCTGTACATTATAGGCTGAGGAAGACCAGCTCCTCTAGAAAGAGCTTAGACCTACTGCGGAGACATTCTGCAGTTACTCTGCATTGTGTGGTTGCAGCCCCTCTCAGAGATACCCGATGGGCCAGATGGCTAGGCACAGTTGCTCAGATGCATCCCAAAAGTGCCAAATTAACTAATGCACATGACCCAGTGCTTACATACCTGAATAATAGCCATGACTTCCCTGAAGCAGAGGTTATTCTGTGTGCTGTGTGAAGGTGCTTCAAGCTTTTGCCTGGCTGGAGGTATGGCAGTGCTAGTTACACGGTTTGACTACTGTGGAGCAGCCTTTTGGTATGGGTTAGTTTACTAAGAAATGCTGTTGTTGCTCTGCAAATACATTGGTGTAAAGGACTGAAGCGTTAGGAAGGCTGCTATCTTTGGCAGCACACAAGGTGATCAGCTGATACCTCTGCATGATTTTTTCCTGTATTTTTTGTTTGAAGGTATCCCATGAGACAGTAACAGCTGAGTCTGTTCTAAATGGTTTCTGGAGTGAGATTTTTTGGGTGTAACTGTGGTGGTCTGCTCACCCACCTTGTCATGTCAGGAAGACGCTTCATTTGCCTTATTGCATGATTTGTTTCCAGCAAAAGTGCTGAGCGTGAGCTCTTGCTGAAGTCTCTTATAGTTTGAGTTCCCCGCAGAATCTGGCTCTTGCAATTGGGGAGGGAATAGCCAACAGAAGACTTAACGCTTATCTGAAGATTCTTCTATCTTAACTAGAAGCTGGTATCTTACTGATGGATGATTTTGAGTTGGGGCAGGGAGAGGAGTTTAAATATTTATCCATTGCATTTTTATCTTAGAGATTTTTGGGGCAGAAGGCAAGCTCTGTTTTTGATTATAGTACCCTGAACTGTCAGACTTTGATAGGTTTACCTCTAAAACCAACAGAAGGGACCAACCCTCTGAGGCAACAAGTAAAGCTTCAGGGTTACCGTTTCAACCCAGGAATGTCATTGAGTTGAAATCTGGTAAACATAGCAGAATACGATGAGAACGGACATTCTCCTATCCCAGGTTTTCTATTTGGTTTTATCAGGTGATAAATTGTCTGTGGAGGAAGCTATTGAGCCACAGCCTGCTTGGGCAAGCTGACCATGTGTACAAGAGGAGTTCCCCACACTTTGACAATCGCAGAGCAAGCCAGGGCACTGTGGTGGTTGCACAGATCCCATGCACTGCTTCCCAGGGAATGGCACTGCCTTTAGAGAGAGAAATTTTTAATTGGCATGGTAATAAAGAATGATATTAGCCTTTGAGAACTTTAGGAGGAGGTGCTGTTGTAGAGCCTTTATAGATCTGTATTTGGAAATGTTCTGTTGCAAAGGAAAAGTCTTTTTGTTATGATATGGCTAGTTGTAAGACAAATCACTCTGGTACCTGGTTTTGCCTAGTAAAAAGGGGATTATAAAGAGGACAAAAATTAGATCTGTGAACTCAAAGGATATGCCACCTAGTCAGCTTGAATAATCCAACCCTGCTGTATTTGAGAGAGCATTGTGAATTTTAGCTGAAGTTTAGTAATGGTAAGCTGAGTTACAATTTAAGCACATAGGCAATATATGGAAGTAATCAGAGAGAGCAGATCTGTAATTATATTTTTTTCCTGCTGCTGAAAGATGGGATAGGCAACTAGTTCAGTCTGAGTGAGGATTAATCGTGCCTTTGAAAACATGACCAATATGTGTCACCATATTTTTATCTCCTTTGCTTTGCATGCACACTTGTCTTTTGGGAGTAGCGCTCTTCTCTTAAATAGGGATTAAGGTTTCCTATCTTTGAGCATTATACAGTGCAGAAAGACTGATTCAGTAAGAATCTGGAGCAGGAAGAGGGACCCAACCAATTTAGTTCATTATATTTTCTTGTTAAAAATAATTATTGGCATTTAAAGAGATTCATATTATCTATGAAATTGCATGCTTGTTAAAGCACTACTGGGTAATCTCACACATAATGGCACAGTAATGTCTGATAATCTGTTATGTAGTGATTAGAAAGAGTATTGCCAAGTGTCTTAGATATCTTTTTGAGGATGTGCCAGAGCATAATCAAAGTGTTCTTGGATTGGGATGATAGGCTAAGAATATAAACAAGTTTGTTGCAACACGTAAGTATATGGCATTTTAAATACCAGGAGTGAGAATTCATAAACTTTGATAGAGCTTTTCTGTTCCAAGTTCATCTTTCTTATGATTGATGTAAAAGATGAAGTATAAAAAAATTATGGTAAAAGGGTGTTTACTACCGATGTATTTATTAAGGGCAGGTGTGTCAGGAGACAACTTGTGTGGTATAAAATTGATGTAAAAATACGGTGTTTTTGAAAGGCCAAGTAGAATCAGCTGTTCCTGGACAGGGTTTATGTCATTATACAAATGATGTCAGCAATGAAAGGAAGGCAGGCAAGGTAAAGTGTAGTGTCTGAAATAACTAGTCATGGTGTTGGGTTTTTTGGGTTGGCTTTTTTTTCTTAGAGATATGGATGTTCCAGATGCACCATCTCTGCAGATTCCAGTGCAACGCTTCTTTGTGCATCCTCAGATTACAAGCTCCCGAAGGTTTTCCTTCACACATGGTCCTGGGTACTGCAATGTGATTGTAGGCATAGTGTGAGTTCTTCGAAGGCTCACCAGAATCATATGGAAATTTAAGTATGACATGCTTAACTTAATAAAGAAGGTTTTAAACTTTAACTACTTTAATGAAGAAATTTGTTTTAAAGGCCAAATGACTTACCTAAAAATCCCAATGGCATAGCTCAGTCGATGCTCTGACTTAAAACAGTTATTTTCCTTACACAGCAAGTAAGCCTTCCCCTGTAGCTTAGTGTGAATTACATTTTTTAACAACACTTTGTCTTACAGTTTTTAAAAGCGTATGAATTTTAGAAAGATGGCTACATTAGAATGAACTGTTTTTCTAACTCCTGTATGCAGAGCACTACTCAACTTGTGGTTTCTTCCTTGAGGACTTTAGGCAGAGCAATCGGCATACAATAAAACACATTTAAATATTTAAAACATAATATATTTGCAATTTTTTTCAATATGTCTCTAACTCTGGTGTTGTAAATTAGATCTCTTGATGCAGAAACGGTGAAACTTGAAAATGGCTATTCCTTTTGATCTGCTTTGCTTTGGACTGCTTTTTACAAGAAAACATGGAGCCAGTACAATCCACTCTCGCTTTACATGGACTGAAATAATTAAATCATTTGAATGGTGTCTGAAGTCTGCCTGACTTTCCATTGCTGTGTGGTCGTGTAATCAGTAGGACCCAGCTTTTTTTTTTTTTTTTGAGCTGGGGTATATTAGAAAACGTGATAATTATGAGCTACTAGCTAGACACCGCACTTAAGTATTTTCTTTATCCTTGATACTAACTTTATCCATTTAGGGAGCGCAGAGCAACTGGTGCTTCCAGGATAATGTTCCTTTTCTTCAAAGAGAAGAGAAGGGAATGGTTGCATGAGTGTGGGTATCTGACTTGTTCCTTTATTGCAGTGAACTTGAAACAACTTTGGCCGAGGTTATTCATGTTAGTTCTTCAAGATTTATTCATGGCTTTCAACTTCTATGTTCAAATTGTGGAAACAGACAAACGTGTTTTTCAGAGATTCCTCATGGCAAAATCACACCAGTGGTATAAGGTCCTGCCCTTTTGGGTTTTCCAATGGCACAAACCTGGTTGTGTTCCAGTTTTTCTGAGGTGATGTTTGTATTTTGACTCGTTAAACTTGTGAAGATCACACTGAGAGGTTACCGTGAAATTCGGACCTTGGTAGTTACGTGGTAGGAACATCATGATGAGGCTGGAAGTCAACAAGGAAGCCCATGCTTCAAATCGGAGTATTGGTTATAGGTGTGTAGGTGTGTATCTGATGAGCAAGCTTTTCCCTTGAAAGGTGAGATTCTTGTTCTAATACATGTCTATGACCAACTTCAGGCTAATTTAAATAGTTGGATAGTATGGCACTAACGCATGGAACATCTGGCATTATCTGCCACTAAGTTCAGTCATGCTGTGTACCATAGTTGCTTTAGGAAAAATCCAGCCACCTGTTCCAAACTCAGCCAGTAGTCAGTTGTACTGGTGGTTTAATCTCTGTTAAATTGTTGAATTGTTGACTTATTTAAATTGGTGTAAATACTCTTTCCATATGCAGCCTGAATCTGTATACCATAGAATTGGTGGTTTGTGGCCCAGTAGAAGGATTAACCTGTTTGCAGATCTTGAAACTGATACTTTTCTCTCTGATTTAGAGATCTATGGTTTGTGTGTTGATGTGTTGGATGGGGAGGAGCTAGGTCATCTATTTCCTCTCAGAGGAGACTATAGAATCATAGAAAGGCTTCTGGGTTGGAAGCGACCTTTAAAAATCATCCAGTCCAACCCCCCCACTGTGGGCAGGGACATCTTCCATTAGGTCCGTCTGCTCAAACCCCCCTCCAGCCTGTCCTTGAATGCTTCCAGGGATGGGGCATCCACAACTCTCCTCTGGCCCTAGGGATGGTCAAGAGCTCTCTTTTCTGTTGTTGGATAATATGGCTGGCCTTCTCCCTGCCAGGGCTTGTGAACACACTGGCACGTGGCTTCAACTGAAGGTGCTTGCTAAAGAACTGCCCCACAGAAGGCAGACTGAAGGTGGTCTAGCTCCCTGTGCCCTGCCATGGCCAGCTGTGGATACTTGAAGATAAAGCAGTAAAATCACAGTTCAGGTGATAGTCTTCCTCTTTCTGTCCTTCCAGTAGTCTCTTGCTCACGAATGTCCTTAAATAGTGGCTTCCAGGACCACTGTTCTTAGTATTACTGCAAAACCTGTACCTTCTATTCACCTATCTAATCTAATTTTTCACCTTTTTTGCCTTCGCGTGACAGCTCATGTTGTATGGAAGCACTTCCTTTCGGTTTGCTTCTGAACATTTTAGTGGTAAGCTGTAACTTTACATTGAGAGTATCACCATCTCTGTATGGTTAATGTTTGTAGACTTTTCTCCATAAAACCAGTATGCAGTGGCTCCCGTGTTCTCTTTTCAGACTTACCCTGCAATAGCGATCAGTCCATGGAAAGGTGTTGGTACACAACCTCTGTGGTGGCTTCTACTCCTGAAAATGTGCCATTGCCCCGCGGGAAGCACAGAATGTCGAGCACTGGAGGTCAGATCATGTAGTGTCAAATCAGTCCTCAGTACGTGCTAGTCAGACTGTAATAGTGTGAGAAACTGTGATTGCTTCTGTGCGAGAAGGATGTATTTGAACAAAAGTGGAGAATGGTCTTGAGGATGCTTTCAGTGTTTGTTGGGTAGGATGAGATGAGCAGAGGTTTAGTCCAGCACCTGCGTATGTATGAGATTGCTGCTGCCCCGGTGTGTGTGTGAGGTGTCTTCAACACCCGGGAGTGTGGCACAAGAGCAAATAGTTATGAAATGGACACAAACCCGATTAAATTAGAGCTTAAAAGATAAGTGAGCATTACAGCAGTAAGATTCTGGCATAGTCATTCTAAATCACAGAGAAAGAAAAAGAGCAATTATTTAGATGATACTGTAAACCTGCAAAAGGGAAATAAACAAATGGGTGTCTGCAGTGATAATTCTTGTAGTCTGTCTCCTTTTTACTCCATCCAGCCTAACAAACGTCTGCTCTGATGTCTTCTGTGTCATGTGCAATATAAAAAAAAAAGTATGAAATTAACAGCTGGATATGGCACCTGGATTGAGCCCTAGCTGGTGAGGTAAATAAAAGGCATCTTCTGCCTACCCTCCCAAAGTCCTTGGTGTGGTTTTAGCACCTTTTCTGAGCAAAGTAGGAACTGTAGTGTGCTTTCATGAGGTGGAAGGAAGAGCCGGTGGCCTGTGGTTGGTAAGTCCTCCAGGAGACCACCAGCAGTAATGCACGGAAACAGATACTTTGGAGCAGGAGCTCAGTGGTGGTTGAAGTTCCTTTGTCTTTACAGGGCACAGGACTTAGATCTGTTGTGGGACTTCTCTTGACTCCCAAAATTCTGTGTGTGAATGGTTGAACAAGCGAACTTCAGAAATGGAGAGACTAGTAAAGTGTAGGTAACCTATCTGATTCTTAGTGATTTGAAACAATTAAGGCACCCACTTCAGTTTCAGAGAGCCAGGCCATTTTGTTGGTTTTTTTTTTCCTTTGTGGTGGTGGTAGTGTTTTTGACTGGACTTTTTATTTCCCACTTCTGGCAGCAGTAGAGCTGTTTATCAGCTCCTTCATGAGACCCTTCTAAGCGGACAGAAGCTGCTGTTGCGTTCCTTGTTAGCTAAATCTGTGCTTTTTTAGCCTTTGCTCAGGGGTCATTTTTCAAAGTCCTGTAGGTTTCTCTCGAGTACTTTTCCACTTTGCTTACCACAGTGTTCAGCCTTTGTTGCAATGGTCCTGCTAGGTGAGGAGGCTTCCGTGCTGAGCTGTGAAGACTTAATTCCCTTTCTTTCCTTAGGCACTACTTCTGTTTACGCTGCAAGGTAGCGTAAGCCAGCACTGCCACTAGAAATAGCTAGTGTAAATATCTGTGTAGTTAGTTACTCTGCGAGCTGTCCTGGGGAAACAGATCTGTATGAGAACACTTTCTCTGTGTGTTTGGTACTAAATGGATGCCCCGGTGCAGTTTTGCGGTGGCTGTCCCACCTGCCGTGACTGCCCAGCCGACACGACTTGTGTCCTCTTTTAAACCAACCACAAATTCAGTTTACGTTAATATGTGAGGTGTGAGCTGTGGTGCTTGAGACTTGTTATTTATAGCCTCACTCAATTTAGCAGGAGGGGCTAGAAGGCTTGTGACCTCAACAGTTTGGAGGTGGAAGGGGGCATCTTGAAGTACATGGAGTCAGGAATCCGTGGCCCGTGTGCTCTGGCTGCTCTGTAGTGCACTAGCCAGTCTCCAAAAACCACATGGGTGTGGTGTGGACAGAACTAGCTGTAATTTCTCATTTTATCACAGAGCAGTTAATTTATTACAAATTGTTTTTCATAGCCTCTTGAGATTGCTGAAGTGACCCAGAGGTAGGATGTTGGAGCCAGGGAGGTAGTGTGCTTGGATCTGACCAAGCAGCTCACCTCAGCCCTCAGAGCCCGTGCTCAGCTTCAGGCGGCCAAGTCTGCTTGCCATCGTGGGTGTCCGCCTTGCTGATGGGATAGGGAGTCTTCATTTCCAGCAACACCGCATTCGAATACTGCAAGCCAGCACTTCCCAGCACTACAGCAGTGCTGTAGGGCAGTACAACAGAGCGTGCCCAGCGTGTACTGGCCTAAATTGTTTTCAGGGTGGAGAAAATTTGGTAAGTATTGATTCTTACAATTGGATGCTCCCAAACTGGGGAAATACATTGTCTGAAGACAATGTTTGAAACTTTCAAAGTATGATTTCAGTATTTATTCTGCAATAATTACAGGCTGGGTTGTAGTAGATGTGACATAAATCAATCTTGCAGAGATCTGCACATAGCAAACAGCAAATCTTCTGAGGTATAAGGTGCGTTGTTTTCAGAGGTTTGTGCCTAGTTTGACCCTGGTTAAGAGCTAAGGAATGGAAAAGTTACTGATTCGTCACTGGTGAAGCTAGCTAATCTGTAAACCAGTAACCATTTGCTTTTTGTAGCCTATGAAATGGATTTTTTTGGTTTTGGGGGTGTGTGTACTACTCGCCAGTGCATTTCTTTAAACTATTTGCACATTGGTATATGCGAATATAAGTCCTGCCTACACTGCAGAGACAAATGTGCAGTGATGTTTGTGTAAAATAGGCTGTGCTGAACTCTATGGATTAAAACCCATGTGGAGTAAAACTACACAGCTCTACCATAATTTTATATCATCCATGTAAATGAGTGGTTAAATACCTTCTGATAGTGCTGTTCCATATTTGCCTTCAGCTTTAATCTTGCAGGAAGGTGTTTTTAAAAAAGAAGCTGTTATAAAGTTTCTTGTGTCTTTCTACTGTGTAATGTTAGTCTAGAGGTGACATTGATTTCAAGTATACTTAAAATACTTGAAATGTTATTATATAATTTTTGTGCCTGTAGCTAGAACTGTACAGCTTGGAATGTTAAAGTATTGGAAATTTAAGGTAATAGATTTAAAAAATTTTTTCCTACTCTTAGAAAAGGTCTGTTAGAGCTAAGTCTACTTCATTTTGTGTGGAGTTGAGTGGGAAAGGGGTAAGGACTTTACATTTTAGGTTGGAAGATTCTTCACATTCAGACAATCCTAAACCAAGCCTGTGGAATAACACTGGTTTCCCAAACTTCTGTTTCTGGGCTTTCCCCCTGGATTTATCCTTATTCCAATAAGAGGAGTGGTTTGCTTGGGTTTGGTTTTGTTTTGTTTTCTTCAAAGGTACGGGATGGGAATTTGGGACAGGTAACGAAGCTTCCAGTTGAAAGGTAGTTTTCTTTCTTCCATGTTATAGTTAATGAAATGTTCAAGTCTTAGGCAAATGTTAACAGTTACTTTTATGTAGCTGACTTTCTGGCATGTTTGCAAATGATTTTTAACTAATAGCGCATGTGGCTGAAATCTAAAACAGTTTCTTTGCATTTCTTTTGTGTGACTTTCATACTAACCTGACTGATGAACGAACGTACACTGAAGGAATTGGTAAATTGTCCACTGCTGATGGTAAAGCCTTCGCAGATCCTGAGGTTCTCCGAAGACTGACGTCCTCTGTCAGCTGTGCACTGGATGAAGCTGCTGCTGCATTGACACGGATGAGAGCCGAGAACAATCACAATGCAGGACAAGTGGACAAGTATGTATTGCTCGCTCCCCACCCTCCGTTTCCCAAATATAGAATGTAAGTTTGTATTTTTAGTTTCCAGTTGGGTTCATTTTATAGTTGGTACTTCATAGAATCATAGAATCATAGAATCATAGGGTTGGAAGGGACCTCGAAAGATCATCTAGTCCAACCCCCCTGCCAGAGCAGGGTCACCTAGAGCACATCACCCAGGAACGCGTCCAGGCGGGTTTTGAATGTCTCCAGTGAAGGAGACTCCACAACCTCTCTGGGCAGCCTGTTCCAGTGCTCTGTCACTCTCACAGTAAAAAAATTCCTCCTGATATCCCTCTTGAATCTCCTATGCTCCAATTTACATCCATTACTCCTTGTCCTATCACTGGTCATCACTGAAAACAACTTCTCTCCATCTTCCTGACACTCCCCCTTTAGGTATTTGAAGACATTGATGAGGTCACCCCTCAGTCTCCTTTTCTCCAGACTAAAGATACACTACTTGGTAGTGTATCTGCTCTACTTTCTAGCAGAAGCAAAGTTATTGAATCAGAAGGTGTAACTACTGTCCCGTCAGGCTATTGGCTTCAAGGTGTCAGAGAAAAGTACAAAAATGTTGCTTTCTAACCTGCTCTGCTCTTTCTGTGTACTAGAGGGTTGATTTCTTTTTCAAAAATGGATTAAATTCTTAGCTGTACAAGTGTTGGTGATAGTTTCTATCATACTTTGTTGTAAACTAATGATTCTAGTTCATTGGAGAAGTTGGAAGAGAATACTAATACTTACAGGGCAGTGATTTGCCCTGGGATCTTGCTCAGGAACTTAGCAAAAAATGAAACTGTATTATCTGATAACTTTGTAACGGATAATTAATGGGGATGGCATTTAATTCCCATGATGACAGAACTTAGGACTTGTCCTGTGTTGTCAAAAGCTTTCTACTTGGTAATGTCAAACCATCTTTAGGGGTTCTGAAGTATTTTCTACTCTGACAAGCGATGCAAATAGTTCCTAAACTGTTGGGATGGTGTGACTGCATATACTGCTGATCTGCATATCTAAGAAGAAAAATTGAAAGTCTTAAATTTTCTTTCATATGGATGTCCTCTTGAAATTCAGGCCTGGGATTTGCAAAACAATGTGCTTACAGTAGGGGCAGTAGTCTTGAGTCATTGCTCAAAATGTAAATACAAATTTAGAACAGCAGACAAGTTCATGGCACCTGATAGGGTGCACCCATGAGTACTGAAGGAGCTGGCTGATGTCACTGAGGGGCCAGCCTCAATTTATTTGAAAGGTCATGGGGAATGAAGGAGGTTCCCAAGGACTGGAAGAAAGCAAATGTCACCTTTGTCTTCAAGAAGGGCAAGAAAGGCTTGTAGGCAGGTCTCTAAAAAAAGGTGATGGAGCAAATCCTCCTGGAAGCCGTTTCCTAGCGCAGTCAGTACAAAGTGATGATGGGAAGTAGTCAACATGGTTTTACCCAAGGGGAGATCAAGCCTGATGTGATAGCCTTCTACAAGGAGATGGCTGCGTTGGTAGATGAGAGGAGAGCCGTGGGTGCTGTTTATCCTGACTTTAGCAAGTCTTTCACACTGTATCCCACAGCGTCCTGTGGGACCAGCTGATGAAGTACAGACCGAGTAGGTGGACGGTGAGGTGAGTTGAAAACTGTCTGAACAGTTTTCAACTGTAGGCTCCAAGTTGTTGGTATCACAGAGTCCAGGTGAAGGCAAGTTGCTAGTGATGTACTCCAGGGGCTAGTACTGTTTAACATCTTCATCAGTGACCCACCTGATCATACAGAGTGCGTCCTCAGCAAGTTAGCAGATGATGCAAGGCTGAAAGGAGTGGATAATGGACAGGATGGTTGTGCTGCCATTCAGAGGGACCTTGACAGGCTGGAGAAAGGGGCCTGCAGGACTCTCATGAAATTCAACCAAGGGAAATGCATGCAAAGTCTTGCATTTGGGGAGGAATGTCTCTGTACATTGGTACGGACTGGGGGGGGGGGCTGAATGGCTGGAAATCAACTTTGGAGGAAAAGACCTGAGTTTCATGGCAGACAAGTGGAACGTGAGCCAGCAATGCACCCTTGGAGCAAAGCTCAACAGCATCCTGTGCTTCATTTGGAAGAGCATCCCAGTGTCATTGTTGTCACTTCTACAAAATGCCTTGGAAATATCTCAAAGGGAAGTTGAGCAGAGAGCAAACTGGGAGACCTCTTGAGGTGCCTGGGTCAACTAGAATCAACTACAGGCTTTGTCTTTAATAGCTTTTTCCAAGAGCATATTGTGTTTCACAACAGTTCTCTATTATGTGAGTTTTGGGGTATATGGCAAACGAGTTCCTTTTAAATTAGGAACTTAACGCAGTTTAACCATTACAATCTTTGAACAATTGAAAGCTGAAACTTGTGTGCTTCCCTGAGGGAACTTTGTGCTTGAATGGGTATTTTCTTCACTGTGAGTGAATTTCTTGAGTGAACACAGAATAAAAGTAGAAGTTTTGAGGTTTTTAGTGAATTTGAGTGGACTAGTTTTTGTTTTAAGTAACAAGCTTCCATATCTTGCAAATAAAATATACTGTTAGGAACGCATCACATACAGTCCACTACTGCTTGTAACAGATGGCTCTTCCTCCCTTTCCCCTCCCACCAGGGTATTTACTGTGATTTGGTTCCCAGGGGCTGAGGGACCATGATTCCTTGCATATATTTTCTAGATAAAATTATATCATCAGTTGGAGAAGTGAAACCGAGTTGGTACCGAGCATGACTTGTTCTTGTTCATGCTTTGGTTTAGCAGTGCTTTAGCAGTTATCTTTGCTGTTTAGACTTTTTTTTTTGGTACAGAAAAAGATTTAAAGGACAGGTGACTTGATCTGAAATAAACTGAAGCTCAGCTCACCTTTTCCAAGATCTGTTTAGTGTACTTTCATAGGCCTCAGGGAAAATAGCTCATCTCCCTACTCCAGGGTTAATGGTGGTTAAAGCAGTGATGATAGACTTCTGAGCTTTTAGATGCCAAGAACTCAGGTTTGTCTTGCCTTTTCGTTCTAACTCTTAGCTTGTAATTACCTCTTATGGCTTTTTTTTTTTGAAGTATGAGTTAGTAGTGTTCCATGTAGGACTTGTGTTGTTATTGCTGTTTAAAAAATGTGCAGTTCAATTTGCTTATTTCATCCATCTGAAAACTTCTGTAATACGCTTTTAACAGTGCACGACAGGAAACATAGTAAAGTTCTGTAAGGCTCCTCCTCTTTCTTCCTTTAAGATGTCCTTAGGTAAGTTAAGGTGTTTTCTTTGAAATGGATGCTTAAATTAAGAAACTGGTTTTTTCAGTTAAAAGAAAAAAGCTTTGGGCTAGTGCAGAAAGAGGGGATAGTCTCACTGTAGGAGAGAGCACGGCCAGAAGTTTGTCTTGTTTCAGTATTCAGTATTACTGGTCTCTGCGACACGAAACTGTTCACTTTTTGGCTTTATCTCTACTAGAAATTTGCCTTGGTACCTGTACTCAGTAGTTTGTTGTGGCCATAGCCTCTGTGCACCTGGCATTCCACTGAAGTGTGAATAACATCAGT
Organism: Rhinoptilus africanus; assembly: GCA_013400135.1. Lineage (NCBI taxonomy): Eukaryota > Metazoa > Chordata > Aves > Charadriiformes > Glareolidae > Rhinoptilus > Rhinoptilus africanus. Next base: position 671,584 of record VXBO01012482.1, read on the forward strand.
GAGATTTACATCTGTATCTTGCAACACCAGAAATTAGCTAGTTTTGAGCATATATGAGAGCTTATGTGAGTTAGCAACTGATGAGGACAAGAGATAATTTAGACATAAGCAAGGTCTTTATCTCCGTTTCACTGGTGGAAATAACGTGTATACTTTTTCTTAAAAATCTGTAAGGTATATTTTCTAGTAAGGCTTAGTACTAATGTAATGAGTCTTTAAGTAAAGACTTCTTCCTTGTATAGGAAAGCTACCCATCTATTTCAGATTTATTTTGAGCTTATTCTGCGGTAACTGATTTTCCAGTCGCAGTTTGGCAGAAGCATGCTCGGATGGGGATGTAAATGCCGTCCGGAAGCTGCTGGATGAAGGAAGAAGTGTGAACGAACATACTGAAGAAGGGGAGAGTCTCCTTTGCTTGGCCTGTTCAGCAGGATATTATGAATTGGCACAAGTAAGTAACAAATATAATCCCAACTAAACTTTCGTGAAGCAGTCTAATGGGTTTTCTTGATAGGTAAACGTTTTAGCTATTCTGATTATATTAATTTTTTTACAATCTGAACATAAATATCAGTTAATATATTATGGGCTTCCAGTTATCATTTGTCTTTTTAATGCAAAATGCTATCATATGTGCCTTTAGGCTTAAGGGACTTGTCTGAGGAATGTATCTTGTGTTTTATGGTGTATCTACTTTTCTGGCATTGTTCTAGGTGCAGTCAAGCTGTTCTGCCAAGCAGACATTGCAATAAGATCTAAAATAGCAGCAAAATCAAACGCTGCAAGTGGTTACCTTCTAAAAACTCATGTCTCAGTCACTTGCTCCTTTTCTTAATCACATCTGTATCAACAGTGCATTAATTTGTGTTAATTTTTGGCTTTTATACTTGTGTATCTAAGGGCAGAATTTGTGCTGCTTTGAAGATATTTAGGCAATAGTTCTCAGAGAGCGGCCAGCTTATGTTTTGGCGCCAGGCAAGAGTACAGGGGGAAAAGTCTTCACCTGTAAGCCTGCCCCAGTGTGTGCTGTGGTCATTAATGCAAGTTTACAGTTTCTGTGCTGTCGTTTTGCTCAGTGAACTGCCCTATGACTTTTGAAAATGTCCATATTGCACTGTCACTTGATGACTTTAGCAGATATGAATAAATGTAGAAAACCAGCCTTTCCTGAGGCATTGCACAACGCAGGTAGTAATTATAAATGGTCCTGGGGAGTGCCGTTGTGCTTCAACATTGGGGGATGTTCCTGCAAGGGGACATCACGGCTGGCTGGGACATCATTCTCACAAGCCTCATTGAACTAAAAGCAAAATGCTGGTGTTAAAATGTATTCATTAAAGTGAACTTTTTTTCTCTAGGTACTACTAGCAATGCATGCAAATGTTGAAGATCGAGGGAATAAAGGAGACATAACTCCCTTAATGGCAGCTGCCAGCGGAGGCTATGTAGATATTGTTAAACTTCTCCTTGTTCATTGCGCAGATGTCAACGCACAGTCTTCAACAGGTAACTGGGAGGCAAGAACACTAAGAATTAGTAAGACTGGCACTTAAGACATGCAGCTGTTCTGAAGGTCTGTGGTTTTGTCTGATAGTTTCATTCACGAGTGAACACGACAGGAGCTATTGAGAATAGGCCAGATACACAGTGGATGTGTTTATAGTCTTACCTGGCTGTTACTAAAGGTTGTTTTTAATATAAACTGTAGTGGAAAGCACTGTTCCTGTGCAAACCACGTTATGTTTAGTTTTTTTCTCAACTGTATAATCCAAAATTACCCAATAAGACAACCATGGGACGCACCTGGTCAAGACCAGTTATTTCAGTCTATTGCTTTTTAGCAAAGAAGAGGTATAGTCTTTGAGCATTGAATGTTGTCTACATTGCTGATGCTTGATCACTGCTTAACTAACCTTGCTGAGAGTATTGACCCACAGTTGGGTTCTGCTAATATTAATATAGAATTTAAATGTTGTTCAAATTTTAGAAGTCAGGTGTCTGAACTATGAAATGTTCTTTATATTTTGATGTTTAGCCATATTAAGAAGAACTTACCTTAAAATTGACTGTAGCATTTAAAACATGGGCCTTATGTGATTCTGTCACTTACAGTACCAGAGTTTTAAATTATAATTTTTTTTTCATCCAGCCAGTAAAACTTTTTTCAAGGAATTACAGGATACACTCCTGGGCAAAAAAAACCCCAAACACATCTCCCCCCTGACCAGGCTCTACAGTGAGCGTGAAAATTACTCACTGATCTTTTTGTGTGCATATTTGATCTCTCTGTGTGCTGAAATAGGAAAGGAAACATAATAATCAAAGAAAAACACAATGATTTTTAATATTGGCTTTGCATTAAAACTCTTTCACATTGCAGTTGTGTTGGGATTTTATACTCAGCCTCAAATCATTGGCTGGAGTAGCATTGCCGTGAGGTAAGTGGCTGCTGCTAGGGATGTACTTGGCTTTGTTCAGTGCTGTTAAAACCGATTTCCTTTCCTGTAGTAGGAGTGGGTGGTAGAAAGAGCTTTCATGTAAACTACTTCTTCTCTGCAGGGAACACGGCTCTCACTTATGCGTGTGCTGGAGGCTTTGTTGACATAGTGAAGGTGCTATTGAAAGCTGGTGCTAATATAGAAGACCACAATGAGAACGGGCATACCCCCTTAATGGAAGCAGCCAGTGCAGGTCATGTTGAAGTTGCAAGAGTCTTGCTGGAATATGGTGCAGGAATCAACACTCACTCCAATGAGTTCAAAGAAAGTGCACTTACGCTTGCATGCTATAAAGGTATTGTCCCTTGCCTTGTTTTGTATTTTTGTTTGAATTTGTTTGCTAGGGTTTATCTAACTAAAGCTTCCAGCCGTACTTTGAATATTTTCTTAAGAGTTTTGGAATACTGGATTATGGTTTTAAATTCGATGTCAGGAAATGATCATCCATGGTGTAGTGGCATTGAGCCTGTCTGCTTGAGTCCAAATGTGATGGGCATGTATTCAACATATTGCAGATGAAAGCTTGTGACTGCTGTGTCCAAACTTGTGCTTTGACACATCACCATTCTCCTCTTCCCCTACTACCACATTCCTTATTCCATTCAGATTCCCCTTACCAACTATCTGCAAGTTCTGAAAACATCTCTGTTAGTTATTAGGAAAATGTAAAGTTAGAACAAATGTTCCTGGAATACCTGATGGGGTGAAAATGCCAGTGTTATTACTGGATACTTTTCCTTCAGTGTAATTTTGGAGGATGTCTGTGAATTGTCACGTATTGCAAACTTTTATGCACTTTTGACTTAATTTTTTTTGCTATTTAAAGTAACGTAGTGCAATGGTAATCCAATGTGCTTCCAAGGTTTTTTTTTTTCCAAAAACCTCCATAAAACTTCCAACATTTGTTTTTTTCCTAAAAAAAAAAGCTATAAGGATGCGGTTTATTCTCATTGTAACTTCAGATTTTGCCTCTGTGGTCAGAATTGGAGGATACATACAATGTATAACTCATCAGAAAAATTGCATCTGGATTTATCATGGATTTCCTGCAGCATATAGTAGTTCCTTACAGAGAATTTTCAGTAAATAGTACTCCTGGATATGGTGGAGGAGCATTCTGGCTTCTTCTGACCTGGAGCTTAATAGAGCAATGTGATGTAATGTAAGAACTTCATTGAATAGAGATTTCCTGTATTATCTTTGGCAAGATCGTTGAGATACTTTGTTTTCCTCTCAATTTATGTAAAACCAAGTCTTGTCTTGGGGGAGGATGCTTATTGAGAGGGTAAAACGTATAACTTGTAAGAGAAAAATTCAAAAATGTCAAAAACCATAATAGAGTTGGAAAAAAAATAGGTAAAGTTCAGTAGAAGCTTATAAAAATACTGTCAGATAACATAATATGACATGTGTGTGTATCTTAGTTCTCACAAATATGTCTCTGAAACCTAGGATTAAAAAGCTTAAAGTGAAGTTCAGATCTACGTGAATCTATCTCTAAAAGATAATTCCTCCAGTTGTATGTGTGCCTTGGAACACTTACATGATATGTCACTATAGGGTTGAATAAGGAGGAAGCGCAGTCTTTAATATCTTCAAGTCACAAGGAAAGTTTCTGGTGCCTAAACTTGAATTAGAGAGGTCTGTGTTCATCTCGTAGGTGGGCAGTATCTTTGGGGAAGACTGAAGTCTAGCTGTCTGTTTTGCATTGGTATTTTTTAGAGTACTTTAAAAAGAGCAATCTTGCGAATTATAACTTGTAAAAATTGTAATAGCAAGCTACGAACACCTAAATGATTTCATTGTGTATTGCGTGTACCTCTAAAAGATTACAGTATTAAATGCTTATTTATTTTTATCTGTTTCATTTGAAGGCCATTTAGACATGGTTCGTTTTTTGCTTGAAGCTGGAGCTGATCAAGAACATAAAACGGATGAGATGCACACGGCGCTAATGGAGGCCTGCATGGTAAATAACCTTTATTTGTACTGCTCCCTTTTCAATGAGAGAAATAAGAGCTGACTAAATAAAGTGAGCCTTTTTTAACAAGCTCTTTTGGGTCTGCAAGTGAGTGTGTCTTAATTTTTGTTGTAAGAAAGCCTTTACTGTAGTGACCACAGGTGGACGGCTGCTCAGTCAAAGTGGTCATAGAAAAATTATTCTGATTTTTGTGATGTGTTAAGTGCTCCCTCTGTGAAGTGTAGAGATAACTCGTCTGCAGTGCAGTGAAGTAGTAGGCTGAGCCCGAGTCACTGTTTCTTTTGTAGTGTAAGGGTCCACCTTTGTCTTTATAAATAAGATCTCTCTGACCATCATGGTATGAGCCTCCCAGGAGTGCCCTGAGCTGGATGACTGATGTATTGCAGATGTCTTTGTTTTACGTGTAGAGATGGTTTGCTTTCTTCCAGATTTCTGTAAATGTGCTGTGAGGTTTTTCTTTTAAAAATAAAATGGTAGGTCAAAAGTTGTTTAGTTCTTAGTTCTCCGGCAGCTCTTATAATTTCAAAGCAGCCATTGAGTGAAAACTTCCCTTTCTGATGGCTTCGTCTTAATAAAGAGTGTGCTATTTTGTCAAAGTATGACTGCAGCCATTTCTGGCTGGAACTTTTATCTGTTCTTCAAGCTGGGGAACTTCTTGGAAGAAAGAACAGGGACCTTGTTTTCATAGGAAGCACAGCAAACGGAGGAAAACTTCATTTGCTCCCAGTACCTATAATCCTTAGAAGACAGGCTGCAATGCTCCTCTGGTCTTCTGTGAGTGCCAGAGGATCAAGTGTTCTTTTAATGCAGTTGGGAGGTGATGAAGCAAGTGGTCAAGGTCAGATTATAATTTCTCAAGTCTTCTGACAGCGAGGTGTTAATAGTATCCTTGAATAGTCCTACCTGCAGGAGAGCCTAGTGCCAATAAGGAATTCTGAAGCATGCAGTTGCAGTGGGTGTGTGCTGTCACTTAAAGGAGATTGCAGTGTGACTGCACGCTACAGGTTTTAATCAGCCCACGATTCTGTTTGGGTTTAGTCTTTTTGTGTGTGTTTTGGTTTTTTCTTTCATGGTCGCTGGGTTGACTTGGAGGCTGTGGAGGTGAAGTGTCTCACTTGGTGAGGATAAAGTAGTGTGGGTTGTCTGCAGGTTTTTAGCTCTTGAATGTTTCAAATTAGTTTGTGTTACAGAGTATGTATTGACCTTTAAAAGTAACAGAGAGGAAATTGATTTTTTGAAGTTGCAACTCTAAGTGGAAGGATGGAATTTTTCCCTTGTTATCTTTGGGCTGCACCCTTGCAGAAAGGAACCATTCCAACAAATTATTGTGACTTTTCCCAGTCTTCACTGATTTCCAACTAATGAATGCTGCAAATACAGCAAGCTGAGACGTTTCATCTCTGATCACCAGTTATTTTTTAAGTGGCTCTTGATTGGTCAAGATGGAGTGCCACACCTAGGATCATGCCTTTGGTTAGATGAGGTTGTTGGCTTTCAGCCAGCTTCTCTGAGATCAACAGCCTGGCCTTAATTTGCAGAATTGATTGGTGTCAATCTCAGGTTGGTTACTGCCTCCTTCATGATCAGCTTGAGACAAGCGTTGGTGGGAGTTGCGTGTTGGATACCCCACTTACCCCCTTTTCCCTAGCTCTGTTAGCTGCTTGAGTTACTGGCTGAAAATTCTGATGAGGTCAGAGTGGACAACTAGTAGTTCACTTGAGGCTGCTGTTCTTAATACATAAGAAGTTCTTTAATTTTGGGCATTAGGGTAAATCTTATATTTGTAACTTTATAAATCACCCCTAGGTATCACTGCTCTAGTCTGGACTGCTCTGACTTGAACCTTGGGGCAGAGGTCTTCTCGTGTCTTTTGGTTTTGCTCTTTAGTATTGCCCAGTTTTATTTAGATTTCCTTCCAAGGACACAACAGAAAAACATCTGCTATCTGCTATTTGGCCTTTTTTATGTCTTCCTCAGGAAGAAGTATCCTTTAGTTCTGTCGCAAAATCTGTCAGCATGCGCTGGGGCTAGTTTAACTGTCAAATCATGGGAGAACCAGTGTGTCAGGACATAGGGCTCTAACTCATCAAAGCTGGGTAACAGTTTACTCCTTTCTGGAAGAACCCCATATTTCTTTGGATGGCAAACGGAATGACCAAGCTGATGCACCTGATACCTATGCAGCTGCAATATGAAAGGCAGCAAGTACTTTTCTCTCCACTGAGAGATGCAAAGAGCATGCTTTGATTCAGGTGTCTTACTTGGAGTTCCCTTTCCATCCTTAAGTTATCCTATTAATTGCGTATGCTGAAGGTCTAGTATGAAACATCCTCTGATTAGACCCTCAGACCTTCTACATCTCCCTGAGTGCTCTTTCCATGGCTCACACCTTCCCCCTTCATTAGATGTGGCTTGTAGTCAGTTTCAGTTTTCCAAAATCTCTTCTCCAAATTGTTGCACATGTTTGGGTCCTAGTTTCTTAAATGACGTGGGAAGGAGAAACCATGCGAGTCTTTCTTCTTTCCTAATGCTTAAACTTTTCTATTTTCCCCTTTTCAGAGGTATTGAGGCTCTCTACAAACCACACCTTAGGTGAAACGTGGTGAACTTCTTTTGGCTGGCATTCATTTTCTTCACTGTAGTTAGTATGGGGCTGTGTTCTGGATAGTTAGTATGGGGCTGTGTTCTGGATTGTGCTGAAAACAGTGTTGTTGCTAATTCAGGGATGTTTTTGTTACTGCTGAGCAGTGCTCGTGCAGCATCAAGGCCTTTTCTGCTCCTTACCCTGCCCTGCCAGCGATGGGCTGTGGGTGCACAAGGCATTGAGCTGAGACAGCTGTCCCCAGCTGACCAAAGGGATGTCCCATACCATATGACATCATGTTCACTGTATGGAGCAGGGGGCAAGAAGGAGGAAGGAGGGGGGTGTTAAGAGTGATGGTGTTTTTCTTCCCAAGTCGCTGTTATGCTGATGGAGTCCTGCTTTCCTGGAGACGGCTGAACACCTGCCTGAGAATGAATTCCTTGTTTTGCTTTGCTCACGCACACAGCTTTTGCTTTACCTGTTAAACTGTCTTTATCTCAACCTGTGAGTTTTCTCACTTTCACCCTTCTGATTCTCTCTCCCCTCCCACTGGGGGGAGTGAGCGGCTGTGTGGTGCTTGGTTCCTAGCTGGGGTTAAACTACGATGCATGGATTTTTGGTACTTGGTGTAACTCTGAGGAGCTTAGTAATAGTTTCTTGACAAGTTGACAGCTGCATTTATATGTTTTGATTGTTAAGGGCTCAGACTGCTGTGGCAATCTGTATTCTCTTCCCTCTGTGGCAAAGATTGCTTCACCCCAAGGCACTTTGCAGTCTCCTCTAAGATTTATTTGAGTTTTCCCGTTACCTACCTCATTGTAATCCACTTCGGTTTCTCAGTAGCTATCTTTCCCAGGATCTAGAAACTGCCGCTTGGAGCTTTTTGTGTCTTTAGAAGCTATGAATCAACTACAAAGGAGTTTTTTTCCAATGCTTGTCCTGGGGTTTAGTCATAGAGTGAGTTTATTGCTTATGATACTTGTTGGTTATCTCCATCACTTTTGTTTCTCAGGTATTTTGCTGGATATTTAAGAAAGTCTTATCTCGTAACTCTTTCCCTACTGCCTCAAGAAAGAAAAAGAAAAAACCCAAACAAACATCATATGTCTAGGTCTTTTTTCCTCATATGTTTAAGCCCAACTTAGATGTAGGTGGAAACCTAAATGTCAGTTTAATCAAAGCGTTGCCATAATCACATCATAAATTGAACCATCATAAGTAAAAAGACCCTGTCTTTTTAGGATATTTTCAGAGCTGGTATGACAGCGATTGCAACTACAGCATCTACAGTGCAACTACAGTGACTTCAACTGTTTCTGATTTTTATGTTCACATTTGTTTTGTAGGATGGGCATGTGGAAGTGGCACGCTTGCTTTTGGACAGCGGTGCTCAAGTGAATATGCCTGCAGATTCATTTGAATCTCCACTCACTCTGGCTGCTTGTGGTGGACACGTGGAGTTAGCAGCTCTTCTGATCGAAAGGGGAGCTAACCTAGAGGAAGTTAATGATGAAGGTTATACTCCTCTAATGGAAGCTGCCCGGGAAGGCCATGAAGAGATGGTAGCCTTGCTACTGGCACAGGGTGAGATCACTGTCGTTTCTTGAGCCTTTGTTATGAAGAATGCAGTGTTGACTGATTGCAGTTAGGTATTCTGTGAAAATTCCTCTGATGTAGCATTGATTGTTGCTGCTCATTGCTGTAACTACAAAGCAAAGCTGAAACGCCCAGACTGTGGAGGTGATGAACATTCACCTTTCTGCCCTGTGCCTGGTCAGTTAAAGTAATGGCTGTTTTGTTTCCTAGGGGCAAATATAAATGCACAGACAGAAGAAACACAGGAAACAGCTCTTACTCTGGCATGTTGTGGAGGATTTTCTGAAGTTGCTGACTTCCTTATTAAGGCAGGAGCTGATATAGAACTTGGTTGCTCAACACCTTTGATGGAAGCTGCTCAAGAGGGTCATCTTGAATTGGTGAAATACTTGCTGGCAGCAGGTATGTGTATAGTGCAAATGATCTATCCCACGGATGTTATAGACTCAATGTTCTATATGATTTAGAAGATACTTGGACTTGATGGTGGCAGTGTGGTAACAAGAAACTGTATTCTCAGATGCCTTAGCAAGAAGAAAAAAGCATGTATTACACCTAATTATTGTTTGATACTGTGGAGCGTTGGATTCTGTTGCACATGTGAAAACCATCAACTTAGGAACGTTGTTTGCAGCTAACTGCATTTAGGACAAAATGTTAATACAGATAATGCTTGGTTTTGTATGCTACTTCTGCTTTGACTGAGCCTGATTATCTGCAGTCAGTCTTCCTGAATAAACAGTACTTTAGGAATTGTACCCTGGGAAATAGTGTGCAGGACAGATTCTGGAATTAGCTGAATTTCTGTGATGAATGAGTTTTGCTACTACATTGTACAGTTGTAAAAGTTAAATCTTGCTGGAGTTGGGGGGAAATGACGCCTCAAAGTTCCTCTGTTAGTTTAAAGTTGGTAGGGACTAAAGTGCAGTAAAACAGCTTAAAAAAAATAAATAAAAAGGAGCTGCATTTCGGAAATCTTTTTTATGGGAAGTGATTTATTTGTATACTTTTTTCCTAAGAATAAGCATAAAATTGTCTGGATTTGTAATTCTAGAAATTAATGCTTCCTGCTTATTGAGGGACAGTAACAACTGTGTCTCTGTGCAGTGATACCAGCATGTCACACCCGTCACCAGCTCACTTGGAACGCTGCTCACACTTCACTTCTGATAATGTAGAAAGTTAATTGAGGAGCCTTATTTTGGCATCAGGGAGTCTCTAAGTATATATCACACTTCGAAAATAAGAAAATAGCTAATCACATTGGCATCTTTTTTTGAAGAATAATGCATTACGTAGCAAGAGTTGTGCATAGCTTTCATGTAGGTGGCATATATGCAGCTAGTCAAATTATTTCAACAAAATGGTTTTAAAGCAAATAATTTTAAAAAGGGAAAAAATGAAATTTGTAGAAGTATATGGTCTTGTTATTGACTTAGTATTAATACTACATACATTTTGTCTGATGTCCCCTGGCTTGCAGCTCCCTGTTAAAGGGATAGCCTAGGCAACTGTTTGGGTTCATGTTATTTGTTGTAACAACTGAAATCTTCATTGCTGTAGAGGGAACTTAGGAGTAAGTGAGTGTGTAGGTTTAAGTGCTTAGATTGCTTTTTCCAAGCCTTGGCTTATCCCCTCTCCTCAGCTTACTTTTACTCCAAGAGCCGTTTTTACCATGAGAGCAATGGGAAGCTGTTGGTCGGTAGGATATGGCTTTTGTCACAGATAAAAATTGACTTTTGTATCCATCTGATTTCTATCTGAATTTTTGTGTCTATCTGATTTGAAATGGTTGATAAGGAGATGTCCAATAAGAAAAAACTAACATTGTGTTTCTAGGAGCTAATGTTCATGCCACCACAGCGACAGGAGATACAGCTTTGACCTATGCCTGTGAAAATGGACATACTGATGTTGCAGATGTGTTGCTTCAAGCTGGTGCTGATTTGGTAAGCCTTCTGCTGCCTCTAGTGGGGAAAGTACTTTGGTTACAAACTCTAGGCCAAAGCTTATGCGCTTGTAGAGCAGGAAGATGAATTTAGCAATTGAGATTCATACATGGGTGTGAAAAGAAGCATGAAAGAAACTTTTTAAAATGCCTGCATGTTCTGTTTGATTTAAAAAATATAAACATTCTTATTGGATAATCTTTCATTTGTTAAGTGGAAAGTTTTAGCTATAGCTTACACTTGTGACAGCTGATTATCTTAATTTCAGTATTATCCGTAACTTTAATTGTTTGGCAGGATATACTTCTGCTTTGCGTTTATTCATGATGCTACTTTATTATTCTTAAACTCTTGTGGATTGGAGTTTACCTGCTCTGCTGCTCTGAATTTAAAGTGTTTTAGTATCAGGAGCTACTACGTCTCCACTTTAGTGTTCATTTCTGAACATTGTAAGTCTTTTAAATATTTAAAACTACAACACAAAAAAACCCCAAACTAAGCAATGCCTTTCTAAATGATGGGCATAAGATCTTTTTGTTATCTTCCTTTCTTGTAACTCTTGGTTTTAGTATATTGCTTTCACAGTGTTTATTTTCTGTAATGCATTTAAGCATAGCTAGGTTGTTTATGTCTTGACTTTTTCATATCATCTAGCGGGAGACCTAAAACTGCCTCTTCTTCAGCCACAGGGGTGTAATGTTTGTTTGCCTTTTAAGCAGTAAAAAGCAATTGATACGTTAGTCTTCTAAAGGAGTTTAGGAGCCTTATGTCTAATAAGGCGTAAGAAGGGAAGATTGGTTGCCTTTTTGTACTTTCTCCTTTCTTTTTCCCCACTGTCTGCTTGTGTGGGTGGGGTTTTTTGTTTGTTTGGGAGCGGGTTGGGGTTTTGGTTGGATATTTTAGGGTTTTTGTTCCTTTTAAATTACAAGAATGCCAGAATAGTTCATCATTGAACCTGATAAATCAACATCTAATGAAGTTACTTAGATTTCAGTCTTATATGAAGTATTTTATGAAGTTTACATTTACAAATATAAATAAATTAATGCTGTAATGGTGGATACTTCTACTCTTATTTATAAATATACTTTTTTTCAGGCCTTCAGTAAAGTTCTGCTTCCTATGTTCCTACCAGGGAGGAAGATCATGCTAATGGGGGGGGGGGGGGTGTTTGTGGGGTTTTGTAGCACTTGT
>VXBO01012482.1:688048-749115 GCA_013400135.1 Rhinoptilus africanus
AAATTGGGTCCCTGGGGCCCAATAAAAACCAATTAAAAAAAAAAAAAAAAAAAAAAAGCCAAACTACCTCTTGATTCTTCCCCTATGACAAAGTATTTTTACAGACCGATGTTTCTGTCATTGCAGATATCATTGCTTTGCCTTCAGCTGATAACATCCCTCACACTAACGTGGCTCCTTCAAACTCACTTCCCTTTATGTGTACGACACTCTGCATGTCTGATGGAATGTGCGTAAGGCAGCGTTCAAACATTACAAAAATAGGCAGTACTTTATGGATTTGAATGAAACCATGCTGGTGATAGCTATGTTGTCGTTACAGCGAGGGATCTGAGAAGCTGTCATGTTTTTCCATAACATTTTTTGAACTATCAGGGGAAGGTCAGGATTTTCAGGTCTTTTTGGACTTGGCTCTCGGCCTTCTACAAATATAACAAAAGGTTGTAGGACATGTGAAGCAACTTCTGAAGTTAACACCATTTGGATGTTGTGTTGCAGTGTCTGGATGGTGTAAAGTACAATGAAATCCTCTCTTTTGCTACTAGTGAATAAAAAGTCATCTTGTATTTGACGAGATGCTGTGTATGACCTTCTCTTCATGAATCTCAATGGCTTGTGGTAGGAGTTGTAACTGGAAAGAGCTGTGTTGCTTGGTCTTACCTTTGTGCTTGCTTGCCTAATTCCAGCAAAAAAGAGTTTTTAGTTGGTGGATCTGATCCGCTTAAGTTCACATTCCAGGTCTTCATGGCCAAGAACAGCATTTATTTGTAGAACAAGAACCGTGAGTTCTTCTTTTTCCTTCCGCAGGACAAGCAGGAGGACTTAAAGAAGACTATTTTGGAGGGCATAGAGCCGGGCAAGCATCAGGTGAGGTTGGCCTTTGATGCTTGTAAGCTGCAGCCTCAGGATACATGTTAAGAACAATGATGGCTTTAAGGCATCTAAATTTCTTCAAAGTATACGAAGACTCGCTGTGTAGACTAGACATGTCGTCTTTGTCTTGCATTTTCCCTTCTGTTGGGTTTTTTAAAAAACAATATCTCAACCTTCACAAATGCAGCAAGTTATCTCATTGAGTCTGTTTGAGTCACAAAGTAGCTATTTGAGCACAAGTAGCTATGTTAAACGTGTTCCTACAGGAAGCTAGATATATACTGTCTTCCCTTTTCAGATATTTACTTTAAACTAGAGGCCTAGCTCAGTTTGTAGGTGCCTCTGAAGTACTGGTTTGGCACGTATCTCAGGAAGGTTATCTGGGACAATTAGGTTGGAGACTACTAGAATACTGTATCTCGATAGGAGTTCAATCTTGAAAAGTAGCGAAGTGGCATAGTGTTAACAACTGTATTTTTTGGCTATTGTCTTGCATCAAAAACTGTCTAAATCGTTTTGCTTGGAATAACATTTAGATTTCCATTAAATATTCACTGTTGTCACAGGTGAGAGGGGCTTGTTAAAGAATTGAAGAGAGCAGTTGGACCTTTATTTTGGAAATGCAGACTGTGTCCTAGAACTTTTAAATAACATAAGATGTTGGAAACAACTCAAAAAAATACCCTGAAGAATTATATTTGCCAACCATGAATACTTGTGAACCAAGGAGAATAATGGGGGGGAGGCAGGAAACCCTTATGTTGCTGATCTTGGAATCAAGGAGAACTCGAAATCAAGTCTGTAAAAATATCAGTGATTGTCATAAGATGCTTCTGATAACACTGCTTTTGCTGTGCTCTCTGAAGTATTGATTTGTTTAGAAAGGAAATAATATTACTGACTGGATTCTGATCTCCTTTTCCAGTGGAAAAGGTGCAGATAATGTAAACTCTTGCCTGATATGGGTAGTACTCTCTCTTTCCCCTTCCTTCCTATCTGGTAACCAAACCTACAGAAAATTCTTCTTGGGTGCTCTTTCTATTCAAGCAGAAGAATTAGCAGGAGAGCACATCACTCGGGTGTTCTCTCATCAAAGCCGCCATGGGTGTTCTCCTTTATTCCTCTTTCTGATCGTACCAACTGTGATATTTATCAGGATTGGAGCTGTGAAGAGAGACAGAATACTGTGGGGAGTCCCACAGTGCAGGTAGCCGAGGAAGTTGTCTTTAGAGACGAGTACTCCTTGCTAGTTTTGTTCTTACAAAACAAGCATTTGCATGTACTTCATATTAATACAAGGAAGAAGCATATTGGAAAGCTGATGGGGCATGAACCTTTCATGTTCTCTGTCCTGATTTTAGTTATCTACTACAGCTTAAAAAAAATAATTTGAACTTTTTGGCCATTCCAGGTAAAAGAAAGATGCAAGTAGACAAAGACACTGCAGTGGTTCAGATTCTTATTTTGGCTTGTCCTTAAAGCTTGAGTTGATGCTATCTGCTAGCCTTTATTAGAACTAAATAGAGTGCTGAAGTCATAGAATTAATTTCATCTTAAAAGAAAATATGCATTTCTATCTTCCAACATGAAAAATACCGTCAAAATGCAATAAGTTGAAGATCTACAGCAGGTGGGCACACAAATGGTTTAGTTTGGCTGGACTGATGATGTGTATGGCACTGAAAGCATTTGAAGTGTATAACAGAGGAGGATCAAGTTCTGCCTGCTGGGTGAAGTGACAGTTGGTTAAACTGGGCAGAATAACTGCGTTGCATTTAAATAAGACTCCTGACATTTATGTTTAAGACTATGTTTAAGACTGTGAAGTCTGTTAGGAATAGAGAATGTTGCAAATAATGGTATCTTACTGCTAGTTACCTGAAATGTTACCCTGGAATGCAGAGTAGGATGGTTTTTCACTATCTTGAATATAGCTAAGATGACCTAAAATAAATTTTGCATCTTGCCATCTTTGCTGTTGCATCATTGGGGATTTAGAAATGCTTATGAAATTGTCTGGGCAGTAATGTTCTCATCCAGCTCAGCTGGGAAGTGGTGTTTGATAGTTCTTTCTATCTGTAGCTGCTTTATGAGTGATTTGCCAGCAGTACCAGGGGTTTACTGTGTATAAGGCAAATAGCAGCGTCCGGCTTTTTATGATCTATTGGCAGTGGCTGAGGAAGGAAAAACTATGCCAAATACCAGGGTAAGCATCAGAGCTGAAGGGCATGCTACTAATTCTTGCACATCACAGGGTCACATACTAATATAATTAGCTTTACATGTCCTGCAAATACTTCTCTGACATGCAGAGGATCCAAAAGAGTGCATGTTTGTCGACAGCTAAGCAGTCATTTGCCCTGGGAGTGGAATCTACTTATTTAAAAAAAAAAAAGTTACTTCAGTAGCAAGTCTGTAAAGCTTCGTATCTGCCTGTATGCGCTTATGCACTGTACTACCTAATAAGCAAAGAAATTGGAGCATTAATGTGGAGTTTAAACATGTGTTAAAGCAGCGTACGATAACATGACGTTCTTATGAAGGCACAGGAGCAGCACATTCCTGATCTTTCCAAAGTGCGTAGGAAAGGGGTATTATAACCCCTATTACAGCAAAGGAAGGGTTTGTCTTTTGTGCAGGGGGTCGGTCTCCAATAGCAGATCCAATCAAGAGATTTCTGTCGTAAGCGTACAAACAGAAAGCTGGCTTAAGGTGCAGCCTGCAACCAAAGCAAGCCATATGTCAAAGGATGTATGCAGAGTTTTCAGGAATACTGAAGCTATGGGAAGGAGTTGATTTGTTCTGTTAAATCTATTTTTGTCCTTTTATATTTGTAAATGGCAGTATCATCCTTTGTCAGTACTAAATGTTGGCTTTCACTCTTAGATAGACATGCAAGTAAGTAGTGAATTTAAAGCTTGGCTTCCCAGATACTTAATGAAGGAAACCCCATGGTCCTAGTATGTTATTGATCAGAGTGCAAATACAAATGCTCCCAGGAAGATGATGTTCTCTCCCCTTGCTGCTGCGGAATGGTTAATCTGTATTAGTCAGCATTCTTTGTGGTATTGATCATGTCTACATAGCAGGCAAATTTTCTAGTTCCGTAACTTCTCTAATACTGTTGTATTCAACCACATCCTTCTAGCATTAAGAAACTTTTTAAAATAGAAAATTGTTCTTGTCGTTCATTCTTTTTTGTTGGCTTGTTTCATCCTTTTGTCATCTTCCTGCTTTAATCTCCAATCTTCTATTCAGACTTTGTGACCTGAGGTGATTTGTCTCATTTTTATTGCAGATTCTCTGCAGTGTGGTTTAAAAATGCTGTCTGCATGTCAGACGTTATTGCAGTTTTAAAGGTCTGGCATGCAGCGTGTGACAGCTCCCAGAAATCTTGCACATCGGTTCCTATAGATACTTGTGTACTTCCCTGATACTGGATGGTATTTGTGTTACAGTTGTCCCTTTTTGAGGAGGAAACAAGATGTTACTGTTCTCAAGTATGTTATGCATTTGAACACCAAAATACAAAGGGGTACATAAGCGGGGAAACTTCCCTGTGCGCTAACAGTATGGATACGGTCGTAACACTTTGTTACAGTGTGCTTCAGTAACATGAAATTTGATTCCAGTCAGTTTATGTTGACTACAGGCAGCTTATAAAATAGATTTTCTACTGAGACAGGTAATTCTGGTCCCATCACAAGATGGTTTAAAAGCTAAAACAATGGTATAAGTATTGCCCATTTATACATGCGTTATTTCTTGTTTACAATAGGAGCATGAATCTGAGGGTGGGAGAACCCCACTGATGAAGGCTGCGCGAGCTGGTCATTTATGCACTGTGCAATTCCTTATTAGCAAAGGTAAAATACTAGTTTAAGTAATTAATTTAAATACTTAAAATGCCACTTCACAATTCTGCATGTTTGTGATCCTTCTTCAGAATTATTTGGGTCATGTGGATGTGAGAATTTGCCAAACCATTGAGGGGCTTTTGAATTTCTTTTATTTCACGATACAATGAATCACAAATATTTCGCTAGTTCCTCTACCTACTCTGTTGTATAGATTAATGAATAGATTTGAAGTACAGAAAATGTTTTCAGTTTCCTAAAAAAGCACTCATTCTTTTGGAAAAAATACATTGTCAAGTGCTGTCTGAAACAGAAGAAATTGCATCATATAGTGATGCCGATAAGTGCTCAGAATGAAAATTTAAAAACTGGGCTTCGTACGCTGTACGTGTTCCCCCTCTCTTACTGCTTCCGAGGCCCACTGTTAACTGTCATTACTGCCTTGTCTTTGCAAGATGAGGATGATGATGTGTAGAAGCCGTCAGTTATTCAAAATCCTGTGCTTTTACCCTGGAAGCGTGTATGAATTAGGACATTCCGGAAAACACTGTGTTTGTTGATACATTCTCGTGAAACAAATTTCCTTGTGTTTAATTCTGAGATCTTCTCTTTATAGGTGCCAATGTCAACAGGGCTACAGCTAATAATGACCACACAGTGGTGTCACTGGCGTGTGCTGGAGGCCACCTGGCAGTTGTTGAGCTCCTTCTGGCTCACGGTGCAGATCCTACTCATCGGCTCAAGGTATTCACCTAAAACTATGCATTTATCGTAGATACTGAAAGAACCTCATACTTGATTTAATGGATTAGTAAATGCATGATTTAAAATGGTCTAATTCAATTTTGCTACACCAGGTAGCAGAATTCATCTTCTGGCTTTTTATTTCCAAAATCTCACTTTAGGATGGTTCAACCATGCTCATTGAAGCTGCCAAAGGAGGACACACAAATGTTGTTTCTTACTTGCTGGATTACCCGAACAATGTTTTGTCGGTTCCTGCAGCAGACTTGTCTCAGCTCACACCTCCATCTCAGGATCAGTCTCAGGTAAGGCATATGGATGTTTTTTAAGTATCGCCATGAGTGTTGCAAAGAAGCACTTCCTTATTAGTTAACTTCTGAAATTAATTTAGATGTGAACATACACAGTGGAAAGAATTAAAAAGAGTCTATACATTTGAAAATGGGAGAGAGTGAGAAAGTGGATTGGTATTATTTGCAGTGTCCTGAAGAATGCATGGACTTTGTTGCCCTTTCTGCTACTTAGATGGGAGAGTCCCAAACCTTGTATCTCAAAAGAATATTGTTTTCTTGGTTGCATTTTCTCAGTATTTTATTTCAACAGTTGTAAACTCTTGTGACAGCACCCCTCAAACGTTGCTGGTTTTGGTTGTCCAATGAAAGAAAATATATTGTGCAAAGTTAGAATTCTGCAGGCTAGAGAGGCAGCTTTCCAGTGGAGTTAGTGGATTAAAAGCCTAAAGACGTTAACAGTTTCCAGCCTACGCACCCTGGGAGTTTGTGAAGAATGACATAGTTAACTTTGACATATTATCCACAATAAAATAGCATGGGACCCGTCATACCGAGAGATAGCATAGCATACAGTTTGGGAAGAGGGGGATGGAGGTCTGCTGTAGAAATGTGTCTTTGTATTAACACTTCAAGATCTGGTCCATTCAAAAGGGTTTTTTATCTGAGTGTGTGTCTGTGGCTTTGTTTTAAGGTTCCACGTGTACCAGTGCATACGCTCGCTATGGTCGTACCTCCCCAGGAACCTGACAGAACCCCTCAAGAGAACTCGCCGCCTCTCTTGGGAGTGGTGAAAGGTTAGTATACAGCCACTCGGAGAATACATGCCATTTGGAAACCCATAGGCCGAGGACAGTTTTGTTAGATGTTCTCCGTAGTATAGTTCAGTCTGTCAATTTCTGAACACCTCTAATGAAGCATAATTTTAAATTTATGTAGTGTGTAGTTTTTGCTTATTTTCTTGTATTCTACAGTATAGTAACACAGGGTATTCTAATTTTATTATGCTTATTCTAATTTATTAGAATTATGCTTATTCTGACTCTTTTTTTTGGAAGAAAATTATTGTGGTAACTGCCATAGTGCAGACCGATAAAGTATTAATGAACTCTAGGTGTGGTGCTAACTTTTGAATGTTGATCATTGATCATTGATCATCTAGAATAGTTGCAACTATTATCCGTGAACTTGATACATCAACTTTTTTCTGTTCCTGCAGTGGCAATGCAAACATGCTGGCACTGTAAAATACCCCTGCAGATCTACTTACAGGAGAATTTTTCTTGTGTTATAATAGTGCTCTTGTAAGTAATCATAACATCAGGGGTTTTGCTTTGAACATGATTGAACTGACTGGTTAAAAATATTTGCAGTCATTAGATGGCAAATCTAGCAGTTTGTTTCCAACTGTGCATTCTGTAACAGATTCTTCCTGTCTGCTAAGTCAGGTCAGAAAGAGAAGCAGATTCTCAAGTGGAAAGTTACAAACGGCAGCTCCCAATGATTTCCAGTTTTGGACAGTTGTATTAAATATTATAGCATCCGAAGCTCTATTAGCTAGCTTTGCTTAATTCCTTTATTCTGGGAAGTGCTCAGGGCTTTCTAAAACAGACAAAAAAACCCACAGGGGCACAAATGAAGAGAGAAAATAATTGTGTAGCTAATGGTGTTTCAGTGTGCAGTCACAACACTCTCCATGCATATATGCCATGTGTGCGACTTCTCAGAGGTAGTTACCACATCATTTTGCTAGGATGTGCAGCACTTGATATTTTGGATTTCATAAAAATTAATCCCAAACAAGTGAAAAGAATATGCAACTTCCAGTTCAAAGAAAACAGCAAAAAACTATATACCAGCATGCGTGCCCGTACGATTAACTACTGGTATTGTGAAGTGGGTTAGTGTTCTGGAAGTACATTCTGTGGGGCATGGGCAGCAGTGAGAGATTAGCTGACACTAAATCAGAAGACTAAAGTTACAAACTTAATCTCATGTTATTTAATCAAATTATAAAAAGCAAATAGTTGATGGTAGTTCAAGAAATAGCTCTCATTAAAGAAGACCTTATTGCAAATGTCAGCACATATTTTAGGCGTGTTTTCAATGGTACCATTGTTGGAACCGGCACAGTGAGATGCGTTTTTTCTCAGTGTTTCAGGACATGCTCCATGTGTGTCAGTGACACCAAACTGTGATGCGTTGCAGGAGATGTAGCAATCTGAAATGTGTCATTGGGCTGATGAAGCATTCTTGAAACCATTGTGTGCAAAGTTCTTGTGTATCTCAGATCTTTAGGGGAAAAATGGTATTTTGTGATAAACAGTGTGTGATCATTGTAGTAATACCACTCGACTTTAACTGCGAAATGGTTAGGGTTCTTCGCTAACTTTCATTCTTAACTTCTTACGTGCACATAGCTTTAATGTACCAGGCTTTCATCGTTAGACTTCTTGGGAGAGAACAGGCAAAAGGGGCATGAATAAAGGCGTGTTATTTCCAGGGGGGTTGGGGGGAGAGCAGTCTTAATTTCTTACCTAACAAAGTTGTTTATCCTGGGGAAGACAAATTTCTTGCCTTCATGGTTAGAAGGATCCCCCCAAATTTTTATATAAGCTACTAACTCCTTAGAGGAAGGAGAGGAGCACCTAGCCTTCTTAACCTCAGCACAGCTGGGTTTTTAAGGGCCTATATTAGTTTTGTGAGAAATGCAATAGTAACATTCCCAAAGAGGTCTTGGAGTAGTTGCCATTCAAATAGTTATTTTAGCAAAGGATTTTATATCGCTGTTTAACAGCTGAAAAGAGGAACATTTCATAGCTGACAGTGGCTCTAGAGCGACTCAGATAAAGGTGATACACAAGGATGGTAACTGCTAAAGAGCTGAAGAAAAATCAGGTGAAAGAAGCAGCAGAATTAGTTCACGGGACTGAACAGACCTCAACTCTTACATGCTTAGGAAGGATTGGGTTTAGTGCACTACATCTAGCATGTTTCTATTACTTCCGTGTAAAAGTGAAATCCCAGTGAAGTTCAGCTCTGTGCTGTTGTGGGCAGAGGATCCCGTCCTTGGCGTTCTGTCCCTGCTGCTGCCCTGGCGTGAACGCACTCAGGATTGCCCTGCAACCAGCAGCAATTCTGAGGCAGCAGCGCAACATGGAGAGTCTTTTGGCTAGAAAAAACAGATGTGCTATTTCTGCAGGCCCAGAGGGTGTCTCCTGCTCTGCGCTGCGAGGGGTGTAAAGCGCAGTGGCTGTGGGGCAGCTCCAGGTACCCCTGCCTCTGGTTCCCTGGGGCCAGGGGGTCTCGGTGCCCAACCTGTGAAATGGTTAAAGGAGCACTGATGGATTTCTTCAGGAAATCGGCGGGTGTAACAGTGTTGCCGTTGATGATCTTGTCTAGTTTGCTAGCTGATGTTTAATACAAATGGGATCTGAAGGTCTCAGCTGTGTTTGTGATTCTGCCTTAGTCCTTTGCAGAGTGTGCCTGGTGAGCACCATGGCTTGAACCCATGGCATGTTTTTGGAACGTTATTGAAATAACTTACAGCATTTCTCATTTGGGCCATGTTTTTTTTAGAATTCCAGAAGACCTAATAAACTTAAGTTATTCACGTGAAAGCTGCCCACATCTGCCTTTGATCTCTGGGAAGGAGACCAGAGTTCCCTTAAAGTTGAGGAGGATTTTTGGAATCCTTAAGCTTTTTAAGTTAGACTTTCAACATATGGTATCTCCTGAATCCTCATGCTAAATCTGACTGTCTAATGGCTTGGAGAAAGGAAAGAAAAACAAACTCCACGTAGATGCAATGGCTACAAATTAAATATTTTTTTACTCCCAATATCTGTCTTTTGTGCCTAATACTGAGTTATACACTGTCAGAGATCTCATAACCTGCCCCTACCTCAATTAAATCACGCAATGTAACAATAGAACTAGAAAGATTATATTCTTCTCATTGAGGTGAAGGCATTAAAAAAGTACGCTGATTTTCTTGCTTTTCTGTTCCGCCTCCTTTCAGACTTCTCTACTGCAGAGTCCAGCTGCCCGCTCGTTGTTCCATGGGCTTCAGCAGCTTCTCACTAACTCTTGCCGTTTCCCCTGTATTTTCTGCCTGGGTCAGCAGCTGACCCAGTCACCCGGGTGAGTTAGGAAGAGGAACGTAACAGTCCATGTCTCATGGCTTTCTGACCTCACTAATACTTTCTAAGTAGACTTAGACCTGTTATTCCTTTATACAAATCTTTAGCAATGCAGGCAGATTATTTAAAAACAATACATGCATAGGTCCCCAAGAGCACAAGCGTATAAAAATCTTTTCCCGGTGGTTTGTGAAATTCCACTCCTTTGAAGCTTGAGTCACCTGCTTGCCACCGACTAATTTAATTACATCTTAGCAATTTTCCAGTTAGATGCCATCAAGCCACCAGAGGAAGCTCATGAAGACGACTAAGATTGGAAAGTAACTCAAATTTTTGAATGCAGGACAATTGAGTTCAGTGTTGTTTGGTTTCAGCCATGTAGCTGTTACCTGTTGGATGTTGTTGCACCGATTCCCTGCAAGTTTTCGTAGAAACAGCTGCAGGGGTGAAGGATTGGCGTTGGTACTGCGTGGCTCTCAGAGGCACCTAGTGAAAATAGAAACTCATCTGATGATTCAGCCCTCCACAAATCATCCCGTTCTTCTTTATAAAGAAGAATTAAGTATTTTTTAAAAGCAATATAGCAGACAAATTTACTTGGGGAAAAGTAGGATTTTTTTGTTGTTGCCCAATTATTAGCCAAATTATATAATACTGTACTTTGCATTTGTGTGTCTGTGGATTGACTAGTTGTTTCCCCAGGTGCTTACAGCTGAATTTCATACTGATAATGAATTGCAGTTAAACACAGAATTTTAATGAAAATTCAGTATTGAGTTCATCTTATTCCTGTTCATGAGGCTGGTGAATTTTAATTGCAGGTTACAAATCTAACACTCGACTTCTGAGTGAAATTAGATTTTTCAAAAACGCTGAAGTGCAAGAACAGTGGACAAGCAATTCTGTTAACAAAGCCCAAAGATCTTAGTATGGATTGATGCTTCCCGACATCTACCTTTTGTCAAGTGAGGAACAGACAGAATCTGGTTTTTTGGTTGGTTGTTTTTGCAGTGTGGGTTGTTGTTTGGTTTTGGTGTTATTTTTTAAGTTCCAGGTAATACTACCTATCAGGATGACGTGGTGATTCATACAGATTTTTATACTAGGTATTGGTTCTAGCAGAGATGTATTTGAATGTACAAATGGGTATCACATAGTTGACTCTTTTTCTTGCTGTTGTTTTTTTTTGCGCTGGAAAAATCTTTTGTAATTTAACTGTTTGGATTTGTATGCACTTTTCCTATTATGTTTTCATTTAACAACTCTAGAAATTAAGGAGCTGTCAACAAGTCCCAGAATTCGATCTACTAAAAAGTAAAGTAAAATATAGCTGTCTCAGGTGGTGGCCAAGATGAAAACCACTAAGCTGAAATACAACTTGTGTACTCTTGTTGCTTGCTATAAAATACAACAAAAGTCTATCCTTGTTAGTTGATCAGTTGGTGCTTTTAGGGTAAGACCTGAACTGGGCTTCGTTTATGTAGGAAAATTACTTACCTACTTCATGTTTCTCGGGCACTTACTAATTTCTCGGACACATATTAAATATCCCAGTCCTGAGACTTGCAGAGGACAGCGCGAGTACCTGCCCGTGCTCCTGCTGTGAAGTACAGGGCTGTCACTTGGGTGTTAGCAAATGTAGACAGAACATCTAATAACAATGTCATTTGGGTCAATAAGCTAGTTTCAGGTAGGTTTATTTTGGAGCAGTAGCATCTCACCTGTACTGCTCTATTCATTGTGAAAGGGCATAGAAATTACTTCTTTCTTGGGAGAAAAAGACGTCTGATGGATTAGAAGTCAAGGCGAGAAGAGCAAGTTCCTGGAGAATCAAGCACTTAGGATGAAATAGGGTATCAGGTTTGTTTGTAAGTGGCAACCCTAGAAAGAGTGAATGTGTTTTAAGCAACTTTAAATGTGAAGAGTTTTAATTGCTTATGAGAGCCACCTGAGGACTACAAATATGAAGGTTGTTTTTCCACACTCTTGCTCACAGTGTCTAGGACCTTTAATGTCACTTGTAGCTGGAAGGCATTGAAACTGATAATGGTGTCCTCCTTGGACTGGGTGCTCAAGAGACCAGTGATGGTGCCTGGGGGAGTCTTGTCTGGGTGAATGAGCTGTTGCAACTCAAGTAATGAGGCGATACTATCTACAGCGTACAGGAGAAGTACAGGAGATTTCCATAGGAAACGTTTACCTCACTTCCTGGAGAGAATAAGAAGTCAGAGAAATGGATGGGAAGCTCCATTTGTGCAGGCTAGGTCTTGCCTTGAGTAGTGTGTGTTGGTCAAAATCTGGTGCGTGTGTGTCTGCAGGAATGGTGATGAAGGCTGAGTTGGTCAGGTTAGGGACCAGAACCTGTGGGAATATGGAAATATAAATGAAAGAGGTAACTTGTTGGACTTAATGATCTTAAAGGTCCCTTCCAATCTCAGTAATTCTATGATTCTGTGATTCTACTGTTGACAAAATAAATTGGGAAGTGGTCGTTACCTTATTCTGTTAGCTTTCCTGGCGTGCCCATAACCCCTCTGGCTTTTCTGTCAACTGAACAATTCTTTGTCTTGTAATCATGATTACCTGATGGCAGGTGGTATTTGTGTAGTGACATCTGGATTTCATTGATCTCAATCTTCATTTCATACTAAAGAAGTCTCCTAAAAGTCATCAAAACAGTTGCTTTAGGGTTAGGTTGACCACTTAATATTGTTAGGTTTAATTTTGTACTAGGTTGGTTGTGTAGATTGATGCTCCACCAAAAAGATAAATGAAGAAAATTTTTTAAAAGTTGAAGTAACTATCGTCTCGCCTAAGATTTGGATTTTTTAAGTCTTTCTACACTTGCATATTTCAAAAGTGAAAGTATAAAGTAGCGTCTTGTTCATAATTATTTACTGAAGTGGGCACAGTATTTTTCAGGATATTGTGATATAGAACAGATTTACATAAAACAGGAAATTGCAACTTTTAAATACTTGCAGTGCTTACATATTCAAAGCTACCAACAGTGTCTTCTCCATCTCTGGTTTGAACTGGCTGTTCAAGTGTGCATGTAGGGCTTAACAGATCCTTCTTCCTACCCCTCATCCTCTTCCAGTACCCCCAAGATTACAGGTTGCACTACTTTCTGGCACAGAAAGGATGATCTGGAACCTGAAAAGTGGCCTGCTAATCAAGTAGAAGTTCATTAAAGTAAATCTCTGCACCTCTTCTGGAACTTGAGAGCTTCACTTGCTGTTTTCTCAATGCCTGTCTTCAGAACAGGTCCCAGCTTTCCATGGGCTCACACTGTCAGGGGAACACTGCCCGCTGTGAGGCCGACCGTGGCTCCACTGCCCAGTCTGGGTCCTGATACGAGGCTGTACTGCTGCTCTTCCTTTCTTTGCTGTGTGTAGAAGAGGTTTCCTGTGACAGGCTTGTTTTGTCCCTGGGTGGGACTTAAACCGAGAGGGACAGTATTGGTACTTTTGGGGCTCTTTTGACTGCAGCTTTTCTTTCCTACAGATGGATGGAAGCTGCCCAGAGCTGCCAGGTCATGGAAGTGCTTTGTGTTACAGGTGGAAATGATGGAATGACATGAAACAGAGCAGTGCAAAGGGTTCCCATTTTAGTCGCACCTTAAAGGCACTTTGGTTACTAGAATGTTTCTGCTACTTGATCAGGGGAGCAGCTTAGTTTCAAAAGACACCGATTGACTTTTATTAGTTTCTAACCAAGACATAGACAAGCATTTTTGGTGAGTGCAAATATTTTTCAAGAGTGGTCTGCGAAACTTTTAAGTTACACTTTTTAAATGAAAGGATAACCATATAAACCCCAAGTACGTTACAAAGCCAGGAGGCTAGCAGCTTACAGCAGGCTCAAGCTAAATATCCAGCAGCCAGCACAAAGCAAGTTATTGCTGATCTTTAGTCAAATTCTTTATTGTCTCTGAGAAATTGTCTTGGGACTCATTTATGGTCCAGAGACAAAATAATAGTAGTGGTTGGAATAGGTATTCAGCTGGAACTGCTGAGCTGTGCAAGGCAGCAGTGTAAAATACTGAACTGGAGAAAGAGCTTACCCAAAGGTGTCTACAGTGTTTGTGGGATGCTGGGGTATTTCCTGGGGTTATTAAAACTTTTGTTGTTTCTCTTAAATTTAGATATGGTTTGCTTTCACTCCAGAAAGTCTGGGGAGGGCATTCAGCACAGAGTTGGTTCAATTCTGTTTTAATACTTGTTCTTTCCCTTTATAAGAGAAAATTCTTGCATTTGTTTGCTTTTTTCAATTAGTTCCTAAAAAAACCCATTCATTTCAAAGCAAGGTGTGTGTGACTCTTGTTTTGACAGCAATGCAAAATGAAGTCACATGTGAATTAGTATTTTGGTGAAGTAAGGCCCAGAGAGAAGTAAATAGGTGTTTTAGGAAGCATAATCCTTCTGGAGTTAGTGACTGATCTGGGACTTAGTGAAAATCTGTGTGCAAGAATTTAACTGTCTGGTGCTTAGGTAACTTTAAGCCATGGCTCAAACTGTGCCTAATTTTAATTCCTCATTTAATGACTAATTGTATGAGTCTGCTTTGTAAATATTCAAGTTTTCTTTTTTTTAATTATTTTTTTAAAGCTGCATACATCACTGTTTAAATGTAGCAAATGAGTGTTAGCGCAGAAAACTATTTGATCAAACTTAAAACCTTCCACGTTTTTAATTAAAGATCCTGAAGTCATAATTAAAATTTCAGTGCTGAGTAAATTGCTATTAGCAAGATGTGTTACTGGAGGTTTCGCAGTCGTGGCTTTTGGGAAAGCAGCCTTGGGTTGCTTGAAGGCAGTGAGGGCTCAGGGAAGCGCTGCCCTGGCTTGGTGTTCCTTGCGAGGTTCACATTGAAGATTATTTTTTAAGTCTTAATAGTGAGCAGAATTGTTAATTTGTTACTGGAGAGAGGGAGACAAGCAAGCTGTTAATTTTGTCTTAGAACTTGTGAAAAGGTGCTAAAGCTTGAAAATGTATTTGTATACATTAAGTCTGCACTGGCAGGATTTCGTTTGTAATGGAAAGGTGGAATGCTGTAGTGTCTGGAAAAAACCAAGTTCAAAATACTGATCTTACTGTGGAGTTACTCTTCTCTCCAATTTAGACTGCTTTTGCTGGTAACCTTGCTGTTGTAAGTTAGCCTCTGGAAAATGGTCTTAGTTTAAATGCTCTGCACCGCAGAACAACTTTGGGACCTCAGTAAATTATTTAAATTGCATTGCTGCTCTTGCTGATTTCACTTCCCAGATGCATTGCCATGTATGTCAGAAATCATAAAGGTTCCTTATTCCTTAAGATTAAAATAGCTGTGTTCAAAGGGATATAGGATCAATATTGAAAATTCCAGCTATATGTTTTGTTCTTTCTTGTCTTAACTTGGAGTGTAGGGTTTGCCTTTCTGTGGTTTGCCAGATGTGCAGTGTTAGTTGTAAAGATTTCTTTTTTCTTTTTTTCCTCCCGCTCTCTTCCCCGCTCTCTTCCCCGCTCTCTTCCCCGCTCTCTTCCCCGCTCTCTTCCCCGCTCTCTTCCCCGCTCTCTTCCCCTTTTCTTTTCTTTTTTTGGTGGGTGAGAGGGGAGGTTTGGGATATCTTCAGCATGGCATTTTTTCAAACATTTTTCATGTGCTTAGGTGCATCCAAGCAGAAGTCAAGTTCCCTGCAGGTAGCAGATAAGGACCTACTGCCACCTTTTCACCCATACCAGCCTTTGGAATGCATAGTAGAAGAGACTGAAGGCAAGCTGAATGAACTTGGACAGAGAATTAGTGCTATTGAAAAAGCACAACTTAAATCATTGGAATTAATTCAAGGTGAACCTTTAAATAAAGATAAGATTGAAGAACTTAAAAAGAACAGAGAAGAACAAGTGCAGAAGAAGAAGAAAATATTGAAGGAGCTGCAGAAGGTGGAAAGGCAGTTGCAGATGAAAACCCAACAGCAGTTTACCAAAGAATATTTGGAGACCAAAGGTCAGACAGACGCAGCACTTCCCCTGCAGCAGCAGTGCACACTTACAGGGGTCTTCCCAGACGTGGAAGCCGATAAGGGTCTGCCAGAGGATAACTTTTCAGGGTTACCTCAGGTTGACACAATCTTGTCTAAAGATGACGAGCAACAACAGTCTCCACCACCTGCTGAACAATTAGAGTTTGTCCCTATCCAGCCTTTGCCAGCATCGCAATGTAATTTTTCTGGTAATTTAGGTTATAATGGGACAGAGTCTCTTGAACTTCAGAAAGCATTAGGGAATCAGCAGAATGTAGGACAGCAGCAGCAAATTGCTGGGCAGGGGCTCTTAGTTCAAGAACCAGACGGATTAATGGTTGCCACTCCAGCACAGACGCTTACCGACACTCTTGATGACCTAATAGCAGGTGGGTTAAGAAATATACCTATTTTTGCATTAATTTGTGTGCTCAGTTTCCCTCTCTCTCCTTCCCTCAAAAAAAAATCTTGGGGTTTTCCAGTTTGGGAATACTTGCTTAAGAATAAAGTTCCTGATTAGTGCTATTAATCCTAACAGTGACTTCCAATTCTAACATGAGACTCTTAAATATCTTTTTTCCAAAGTGCAAAATTTCCTCTACTGGAGACTTGTTTTAGCCCCTTTGGCCTCATCTTTTTCTGTGCTGCTTTAAAAAGCCTTATCATGAGCAATTAGTAGTGCCCACTGGGAAACCTGAAAGCGTTACACTTTCATATCTTCTCTAGAATTTTCTATACAAGGCTTTTACCTCAGTGACTTTCTTCAGTGTAGTAGCCATCTCTAGAAAAAGACAAATTATTATCACTTGTATGAACAAATGTGCCCCTCTCCTTGCTGCACAAGATGTTCCTATGGTTTAAACACAACCTGGAAATCCGCACACAACCACTTGTTCTGTAATGGCTTGTGTTTTCAGAATACCCTCTAAACCCTGGTTGTTGTACAGGAATGTCTACTTCTTAGATATATGGCAAAAATGAGTCGTGTTATCTGGATGAAAAGCAAAAATCCAGACATCCTTCCGTTTGTTGGTAACGGTGTGAAGAGGAATGGAAGTTCCCACACATTGGGTTGTGTGAGTCCCCTTGTGGAAACAGAGGTATCGTTTCAGTTGACTTCATTTCATGGATTTGACTAGGATTGATGTTTGCTGATGGAGGTATGTAGGATATAGCCAGTGTTGTTTGGTCTGTAGCTGTTTTTCATTTGGTGTTGTTCAACTTTTCTTTGAACCTTGTGTCTGTCCCTCAGCCCTTATTTTCCTGTCTGCCCTCTGTGCATCTTTGTAGTAACTGCCCTGTCCTCTTAAGTTCATTTCCAGGATGTAGAAATGTGCAGTAAGATCTTTTGCCAGCCTTTGCCTGTGACCTTTTAGAATGATAGTTGCATCAAGGTCATGCAAGTTGAGACTACCTGCAACTTTGCAAGCTTCCATGGAAATCACAGATGGTTGGATGCCGTGGTACGCTGCGCCAGCTCCCTTCAGCTATGCAGTGTAATTCAAAGAAATCCTCTTGTATTAGAGAGAATCAGTCTTAGTTCCCCTTTTCTGGCACAGTGTGCCTCCCTCCCCCGCTCTACAGTGCTGTTCAGAGCATTCAGCCAACACTAAAACAAAAATGCAATTGGATTATTCTTGATTTTTATTACTCAAGACTTAGTACTGGAGTATGTGAGGGGGAAAATTGGAATGGTTAATGCAGAACATAATCAAGAAGGTCTTAATCTTTGAAGTAGTTGCTGTTGCTGACAGTTGAACATACCTTGCCCAAGACTATGTGGTATATACCCTTCCGTGGCTAGCAGCTGCATGTTACATCTAAAACATTCAGTGCACCCGAAATGAAAAACTGGTGCAGTCGTCTGAGTGTGAGCTGTGCTGTTTGGAAAAGATTGCAACCCACCAGAAAAACTTTAAATAACTAAAACCCCTCTTGAATAGACATTGGTTCATTTTCCAAAACTGTTTACTGTTTTTGCTAATTAAAGACATTTTTTGCTAAGAAATGAGATTTACTCGTTTCAAAAATTGATAGAAAAGCATGCTCTTCTACAAATAGCTACAGAAATGCAACTCAAGGAAACTTTAGCTGTCCAGAAGCTTCTGCAAAAATGTATTCGTGTTGCTTTATTGAAATAATTTTCTTCTGAAATTCATGTTTGTTTTACTTCCCTCCACCCCAAGAAATTGTTGGAAGGATATTAAATATTTTGCTCACTTTTAAATCCAAGCTGCATAAAAGAGTGACCCCTGTTTAAATTATAATCCTACTGTATCTCAAATTTATGTACATTTAAAACCAAACTAAATCAACCTACGTGTACTCCAAACTCTTTGATCCGTATTTAAAAATCCTTGACATTTTCCACAATTTGCCCATTAGTCTTTAATTTTTTAAAGAAATTTTTGAGCAGTAGAGACTGTTAGGAGAGGCGATGTTTACAGGTGTGTGGAGAGGCAGGTCCGGTTGTTAAGGAGCTTGTGCCGGGGGGGTGGGAAGTCTGTCTCCTGGCGGGGCTGTCTGGCCCTCGGCTGTGCCCGTGTCCCCCTGGACGACGCACCACTGGTGGAGCAGTAATGGTGGTGAGTGACTCTTGGTTTGGAAGAGCTATGAACATTTTTATTCCTGGTGAGTGTTTCGGTTTGCATCAGATCTACTTCAGAAGAAGAGCAATGTTAAATCAGCTTTTTGCCCTCTGCACCGTTACTGCCGGTCTTGCCAGTGGCCATGTAAGAGGCAGATTTTCCAGAGCCTCAGTTAGGACTGATTGTAAAGGAGAACTTGCATTTCTACAAAGCTGACTAACTTATTTTATTTTGCTGACTAACTTAATTGTGACAACGTACATAAATGGAGTACTTCTCTTGCCAGTCTGCTGGCATCATTTGTCAGATGCTGGGTGCCGAGGCGGTCAATATGAAGGCGCGCAGTGCTGGAAGTCTCACTGGCAGTCAGGCACTGGTAGACATGTACCTGAGTCCCCTCTTTCATAAAGCTACGCAGAAGTAACCGAGTAACCTTTGGAAAGTCAGGTAAAACCTAAAAATGAAGTGTCTCTTTCCACTCTGGAGCATTTTGGTTGTAATAGAATTTAGTTAGATATGCCAGAGCAAAAATCTTGCTACTTATCCTATCTTTGAAGGGGTGACTTATTACAGTAAAAATCTTAATTGGGTTTACAGAAGAGATATAGAAGTTGTGCAGGTAGAGTGGGAAAGCAATAAATTATTTTAGAATCACGTCTTCCAATAGAAGAGGACGTTTTGGATATAATTTTCATTCCTCAGTACACATTTGGTTTCTTGAAGCCTCTTGTCTTGCCCGGTTGGAGTTTCATTTCAGTTCATATTATGCATTTACCATGGTAGATTTCTTAGTTTGCTGTATCTGGATTGAGGCTTTTTTGTGTTTTAGGGTATTCGAGATGAGGAACTTTCTTTTCTTTGTTGGTAGGTTTTGTTTCTACTTGGTATTTTCAGTCAGGAGGTGGCATCTCTGTGTGCTTATGTCTGATTCTCCTCCTGCGAGCTTCCATTTGTATACTGAAATTCCAGGCGTGTTTTGAGAAACTTTATTATTTGGCTCTGCAATTCTGGTTGTGGGTGGTTAGAGAACTGTGATATTTTAAGGTAATGATTTGGAAGGTGACATCTTTGGATGGTGACTCGTAAAAGGAGACGCAGTTACCAATGTGCAAAAGCCTCTGTGCAGGAACACATTACTGAGAAGCTGCATGGGCAGGCTGACAGACTGCTTAGGTGTGAAAAAGGGTTGTTTTCTTTGTCTTGGAAATCCCAATTCCTTTGAGGAAAGGGGAACTGAAACCCACGTCCCCAGTATTCATGGATGTCTGTGCTTATGGCATGACAGTGGTTAGGTAAATGCAGCTTTAGACTACAGCTGCAGTCTCATCCAGAGCTGCTTATCCGAGGTTCTGCCAATGCCTCCAGAGTCATATGCAGATAAAATACCGAGTTCTTGCTTTCTTTTGTTTTACTTATGTTTTCTGTGATAGTTTTTCATAACTTCGGAAAAACGGTCATCCATGTCTTTGTAGACCTGTCTTCAACTTCACACTGATGCAAAGGAAGTCCCTTTGGAAAGTTGCAAGCCTTCCTAAAATGTGGGGAACCTGGATTTTGTCAAGGGTAGAATAATTTTTTTTTTTTCAAATACAAGTCTTTTGACTATCGAAGCCTATGGAAACATCCAAAACCTATGTCACAAAACAGGTATTTTATAAAGGTCTGAGTTTATTTTTGGATTTTTTTATCAGTGCCTGGCTATCGGTGTTTATCAGTACCCTTCCTAGTGAGAAGACAAAATGCCTGTTCAGTAGGAAGCAATCTGCAGGTTGGAAAGTTTCACCCTGGTCTTCTCAGAGGGTGAAAGCCACACATTTTTCTAGTCCGTTAAAATCCTGCAGCGCGGCATAGAGATGCTGCAGGTGATCGTCCTCCCGGTTGGTGTTACACCCTCCGGCTGGCCGCTGCCTACCGCTTCGGAGCTGCAATGCCACCTTGTTCCTGCATTAATGCCAATTGTTGAGATGAAAGTCTGGAGTGGGTATGGTGGTATGGCTCCTTGGGGAGACTGCACATTAGCTTCTGGCACTGAGTATGAGCTGCTAAAGACTCGCGGTGATCAGCAAGACATCCTCAACTTCCTGGGACTGGTGTCAGACCAATGAAGCCATCCCCAGGGCAAGCTGGGCTCCCCCGGTAGCAGGAGGCATAAGCAGCAGCGGTTCTCCTGTTGTGTCCTGTCAGGTGGACACAACTGGCACGCATCCCTCGGGGTGGGGTTTGCAGGAGCAGTAACTGGCCCACCTCCTGTGGCTGAAGTTGGAAATTCAGAAACGGACTTGGGGAAATATGAGTTAACTCCGATTTCATATAAATGAGTGCAAAGGGATGTTGGAACCATTGCTGCAAGGTCATCTTTGAATTAAAAACCTGTATGTTGTTGTGTAACTTAGGCTGAGACAAAGAAGCCCCATGAAACTGGAGGTAGAAGTTCTCAAACATGCTTTGCTCCACAGAGCACAAATTACGTTCATGCTCTGTTGGACCAGCTTGCCAGCCATGCTAAGAAAATAGAAAATTACACTTTTAAAAATCCTGCAATTCTGTAAACTCTGTAGTTATTGAGGGAATGAGTAATTAGTGGATGATGTAGGACTCATTGTTGTTAGATTTTATTTTAAACAAGAGTCTGGAGTATCAGTACAGGGTTTATCTGCATTTCTGCTGCCTTTGATGTTCCTTCTCATGTTTGACACTGTTGTTACTGTGCACATGAAGTGCTTAGCGCATACTTACATGTTTCAAACACATGATGAAACTCTGAAGTACACAAGAAATACCTAGTTTTCTGGCATGGTTGTGGAATGTAGAGAACTTGTGGAACCTGTAACAGTAACACAGAATATATTGTGTTAAGGACCCTCAAACTGGATGAAGTGGAGTCCCTTTGCACACTTTTTTTTTTAAAACACAGCACGAGCACGTGGTTTTAGATATATCTATGGTTGTAAGAGTTCAAAGCATTGAGCCGGTGTCTTTCATGAGGAACCAGTTTGATTTAATATAAGTCCTTAAGAGGGTGATTTGGTGTCTTGTATTTTGGAAAGAATAATCTTAAGAAATCCAGTTAGTATCTTGCACTTCAGGGCACTGAGCAAGAAAGCAATTGTATTGCATTAATTAATGCTCATCTGCTTCTATAAGTGGTAAGCAGATGAAGTGGGGGAGCTTTTATAGTTGAAGCTTTTAATGCAAACTCGGTTTGCTCATGAAGGATGTAACATGAAGCGATTATATCTGAATTCAGATACAATACTTTGTTGCTTAAATGTGGTAGCCAAGTGTTAATGCTGGTTTTTGCCTGTGCGCCAAGGAGAATGCTTTACTTAAAAAATACAATTGAGAACTGTCACCTCCCAAAACTTTGGTGAACTCCCCTATGTTTCCAGAACTTGACCGAACCATCTAAACTTGCTCTGGTCTGTGTTTCCTTTGTCACACATATGCAGTCCTGTAGGCTGAATTGGTGGTATTAGTGGTCACTTTGAGGATTTTTTTAAGACTTTTCCATCTTCACCATTCTCCTATGAGTAATTGCTGATGTGTAATTTGTTAGTGGAATTGGGAAGGTTGAGCTGGGAAAGGTTTGCAAAATTTCTCTTTAAGTCGTACAGAGGTTTGAGTTCATCCTTCGTCTTCCCTTACTGCTTGAAACACTTGGACAAAAGCAAAATGCTGCTGCTTATTTCTTACCTGCAGTTGTTAGTGTTTTCCATCAGCTGCTTCTTCCAGGAATACTACAAAATACTGCGTGGTTTAGAATAATTAAAGCTAACCAGACATTCCATCTAATGAGGCTGCAGTGCACAAATTTGGCAATCCAGCAGTGACAATACTTTTCAAATCCAGCTGCTATATTTGCATGGCTTGCTAGAGGTAAAGTGCACTCGGACCTTGTGCATCGGTTTGTTAGACCTTCCAGCCAAGTAATCCCAGCTGAGCCCTGGATTTGTTTGGGCTCCCCTTGGACTCTCCTTTGGTTACAAACACAGGCAGAGGATATTTCTCTGCTTGTTCAGGTAAAGCTTAATTTAAAACCAGTTGAATAAAATCTGATGCTCAATTATAAATTTTTTTATTTTTTTATTTTTTTTTTTTTAAAAAGAAGATGAAGTTGCATTCCTTGTGTCCCTGAGCTGCATTAGATCTTCAGAATGAAATCTTTTACAGGCTATGGATCAATCAGAAAAAATTTTAGGGAGCACAGAGTTTTCAGATTTCTTATTTTTTTTCTATATATTTTTGACTGCCCCCTCCTGTCATCTTCTCGTCACCATTCACAGGTTGATCTAACTCTGAGACATGATTAACGGTGTAAATTGCTGTCAGTCATCTTGCTTTGAAAGCATTCTCTGGAGACTAGATGTGCACTAACCTTTACATGAAAAACTTCTGAATTCCGGAGTGAGACTGTATTTCTGACCATTAGGTTTGTGTTTTAGTGATAAATCATTTGCCTGCTTAGACTGAGGATATGATTGAACTCTAACAGTGAAGGTTACGATCTGAAAAAGTAACAACCTTCATAATTCATACTCATTATGCATACAGACTAACTCATAAAATTACTTTCTAACTTTACACAGTTCGGAGATGATACTTACACTGCTTAACTGCTGGAAAGCTTCTTTGTACAAGACGCTAACTCGTTTGTTTTTAGGAACACTTAATTCATTTCGCCCTATTACTGTTTTGATATACACTGCAGTTTTACAGGACTAAATATTTTTCATATAAAATACGGCATTCCTAGGAGTGGATTAATAACATGGTGTTACTTTTCAGCTGTGAATAGCAAAGTGCCCAGTGGCTCCACCAGCTCCTCGCACACTACCGAATCCCCTACACCTGAGCCTTGCTCTCAGACATCGAGCAATGTGCCCTCGCAGTCGATGCTCCCGATGTATCCTTCAGTTGACATTGATGCACATGTGAGTAATCGCAACTGGTTTTGTGTGGATTTGCTGAAAGGAAAAAATTTAATCTAGTACTGACTTGAGAAAGTTAAAGTTGTCTTAAAGTATTTCTTAATTTCTGAATATCTGCTTCTTTTTCTTCCCAACCATGAAGACCGAAAGTAATCATGACACTGCTCTGACCCTTGCATGTGCAGGAGGTCATGAAGAACTTGTATCTGTACTGATAGCACGTGGTGCCAATATTGAACACAGAGACAAGAAAGGTAAGCTAAAACAGTTTAACCATGAACTATAATTTGAAACGGTGAATTTCAAATTGGGATTTGGGATTCTTTGTTTCAGAAAATTACCGAAGCTTGCAAATGTGTAGAATTATATTCGTGTACTTTGTGTGGAAATGTTTGCTTTAAAAAGCCAGTGTTATTGCATGCTTTTCTATCTGTATTTTTGAAAGGAAGTGCATCTGAGCGGTTTATTGGGCAGATTTTTGCAAAATGTGAAGCACTTTTGTCCGTATGATTCACCGTCTGCAAAAGATCATAAGCTTCAAATCACAGAATTGCCTAGGTCAGAAGGGATCTTTCAGATCGAGTCCAACCATCAACCTAACTCTGACAAAAACCATGACTAAACTATATCTCTAAGCACTACGTCTACCCATCGTTTAAATACCTCCAGGGATGGTGACTCAACCACTGCCCTGGGCAGCCTGTTCCAATGCTTAGTAGTCCTTTCTGTGAAGAAATTTTTCCTAATATCCATCCTACACTTCCCCTGGCACAACTTGAGAATGTTTCCTCTGGTCCCATCGCCTGTTCCTTGGGAGAAGAGCCCGACCCCCCCTGGCTCCCCCCTCCTTTCAGGGAGCTGCAGAGAGCAAGAAGGTCTCCCCTCAGCCCCCTTTTCTCCAGGCTGAACCCCCCCAGCTCCCTCAGCCGCTCCTCACAGGACTTGTGCTCCAGACCCCTCACCAGCTCCGTTGCCCTTCTCTGGACACACTCCAGCACCTCAAGGTCTTGTTTTGTGTTGAGGGGCCCAAAACTGGACACAGCTCTCGAGGTGGGCCCTCACTAGTGCTGAGCAGAGTGGGATGGTCACTGCCCCAGCCCTGCTGGCCACACTGTTCCCGATACAGGCCAGGATGCTGTTGGCCTTCTTAGCTACCTGGGCACACTGCTGGCTCATATTCAGATGGCTGTTGACTAACCCCGCCCCCGGTCCTTCTCTGCCAGGCAGCTCTCCATCTGCTCTGCCCCGAGCCTGTAGCGCTGCATGGGGTTGGTGTGACCCAAGTGCAGGACCCGGCACTTGGCCTTGGTGAACCTCACACGATTGGCCTCGGCCCCTCAGTCCAGCCTGTCCAGACCCCTCTGCAGAGCCTCCTACCCTCCAGCAGGTCGACACTCCCACCCAACTTGGTGTCCTCTGCAGACTGACTGAGGGTGCCCTCAATCCCCTCGCCCAGATCATTCATAAAGGCATTAAAGAGAACTGTCCCCACTCCTGAGCTCTGGGGAACACCACTTGTGACCGGCCGCCAGCTGGCTTTAACTTCATTCACCGCCTCTCTCTGGGCCCGGCCCTCCGGCCAGTTTTTTACCCAGCGGAGAGTACTCCCGACCAAGCCATGGGCAGACAGTTTCTCCAGGAGGATGCTGTGGGAAATCATATCAAAGATCTTACTAAAGTCCAGGTAAACAACTGCCACAGCCTTTCCCTCCTCCGCGAAGCAGGTCACCTTGCCATAGGAGGAGATCAGGTTTGTCAAGCAGGGCCTGCCTTTCATGAACCCATGCTGACTGGGCCTGATCGCCTGGTTGTCCTTCATGTGCCACATAATGGCACTCAGGATGATCTGTTCCATGACCTTCCCAGGCACCGCGGTCAGGCTGTGACAGGCTTGGAGAGTTCCCCGGATCATCCTTCCGGCCCTTCTTGTGGATGGGCTTCACATTTCCTAGACACCGGTCAACTAGGACCTCCCTGTTTTGCCAGGACTGATGGTAAATGGTGGAAAGTGGCTTGGTGAGCACTCCCACCAGCTCCCTCAGTACCCTCGGGTGGATCCCAATCGGCCCCATAGACTTGTGGATGTCCAGGTGCTGTAGGGGGTCTCTCACCATCACCCTTTGGATTATGGGGGATTCATTCTGCTCCCCACCCCGATCTACTAGCTCAGGGAGCTGGGTACTCAGGGAACAACCGACTCTACTACTAAAGACTGAAGCAAAGAAGGCATTAAGTACCTCAGCGTTCTCCTCATCCTTTGTCACTATGTTACTGCCTTCATCTGATAAAGGATGGAGATTCTCCTTGGTCCTCCTTTCGTTACTAATATATTTATAGAAACTCTTGTTATTGTTCTGAACATCCAAAGCCAGGTTAAGTTTTGGTTGGGCTCTGGCCCTTCTAATTTTCTCCCTCCATAGCTATGCAACATCTTTGTAGCCTTCCTGAGTGGCCTGCCCCTTCTTCTGAAGGCCATAAACTCTCTGTTTTTTTCCTGAGTTGTACCCATATCTCTCTGTTCAGCCAGGCTGGTCTTTTCCCACGATGACTTGGTTTTTGGTGTGTGGGGACAGCCTGCTCCTGCGCCTTTAATACTCGAAAAACATCCAGCCTTCCTGGACACCTTTGCCCTTCAGGACTGCTTCCCAAGGGACTCTGTCAAGCAGGCTCTTGAGAAGACCGAAGTCTGCCCTCCAGAAGACCATGGTGACAGTTCTGCTGATTCCCCCTCCTTACTTCTCTGAGAATTGAAAACTATGCTTCAAAGAGCCTCCAATTGACACATCCCCCACAAGTCCTTCTCTATTTACAAACAGCAGGTCCAGCAGGGTTCCTTCCCTAGTTGGTTCCCTCACCAACTGTGTCAGGAAGTTATCCCCAACACACTCCAGGAACCTCCTAGTCTGTCCCCTCTCAGATGAATTGTGTTCCCGCCCAGCTGATAGCTGGTAGGTTGAAGTCTCCCACCTGGACAGTGATCTTGACATTTCTCCCAGCTGCTTGTAGAGTATTTCATCTACCTCTACATCCTAGTTATGCGGTCTATAACAGATTCCCACCATGATATCAGACTTGTTGGCCCTCCCCCTGATTCTTACCCATAAACACTCAACCCTATTGTCACCATCATTAAGCTCTTGACATTCATAACACTCCCTGACATACAGAGCCACCCCAGCTCCTCTCCTTTCTGTCCTCTCCCTCATGAAGAGTCTGTAGCCATCTAATGCAGCACTCCAGCTGTGCGAGTCATCCCATCATGTTTCCGTGATGGCGACTACATCATAGTTTTCCTGCTGCACAACGGCTTCCAGCTCCTCCTGTTTTGTTGCCCATGCTGTGTGCATTAGTGTAGAAGCACTTCAGATGGGCTACTGGTCCTGCCACCTTTTTGCTGGAAGAGGCCTTAACCTCCACCTGACCTCTACCCAGGCACAGCCATAGTTTCCAACCCATGAATGACCTTCATGTCTCTGCTGCTGGTTTCATCCCCTTCCCCCTTCAAATCTAGTTTAAAGTCCATTTGATGAGCCCTGCCAGCTCCTGCGCAAAGATCCCTTTCCCCCTTTGAGACAGATGTACTCCCTTCTGTCTTCAGCAGCAATGGTGTCACGTAAATCATCCTGTGATAAAAAAACCTAGATACTACATAGAGCGTCTAATTAGATACTAGATAGAGCATCTAATGGGGTACATATCAAATCTTGACTGACAAAGCTAATGGGGAGTAGCTGTCAGGTTGCGCATCCTATTGTTCCCAATAGCAGAGTTCAGCAAAATCTCAAATCTTTTTGAGCTGAGAGAACAAAACCACTCTGCGTTTCTCCTTGGAACTCACCTTGACCACTGGTGATAAACAGCATGCGCAGTGCAGATGTGTTCACTAATTGGAGCTTTATGAAATAGGAATTATGTGGAAAGCCATGACTTCTCTGAAGAGATGCGTTGGTTGGAACTTAATACAAACTGACCAGTGCAAGTACTGTTTAGATTTATTTTGAAAAAGAGTCTTTAATTATATTTGTCTGGAATCAGAGCCTAGATGTGTCTGGGTCAGAAGGGGGGCAGGAAAGGATCTGAGATTGTGGCCTATACCAGGAAACCCCCAGTCTGAGGGAGTAATGCCTGATCAATAGAAGTCATTATGAATTAACTCTCTTGTGCATTTCTACTTCTTAATAATACTTTGAGTTTCTCAAGGTTGCCTTCTCTTGTTACTAGGTTTTACGCCTTTGATTCTGGCTGCAACTGCTGGACATGTTGGTGTAGTGGAAATTCTGCTAGACAAAGGTGGGGATATAGAAGCACAGTCTGAGCGCACAAAGGATACTCCGCTCTCGTTGGCATGCTCCGGTGGGCGTCAAGAGGTACAGACATATTTGTCCTCAATGGGTTTGAATTGTTTTTTCTAGATAGTTTCTTGACAGTTTTTTTTGTTGATGGTATAATAAATCATCCTTTCTCTGGAAAGCTTTTAACCCGTGTATAAGTGTAGGTAATTTAAGTCTTTTCTCCATTGACTATCCCAGTTTTGTTAGCTAATGGTTGTTATAATTTGTGGTTATTCTTCTGTTGTTGTGTCTTTGCAAGATAAGTACTTTGGTGAGGGAAGTAGGGATGTTTAATAAATAATGTTATTCACTGAACGCTTCTCTTATGCATCTTTCCCACTCTCAAAACTTAAAAAAACTGGTGCAGGCACAAAAAGAAAGAAACTGGAATTTTGTGCAGCACACTATTTTAGTGGTAATGTGCAGGTCTGGTAAGTGCAGATGCAATGCAGGGCACCTTCTAGTCTTCTCTAGTCCTCTAGTTCTATTCCAGTCTTTCCAGGATGTTTCAGTTTTCACTCAGTTTTCCCCTCACCGCCAAATAAAATTTGATAAATCCTTCCTACTTTAGTCATGGGCCTACTAGCTTAGAAGACGGCATGGAGATGGCAAAGGGCTCTGTGCCAGATACAGGAGTAGTAAGTTTTGGAACTTGTAAGGATTAACACAGTTGGCCAAAATTGAAAAATTTCCACTTTGACTTTTGAATTGCAAATCTTTAACAGTAAAAGTGCTGCTCACAAATAAAAGGGGAGATCAGTGTGGCCTGTGATAGCGTTGTTTACTGAACTACTTAAATCTTTTGTTCCTCCTCTTCACTTTTCATCCTTATGCCAGAATCTACCTCTTACGTTTCTGGCTTAGTAACTTGAGGCAGCCTTTTTTCTGGCTCATTTGAAAATCGCCTAGCCTATGTTAGTAAAATGAGGCCCACTGAAGAGTAGTACATCACCAGAAATGTTCTCATTTTCCCCCCTTTTATTTCTCTTAAGAAGATTCTGATAAAGGAGGGAAGTCCTTTGTCATGCTTGTTCTATTAACATCAGTTGGTCTGATTTCTTTTACTGTTTTTTTTTTGTTGGAAAGACTATGTAATACAGGTGGTCAAACTTGTATCTAGTGTCATTTGGATTAAAGTTGTAAGAGTTTCTGAAAGAGACACTGAAACAGTGTGAGACGTTATGGGAGTGGGATAGATGCCTTGTTTGCTAACTTAAGATTCACAGGAAGAGCTTCACTTTAAAGTCTTGTGGTTTTGGTTAGGTAAAATAATCTCTCTGGAAGACAAGTGCTGCGCTGCTACCACCTGTGCAGGTTGGCCGATATATTCATCAGTTGCTAAGTCTGTACAGCGTTTACATAAAAGTAAAGCAAAAGACGGTAGAGGTTCTCCTGTAGAATCTTACCTGTTGACAATGGAAACTGATAACATACTGAAGGACTGAACGTGTGATAACATTCTTTCGCTTCCTGGATGATAGCAAAGGCCACAGAATGTCTTATAATGTGCACGCTGTCTTTTCAGGTTGTTGATTTGCTGTTGGCCCGGGGAGCAAATAAAGAACATAGGAATGTGTCTGATTATACGCCATTAAGCCTTGCTGCGTCTGGTGGCTATGTTAATATCATCAAGATTCTTCTCAATGCTGGGGCAGAAATTAATTCAAGGTAACGTACTACATACATGGGATTAGCTGCAGTGTACCATGGATACTCCATTGTGTGTACTGGGGCATAGGCTGGAATCTCGAGTGCTTTCAGACCTCCTTGCAGCCTTTCTCCACTGGTATTATCTTTAATGTTCGTGTTATCTTAGTGCTTTTAAATTGCCTTTAACTATCACAAACTTTCATCTCCCTTATACCTAAATTTTAAGAGATTATTACATTTTGCAAACCTATTCCCTCCCTTTCTCTCTTGCACCATTCTGGGATGTAGAAGTCAAACTATTTCCTGTAGCACCAGGTAAAGAAACCAGCCAAAGCACTCAGAGCAGCTTTATGTGGTTGTTTAAAGTTGGGTACAAGGAACAAATTTACACAGCTATGTCTCTTAAGCCTCCTCTTTATTCAGTTTAAGAAAACTTACATATATTTTATCACTAAAGTTAACACTGCAGCTGTGCTAGAAGCATGTTTTTTCTGAATGAATCAGATGCAGCTGTGATTTTTAGTATACATACTTCTTCAGCCATCTGAATGTCGAAAAGCTGAAATGTATTTTCCTTGTTTATAAATTGCAATTTTCTATTGCATGTAGTTGCTCTGATGGTTTCTCTTAATCAATTAAAAAATGCTAGTATTTTAGGTCAGTATCTATATTTGTAGATGTTATATGTTCCTTTCTGGCTTACAGCAAAACATTTTGTTCCTCTTAGATACACTTACATTTCCCAGACCATTCCTCTGGTTCTGGGAACTCAGTTTGTTTCTTTCCCTTTAGGACCGGCAGTAAGCTGGGTATTTCTCCTCTGATGCTGGCTGCTATGAACGGCCATGTACCTGCTGTGAAACTGTTGCTTGATATGGGTTCTGATATTAATGCCCAAATTGAGACCAACCGGAATACGGCCCTCACACTGGCCTGTTTCCAGGGCCGAGCAGAGGTGGTCAGTCTGCTTTTGGACAGGAAGGCCAATGTCGAGCACAGGGCAAAGGTAAGGGTGTGCATCGCCTTTCCTTGTGACTGACTTCTAACAGGTGATTTCTCTGAGTCATCAAGTCTCTTCAAATTTTCCTGTTACTTGGAGCTTCTCTGGGCTCAGAGGACTTATTAAATGTTCTGAAATAAGTTTGGTTTTTATTTAAGAAAGAAGAGCATCAATGATGATGAATTTTTTTGTGTTACATCATGACTGGTCCTTCTGAGTTCATAATGAGACTCAGATTGACTCTTGTTCTGCCATATTGAGAGACTTTTCAGGTTTAAGCTTGACGTGATATTCACTAACAGAACAGATATATCTTTACATATGAGTTAAGTCTAGACAGGAAGAGAATAGTGTTGCTTACAGTGATTCTCTGAACAGATTTCTTGTCTACAACAGTCAAACTTTGTAAAGCTTTTACGTTGCTGTAAAACCCATGGCTTCAGTACTATGACTTTCTGTGCCTCTGAAATGCTCCACAGGTCCCATCCTTTGGTACTCTGGGACAGCTTTGTGTCTCCTGCCATAAAGCAAGCTTAAAGCTTGTGTAGACAGCCAGACTGATTTCCCCAGCACAAAGGAATTTTTGGTAACTCCTAAGGCTGCTGAAATAATTGCTGTGTCTGTCTACCCCGCCTGCTTCTGGAATGACTGTGGCTGGAGAAAAGGGGATATGGATAAAAGCCAGCTCTCAAATGGTCAGTTGGGCATGTTAGCAGCTGGTATAAGTTTGTCTAACAGTTTAGCCTGGCAACCAAGTTGGGCCAGATCAGTCTCAGCGCTAAGGGAGGCTAGAGAAAAGCTATAAAGACAGTTTCATTTTTCATTTCTATAAAGAGCATTTTCATGGAAACACTTGTGTCCTCATTTGGATCTGTTCTACTCTCTGTTTTAGAGATTGTGTTGTAAACTTTTTGTTGTTGAGACAGGTATCTGGTGGTACTTAGTCAACGGTTTGTCTCAGTTTATGTAAATCAAAGCCCAAGAGTATATGGGTTTTGGTTTTGTGTTGGTTGGTTGGTTGGTTTTGGGTTTTTTTTTGAGAAAGAGATTGCTTGAAGTTAGGGTCCTAAACTAAATATAAGCAGCTAAATAACAAATCTGATTTCCCTACGTAGAAATCACATCTCATCCGAAGTATATTGTACAAATTTCACACTGAGTAACTAATTTTCTTTGTACAGACTGGTCTCACACCTCTGATGGAAGCTGCTTCAGGAGGATATGCAGAGGTTGGAAGGGTTCTCCTTGATAAAGGAGCAGATGTTAATGCTCCACCTGTGCCTTCCTCAAGAGATACAGCTTTAACAATTGCAGCAGATAAGGGTCACTACAAGTTCTGTGAGCTCCTGATTAATCGGTAAGCCATTTCTTCTCACTAGCAGCACATTTGTTCTGTAGCTGTATTCCTCTGTGGTAGGGGTGCCCTTGTTTACATTGCCTAGTGCATCTGAGAGCAAAGGGAATGGGAAGCTTTGGAAGTAGGATGTTATATCCATTCCCTGCTTTCCAGTGTTATCCTGGAGTATCCTACTACTCCAGTGTTAATTAAGCTAAGCAGGCAGCTGGGACAAGAGGTAAAAAAAACAGTATCTGGCCTGGGACATGAGCATTTCCCCACTGTCACTCAGGGGGCACAGCCTGGAAGTAGCTCTTGAGCTCTTCAAGCATAACCCTATGCACTGCTAAAATCTTAAGGGGCTGCATTGTCCTGTGGGTAATGATAATTTAAAGGACCCGTGGT
Organism: Rhinoptilus africanus; assembly: GCA_013400135.1. Classification (NCBI taxonomy): domain Eukaryota; kingdom Metazoa; phylum Chordata; class Aves; order Charadriiformes; family Glareolidae; genus Rhinoptilus; species Rhinoptilus africanus. Next base: position 720,197 of record VXBO01012482.1, read on the forward strand.
TGCTAGTTACATACCTGTGGTGCAGTAGGTTACATCTCAGGTGAGTGTTTTTTTCCTATAAGGGAGGTTTTAAATAATCCCCTTGTCACTACATTGCAACTTAAACATCAGATTTCAGGGACAGAATTTCTCTGTGTAGCCACTAGATCTCAGTAATTAAAGTTATATGTTCAATTGTACTCTGATCTTTTGTGATCTTACTTTCTGACTTTAACCTTTACTCATACCTTGTTTCACTCGATTACACTTGTGCTTTTTTAGAGGAGCGCATATTGATGTTCGTAACAAGAAAGGAAACACACCTCTCTGGTTGGCAGCTAATGGTGGTCACTATGATGTGGTTCAGCTGCTTGTGCAAGCAGGAGCAGATGTGGATGCTGCAGATAATCGGAAAATTACACCTCTCATGTCAGCATTTCGCAAGGTAGGAGACCAACTTAATACGTTTCAATGCTAAATGTTTTCAAAACAGAGTTTCTAATTTCGTCTTAAATCGAATGATTGCTTTTGGAAGAGTCAAATATAACAGCAAAATTACTATTTTGATAACATGCATGCTTTAAAGTAATCATAATTTGTGTACTTCACACAGATGTAATTTTTGAGGTGAAAAACTTGGTTGCATAAGCCATGTTAACTTTATTAATTTTAGTTATACACTGTCCAAAAACTTTCGCTGTTTGAGATTTCACTGTCTCAAGATTACCATAGTCCCCTCTGAATTTCTGCAGATTATACTGCTTGTGTCAGTCCTGCTTTTGAGATGAACAAAATACCAGTCTGTAATAAGCTGTCCTGATTCCTTTGTGCTTCTCTTCATAGAATCATAGAATCATAGGGTTGGAAGGGACCTTAGTAGATCATCTAGTCCAACCCCCCTGCCAGAGCAGGGCCACCTTACAGCAGGTTACACAGGAACGCGTCCAGGCGGGTTTTGAATGTCTCCAGAGACGGAGACTCCACCACCTCCCTGGGCAGCTTGTTCCAGTGCTCTGCCACCCTCAAGGTAAAGAAGTTCCTCCTCATGTTTAGGTGGAACTTCCTATGCTCAAGTTTGTGCCCATTACCTCTTGTCCTATCACTGGGCACCACTGAAAAGAGCCTGGCCCCATCCTCCTGACACCCACCCTTCAAGTATTTATAAGTGTTAATTAGGTCCCCCCTCAGACGCCTCTTTTCCAGGCTAAAGAGACCTAATTCCCTTAATTTATCTTCATAGGAGAGGTGCTCCAGTCCCTTAATCATCTTCGTAGCCCTATGCTGCACCCTCTCCAGCAATTCCTTGTCCCTCTTGAGCTGGGGAGCCCAGAACTGGACCCAGTACTCCAGGTGGGGCCTCACCAAGGCAGAGTAGAGGGGGAGGATGACCTCCCTCGACCTGCTGGCCACACTCTTCTTGATGCACCCCAGGATGCCATTGGCCTTCTTGGCCACAAGGGCACATTGCTGGCTCATGGCCATCCTGTTGTCCACCAGGACTCCCAGGTCCCTTTCCTCAGAGCTGCTCTCCAGCAGGTCAGCTCCCAACCTGTATTGGTGCAGGGGGTTATTCCTCCCCAGGTGCAGCACCCTAATTGTTCTCTTGTTCTGCTCTTTATTTGTTATTGAGTGGGACACTTCTAGTTGGCTTTTTTGTCATCACCTTTTCTTCTTGGCAGGAAGAATGTTGCTTTGTGTCGGTTTCATCAGTTGCATTGTTGTATGCAAGTAGCATAGCTATAACAGAGGAATTTATTAACTCTAGCTGCTTTGCCTTTAAGAAAATATCAAATAAGCGCACAGCTTTTTTGACAAAGAGCAATACTCAGCATGCTGCTGCTGTCCCTCCATGGCCTTCAAATAACTTCAAAGACAACAGTTGGACACTTTCTGTGTGGTTGCACACAGTACCTCGTCAATGAGTGGATCCAGCAGCAGAGGAATGTGCTTGCCAGGATAATATTTGGGTGGCTCTGTTCCCTAATCAGACTTACCTCGTAATTGAACAATCTAAGTTAGCTCCGTGGTGCGAGAGGCAGGAGAGTGGGTTGGAGTGACAGATGGGGTCTAAAGTGGGTTGTCTTGGCTGTTGCTAAAAACGTAATCAGCTGCCTCTGCCCTTGGGCCTGGTTTGGTCCTGGTATTTTAAAATGAGAAAATTACTGTGTGAGAGCTTGCCTTTGGCACTGTGATGTGGAACGGCAGACAAGCTGTCAACACTGACCAAGCAGTAACTACCTTTCTTCTCAAACAGTGGGCTACCAGAAATGTTGCTTATTTTTAACCTTTTGCATTGGACTAAGAGATATCAAACTTGAATTTTGATGGCAAACTTTGATAATTGCATACAGGAGATCAGAATTTTCTTTGCTATTCTAGGGGCATGTGAAAGTAGTTCAGTTCCTGGTGAAGGAAGTTAACCAGTTTCCTTCAGACATTGAATGCATGCGATACATAGCAACGATAACTGACAAGGTGAGTTTCACTCCAGGAAAAACCCTGCCCCTTATTTTCAGCGGAAATATGAATGAGAAATTATTAAGTATTCAAAAACTGAATGTGCATGTTTGCTCATGTATATTTGATTTGGAGGTTTGTGCAAGTCTCCTTTTCAATACAGAACTTAAAATAAATCGGTGTTTAGAGTCCAATTCTGTTGAAACAGTTTGTATATTTATGAATACAGGGAAGCTAATCTCCTGTTCGTAGAGCAGGTCTCACTCCTCAATTTTAGTGTATTGTGGAGGTAGTAAGAAAAGTTTACATTCCAGGACTTGTTGAAAAAGTGTCACCAGTGTGTGGAGACGATTGTGAAAGCTAAAGACCAGCAGGCTGCAGAAGCAAATAAGAACGCAACTATATTGCTGAAGGAGCTAGACCTGGAAAAAGTGAGTAGAGAATTGCTGTCGTGTAGTGTAACGGTTTGAACTATGTATTAATCTATAGGCTGTATTTCCTGTTGGCGCTTCTTGGGCCATGTTCTTCATGCTGTGACTGTATGTGCTTTCCTTTCTCTGACATACAAAAAGTGAGGGACGTACTCAGGGGGGCAAATTAGAGCTGCCTTCTGCTTCATCCCCTCCATTGTCCTTTGTAGGAAAGCTTGGACGTAGCAATAGTTACCTTAGGTAGTAGCTCTCTTAGATTACTTTAATGAGGTTATTAAATGTTTCTTGAGAAAGGACTGAGATGATGAGAGACTTTGCTGGTTTTCCAGTAAAATTATATTTTTATAACACCTCTATTTTGGTTGTTACTTTGTTGTCATTCCTTAGAAGTTTTGGGACCAACTGGTCCTGTTGTTCCATAAGGTCTGCCCAGTTTCTGCGTAGTGATGTAGTACGTGACAAAATCTTTCTAGTTCATCATTCTCTCTCCTTTCTCCTTCCCCCTAGAATTTCTAGGGAAGATCTGAATTATAAGTATAGTTTAATCTGTTTGAAAACGTTTAAATATGGATCCTTTTTTCCTACATAGTCAAGAGAGGAGAGCAGAAAACAAGCTCTTGCAGCTAAAAGGGAGAAAAGAAAGGAAAAGAGAAAGAAGAAAAAAGAAGAACAAAAAAGAAAACAAGAAGAAGATGAAGAAAACAAGCCTAAAGAAACTCTGGAACTGCAAGAAGATGATGATGAAGAAGAAAATGATGATGAAGGTAAAGAACAAGCATTTCTATGAACAATGCAGTTGTGGGGGTGCCTTTTTTTAACAATCTAGGTAAGGAAATCCGTTTGTACTGTGATACTGTTGCATAGCTTCTGCCCTGGTTCTTCCCTCTGCAGTCAGGATTCCTGGGCAAAACTCCTTTTTTTTGCTGCTTTTTTTCCTCCATTGCTCCCAAAAGTCTTTCACTCTCAGAGGATTTGCAGCTGAATGCAGTGCCAATAGTCTGACAGCTCAGCAAGGAGAATAACTTCATCCATAGTGTCTTCAGTCGGGCCACTGCTTTCTATATTTTGTGGGTTTTGATTGTATATCAACTGTTTTTCTTTCAGTGGAGCAAGAAGTTCCTATAGAGCCTCCTAGTGCAACTACTACAACTACAATTGGAATTTCTGCGACTTCAACTACTTTCACAAATGCCTTTGGGAAGAAAAGAGCTAATGTGGTGACTACCCCCAGCACAAACAGAAAAAATAAAAAAAATAAAACAAAAGAGACTCCTCAGAATATGCAGATAATTTTGCCAGATCAGCATATATCTCTAGCACAGCAAAAAGCAGATAAAAATAAAATAAATGGAGAGCCAAGAGGTGGTGGTGCAAGTGGGAATAGTGATTCAGATAACTTGGATAGCACAGATTGCAATAGTGAAAGTAGCAGTGGAGGTAAAAGCCAAGAGCTGAACTTCACAATGGATACAAATTCCTCTGAGCGGCGCTATGCCTCGTTGCTTATCCCCTCTCAGGAAGAAAAAACGAACACCTCAGCTTCAAAACCACCAACTAGGTGAGACTGCCGTATTGCTTCCCTCTTGTTCCATAGGGTTTTACCCATGCCAGCATAAATTTTTTGTAGCTTAAGCTGGTACATTCCCAAAGTCTTGAGGGACTGAGTTTGCTTTATTTGCATAGCTGTTAAATTATATTGCAAAGTTTGAACGCAACCTCTTTAAAATGGTAAAGGTAAGATTATTTTTGAGGGGCATTTGATGACTAGTTTTTAATACTACTTTAGCAAAAGACTGTTTTCTTTCTCTGCTCTATTTAAGCATTCATCTTGCACTGTCAACTTTATTAGACTAGATTTTGAAGTGAACATGCTGGGAATTTAAAAGGAAGTGCCAGCTTTACTTATAATCTATGTACAGAAGTGGTTTCATTACCTTTTGATTGTTTTATGGTTTCGTCATTAACTTATTTGAATTGCAATCTCTTTGTTTGAAGGAGGGAAGAAGTTGATGACTCTGACCATTTCACCTGCCAGGTTGATGGCCAGTTTGATTTAACTTTGTCGAGCCAGAGGTGAGAGTCAAAAGAACTCAGTGAATGTACAGGGGCCATGTGAATGGTTTGGAAGATCATTGAGTTGCCACGGAATGAGCTAATAACTTTTATAATGCCCGTTTCTGAATATGTCATTGGTCTGAATCAAAAAGCTTAGATGCCATCTGAATCTGTAATCTTTGCTTATTTTTACGTGTAAGTAGTATGAGTTTGGTCCTCTGTGGGGTTTTTTTGTTTGGTTGGTTTTGTTTTTTTTTTTCCTTTTTCCACATTAAGGGAGGGGAGAGGGTACAGGGATTGATCTACAGGAACCTGGCTGACTGACAACCCAGCTCAATAAGAATGTGAACATTATGGGATCAAAAAGGGCAGCATGTGAGAGGGCTGTTGCCAGGCTGATTGAGGCACTTGTCTGCGACTGGGAAGAGAGTCGGGATTTTCTTTTTTCTTTTCTTTCTTTCCCCAGGTTAGAGTTAGGTGCAGAACGAGTGGATTTGTCAGCCCTTATGGGTGGGAGGGTGTGTACTTTGGATTACCCTTAGTAATGTTAGAAATCAGATTTTGTCTTAGGTTCTGTTTCATTAACATAAATTGTTTCTGTCTTGGACCTTTTGTCCTAGGTCTCCTACAAAAGTCTTAGAATCCTGTGCAGTTCACTACAGCAGGACTAACTAAATGCACACTTCTAACTCCTTGTTAAAGCAGTGCTCTTGTTAGACAAAATACACCTAAGAAACAAGACAGTATATAAATATCAAAAGGGGGATAGTATATTTTATTAACTGCTGCGGGTGCTCTTTGGCTTTTGCACCAGGCAAAATTTGTCTGAAAATCATTTCTAAATTGACTCTTTCTGAATTCCTCTTCTCTTTATTCATAGACAAGGCTACTGTGATTGAAACTTAAACTCAGACTTTGTAACAATGCTTTTCTGAAAACATACCCAGACACTTACAGACAAAGCAGAAAAAAGCTTTTACAGTCTACTCTGGAACCAGTATTTCACAATGGACTTTGTTCTTTTCTTTAATGTGCATTTTCTTCTTCTCTTTGCCTCACTCTTAAAAGTTATCTGAGCACAAGTAAAGTTCTCCACAGAACTTGCAAATGCCTTGGGCAGGTCTGTTATCAGAGAGCTAGAATTTATGTAAAGAGAGAAAATGCTGCCTTTTTAAAAGACATATTGTCTAAATGTTGATTTTCATATAATCAGTAAGCTTGGGTTACTTAAATGTGGAGAGATCTCTGAAGTTTCTCTCAAGTGTAGTATAAACAGTTTGACTGCAAGAAGACCCAATGAACCTATTCTAAAGAATGGGGAATACAACGGGTGAGTAAGAACTTGTATATAGCAAAGAGGAGGAGTGATCGCCATCAGGATAGCTGAAGCATGAGGTCCTCTGTACATTTTCCAGCTTCGTAGTTACATACAGCTAGTTTTTCAATGACTTCTGAAGATTGCTGCCTATGTTTCAGTGCTGCAGAGGAACTTGTGAGCTCCCGGCACTGCTTTTTTATCATCTCCACATAGATCAGTTAGCGGAACTAGAGATTGCCTGTTCTCTTTCATTCAGTTTTTCTCTGTTACCCCGTCTTTGCCCGGTTTGTATCACTAGGCTATTGCTACAGCTGTATTAGTACAGGTAAAGATATTTGGGCACTTGCTTCCAAATTGATGTCACTGGGACTTAAATGCATCCATACGTTCAAATATTTATGCTTCTGTTACCCATTCATAAAATGTGGGGTAAGGGGTAGAAGCACTTTCCAGGGAGTCTGTAACAATAAGAGCTGAAAAACAGACATTTTCAAGTACTTAGTAAGAAGACATGGTTACCAAAGTACCTTAACTTAAAAAGCATTTGAAAAGGAGAACACAGTATAGACACATACTCAGGATGTGCCTAAGTGGCCATGTACTGCCTGTTATAACCTGTTTTAATCTGGTGTCCTTAGTGCTTCTGGTATTACTTCATTCAGTTCAACACTCCACTTTTTGGAGGAAGGGTATAGGTTGTGGACAAAAAGGCAAAAAACTTGCGATGAAGTCACCCAACAGTTGTTCCAGGTAGAAAATAAGAATGAAAACAGTTCATGCTAGTAGTTTTAAGCTGCAGGAATGTATACTGTAATGCTGTCATTTTATTCTGTAATTTGTAATCAGCACATTTTTGTTCCTAGACTTGACAGTGAAGGTCATTCGAATTCTTTGTCAAGTACTTACAAGCCTGTCTCCCTGCCTCTGACCTCTCCAAATGTAAAGCTGAATCTGACTAGTCCAAAAAGAGGCCAGAAAAGAGAAGAAGGCTGGAAAGAAGTGGTTAGAAGGTAAAGACTTCAATTTTAGCTTGTAAATTATCCTCAAATCTAGAATGTCTAGCAAGCTTATTTAATTACTTAGTTGTATAATTAATTTGTAAAAAAACCAATCTACTCACCCCCCCAAGTTACTCTCGCATTCCTGTGAAAACAAATTGCAGTCCTAATTTGTAGTGCCTCCTTCTAACTTAATGTCAATATGACATGAACGTTTCATTTGGCACAAGGGTTTTATTTACCTGTGGCTTCAGTGGTGTAAAGGATGGGGGGATAAGATAAAATGAGGAGGGAGCAGATGGCAGTGAAAAGCCCCTACAGCAGATGAGTGCTTGCACATGAACTAAAGGGCCTACAAGAAAGCTGGGGAGGGACTTTTTAGTATGTCAGGTAATGGTAGGACTAGGGGGAATGGATTAAAACTAGAGATGGGTCGATTCAGAATGGATGTTAGGAAGAAGTTCTTGCATCATTAGGGTGGTGAGACACTGGCCCAGGTTGCCCAGAGAGGGGGTGAAAGCCCCATCCCTGGAAGTTTTTAAGGCCAGGCTGGATGGGGCTCTGAGCAACCTGATCTGGTGGGAGGCGTCCCTGCCCAGGGCAGGGGGTTGGAACTAGATGAGCTTTAAGGTCCCTTCCAACCCTGACAATTCTATGATTCTAAAGGCAGGATGGATGTTAGTAGAGTAGAGGAGAGGTGGATGATCGCTTCAATTCTAAAATTTGTTTTGCTTTGGGCAGTGACCTTGACTGCTGATTCCATGGAAAAAAAGCGAGCGCTAGAGGTGCAATTAAATTTGACGATTTTCTGTGAAGTAAACTTTCCCTTTGAAAATATACTGTTTTTTATTATATGGCCATTAACATGCCATATCTTTTGTCTAACCTTTATGGTGTCTACTACTTGTAAGAAGAAATGATCATTGGCTTTCCTTCTGTTGTTCCTTTTTGATAAAAAAGGAACGCACATGAACATACAAGTGTCAGATGCTTTGGCTGCGCTTACGATGCCCTCCTGCTTTTGTTCTGCAGTAGTAGTGACCAAAAGCTCATTTTAGAGAATTTAGCCTATGTGCAAAGAATGTAATTGTATGGAGGATTTAATGCATTCAGATTAGTGGTAGCCACAGGCTGTTCTTAATAATGGTTAAAAAGGCAGTTTAAGCTGAAAATTTCAGCATTTGAACCTTTAGAGACTTGGTTCAGCCTCTGCCTTTTGTTGTGTTTGCAAATGGGGTTCTCCACTGTGACGTGGCCTTGCTAAATGTACGGTTGCAGACTGCCCACCACTTGGAGTGTCACGCAGGTATGAAACCATGAAACAGGCATCTGACACTGCTAGGGCTGCACACAGACCCTGCTATTGACCCTGGAGCTGCTCTGTCTCTCCTCCTGGGTCTCTTGAGTCTTGTAGGCTCAACAAAACTGCGTGGTTGGGTATTGTCTGCTCTTCTGCTGGAGATGGTAGGGTTCTAGAGATGGCGTCCAAAACCTGACCTTTCTTCATCCCGGAGGAATCAGGCCTTGTGTCATAAAGAACACATCCATAAAGTGTTCTGCACTGATGTTTGCTATGCCTTGAGTAATTGAAGCATGTGTCCTGACAAAGAGCTTTTTGGTGACCTTAGATGTGTATGCAAAATGCCTGGGAGCTGCATGCCTTCCTCTCCTAGAGTCTCTTGTGATCTCACACAAGAATTATTCTCCCCTCTCCCTGTGAGTAACCTCCTGGCTAGACGGGACACATATCAAAGCAGTGCCCAATGAAAAATATCCCTTCTGCCCTTGACAGGCAAGTAGGCAGAGTTTTGAAAGACCCTCCCCCTACCAACAATCTGCAGCCAACACCGATTGAGCAATTTCAGCTGCAGAGAGGAGGGCGCTGCTGTTCCGGAGCAAAAAGGTACTGTCTTGGGCACTTCTCAAGGTAAAAAACATTGAGCTTGGCGGGTGGGGAGGGAAGCGGCAGTGGGTGATGGGTGGGCATGGGCCTGGGCACTGGGGTGATCTCTTCTGGAGGAGGAATGCCTTCATGGGTGGTGGTGGTGGGGTGTTCCTCCTGGACTGAGGTAGAAACAGGCCAGGGTATGGTTGGGAGCCCTGTGAGTAATGTGGGCCTATCTTGAAAGTTAGGTGAGGATGGAAGTTCGGGTTTGGAGAGGGAGTGACTGGGATGTCTAGCTTGAGAGAGGAGCCCTGGGGCAGTGGAGGGAGGAAGAAAGCCCAAAGCATGAAACGGCTCTGGGAAGAGATCTTGGGTGTCTGTTCTGAGGAGCTGGTTTCTGGGGATAGGGGGGGTTGTAACATGGTCTCCTGGCAGAAAAAGGGGAAAGAAAAAAACACCTTGGCAAGATGAAGTGATACACTAGAACATTTCCCTGTATTTAGATGTGTTTAAAATAAAATGAGTTTCCTTTAAGTCCTATTGAGAAACAATTTCCTGAGGATCAAGTTACTTAAAAGTTTCCAAGAGTGGAATAGCTTGGTGAAGCTGGCAGCCTTTTCAGGGAGTGGTGGTGATCAGTACAGCATTCAGAGGTGCCTGCACTGTGATCACAGTGGTTTCCGAAAACACTTTGAATACCCTCTGATTGTTCAATGTTGAACTATTGCACATCACTGGCAAGCTTGAAAGTGGTGTACGGGCATCAGAGGTCCAGCCTTTAAAGTCTAGGAACAGTGGTGGCCCAGAGAGACCTTGGCTGAGGTCTAGATGCAATCATAGCTCATGTTCAAAGAGTTCTCAGTACTGTATAACTGCACAGACACACCAATACCATGTGAATTGGAAAAATACTAAACTGACTTACTCTGATGAACACATGGGTTACGGTGTTGTGGCCTGACAGTGAGCTTGCTTCTGAAAGTCTCTGCTGCCTTCACAGTGGCTTAGAGCAGCTCCTTAAATCACAGAAACGCACAGTTTAGCCATCTGCCATCCACTGTTGTGTACTGCCGCCAATCAGACCTCAAGGGCTGAGAGGGTTGTGAACATAAGTGGTATTCCAGAGCTGATCACTGAGAAGACATTGGAAAGCCATCTTCTCCTTGCTGTAAACCCTTGCTGTAGACGATCGAAGTAGCTAGGTCATGGGCTTTTATATTCAAAGCAGCGCTATTTATGTAAATTTAGGTTGATAAGCTGAGGGTTTGTCTCACTTCGAAGGTAAGAGAAAATCCAAAAGTGTTTCTGAAGCAGTGTGAGGCACATCTGTGTTACAGCAGTGGTGAATAAATGCTTCTGGAGAATCCTCCTCAGGTACTGAGGAGGATGAGTAATTTGAGTGGAGGAGTTTTGGAGGGTCTCCAATGGGTGAAGAAAATATAAGCAGAAAACCACTCACTGCCCTGAAACTCAAGAATATTGCTTCAGCCACCTATCAGACAGCAAAGGATTTTTGTATGCCTGTAAAGTTTGAATACGTTTCACAGTTTTGTGATCTTTGTGATATAGGTCAAAGAAGTTGTCTGTCCCAGCTTCTGTTGTATCTAGAATAATGGGAAGAGGTGGGTGCAACATCACAGCAATCCAAGATGTCACTGGTGCCCATATAGATGTTGATAAGCAAAAAGATAAGAATGGAGAGAGAATGATCACTATAAGGTACAGTATCTAGAAATTAATCTTGAGTTAGTCCACAATGTCATTTATTAACTAGTTTGTGTGCTTTTTAAGATGGGACGCATTTAGCATCTTGTTACTAGAATATAGCATACGTTACTGCTGCCAAGATATGCTGAAGGTCTGCATCTTCAAAGACAGTCCTTAACATACGCAAAAGTCAGGAAATAAATAATTGGAGTAAACATGCGATAGGTTTGCAGATCAATATAAAATTGAGGCTACAGAATGTTGCACAACGTGCAGTTTCCTTTTGCAAAAGATAAGTATGTTTATATTTAATCTAGGGGTGGTACAGAGTCAACGCGATATGCAGTGCAACTCATCAATGCCCTTATTCAAGATCCTGCCAAGGAACTGGAAGACTTGATTCCTAAAACTCATATAAGAACACCTGCTTCGAACACCAAATCAATCCATTCAAATTTTTCATCTGGAGTCAGCACTGCAACTGCTTCAAACAAGAACTCCTTTCCTCTCGGAGCACCACCCCTGGTGACATCGCAGTCATCAACACTATCTACTTTCCAGCCCACTAACAAATTAAACAAGAATGTTACAGCGAATGTCCGTTCATCTTTTCCGGTGTCTCTTCCTCTAGCTTATTCTCACCCTCATTTTGCCTTGCTGGCTGCCCAAACTATGCAACAGATCCGGCACCCTCGCTTACCTATGGCCCAATTTGGAGGAACTTTTTCACCTTCACCGAACACTTGGGGACCATTCCCAGTGAGACCAGTTAACCCTGGCAGCACAAACAGCTCTCCAAAGCATAATAGTTCGAGTCGTGTAGGTAGTCAGAATGGAAATATTTTGCAGACGGAGTCTCCTGGATTAGCTACTTCTACTTGTCCCATTACTGTCTCTTCTGTAGCTGCTTCCACCCAACCGCTGTGTGCAACCACCAATCGGACTCCCTCTTCGGTCAGAAAGCAGTTGTTTGCCTGCGTTCCCAAGACGAGTGCTGCAGCAACAGCCATCTCAACTGTGACAAGCACCTGTAGCACTCTACCTTCAGCTTCCTCTGCCCCCCCAAACAACGGGCAAGTGCCCACAGCATTTCTACCATCTAGTGCTCCACAAACACAGCATTCTGCACTTAAAGCGGACTCCTTCTCAGCTGTCTCAGCACCCAAAGAGAAGGTCTCAACAGCAGAGCAGCCCACTGCAAATGCGTGCGCACCATCTTCGGTTGCAAGTAGTTGCAGTGTGACAGCTAGCAGCAACTCGGGAGTCACCGAAACTCGCCCATCGAGCAGCCCTCCAACGCTAAATAATGTCCAAGATGAAATACTGCCAACCAGGATGTCAGAGATCAATCCTTCCATGTCGATGCCTTTTTCATCCAGCTCAGAAACTGCTCCTTTAAGCTTAGCATCGCCCAGGTCAGTTGTTGCAGATAATCAGGACAGCAGTAACTTACCTCAAGTAGCTGTACCAGCACCTCGAGTTACTCATAGGATGCAGTCCAGAGGTTCTTTCTATTCAGTGGTACCAAATGCAAACCTCCATCAAGATCCTCAGTCTATTTTTGTTACAAATCAAGTTCCTTTAACACCTTCTCAAGGTCCACCGGCTGCAGTGCAGCTTTCGTCACCCATGAACGTTATGAACGGTTCTCAGATGCACATTAACCCAGCAAGCAAATCATTGCCTCCTACCTTTGGGCCAGCAACGCTCTTCAATCACTTTAGTAGTCTTTTTGATAGCAACCAGGTGCCAGCTAACCAAGGATGGGGAGATTGTCCGCTGTCTACCCGAGCAGCAGCTGACCCATCTTTCACTGTTCAATCTACCTTCCTGAATAACTCTGTGCTAGGACACGTGGAAAACGTGCATCCTGACAATTCCAAGGCTCCTGGTTTCAGGCCACCTTCCCAGCGGGTTTCGACTAGTCCTGTAGGTAAGTCATTAAGATCACGCACTGGATAGAGGTCTTTCTCCAACCATTACATTTTGGATCATCTCAAACTGATTGAGAAGTAGTTTACAAATGACAGTTAGAGAATAGTAATGTAATGAGGATAGCCTATTTTTTCATAACGCTCTTTAAAATGTTGGTGATGACTTTTTTCCACTTCAGCTCTACTAGGATGTTAGGTGTTGGGAGCATCACAGACATTGCATTGCTTGTCCTCTGTAAGACACAAGAATGTGCCCGCCTGTTTGTGGAGTTCAGAGTAGCATTGATTTTAGCATTCGGGTTGGAATAGAACATAGGGTCAGATGGTACCAAACCTGAAACAAGGGGGCCAAGACTCTGACAGATTCCAGCTGCAGGAGTCACTGCATGCAGTTGTTCCGCATTTTATCTGAGATTCCAGTTTGACTCAGTTGAGGGTAAACTCTCTACCTTTTGTCTCTTGGTATGGCTCTGGGATTTTAATAAGCTTATGCTTTGCTTTGGGAAATGGGTGTGCTACTGCATGATGTGTTTTATTAGGAAGTTTCTGTCCTTCTGCTGTTAAGTATAACAGTTCAGGCATATCGGCATTTATTTGAGAAGGATTAGAACACTCACAGTGAGCTCCCTGCCCTTGCTGTGCTCTGCCTAAAGGATTATCATCATCTTAGTGTTCAAACTATGTTGCAGGCAACTGGCCGCACTAATTTGGCTGGAAAGGACACTCAAGAGATCTAGTCGGGGCCACCCTGCTCTCCCCTTGCCATAATGGCTTTATGGTGTCTTGAAGCTGGGTAGCTAGAGAGCCTTGCTTTGAAGTTGTCATTACCCCCACAGTGTATGTTACATATTTGGGCTAACGCTTCAGGACTTGAATGCTGGATTGGGAAAAGTCAAGTAGTTTGACTTTTAAACTAAAGGAGAAGGGGTCATTTGGAAGACATGGTGGTGAGGAAAGAAGTATTTTCAGCATTCCCATTCCTCTCGGGTGATTTACAGATGTGCAGGACTTCTGAAAACCAGAACGCTTCTCTGACTAGCTTTAAGCACAGAACTGGGATGTTTGCTATGACTGTAGCTTTCTTACTAGTTTAATTTAGGCTGCATAGCTCTGTAAAGCAAGTGAATACCTAGAGTTCTTGTGCCACGTCCAGTTAAGCAGAACTAGATGTAACTAAGGCTGTGGAAGGTAAAGTAACTGGACCTTGTTTGTCAGATAGGCTGCTGATAAAAGAATTGCCAGACCCTCCTCAGCAGACTTCAAAAGCACTTTATGTTGTCTCAGCTTTTTCTCTGTACTGCTCTAAACTAGGAGTTGGCTGTTGCTGGAATAATCCTTGGGAAAGGAAGCTTATGGCAAATGGGATCTGCTGATTTTTCTGATGATCGCATCCTGTGTATACAAAGACAGCTGACTGGGACTTTCTATAGCAGCAAAAAAAGTGTGCTGTTCCTTTATGCTAAGGTCGTCTGTTTGTCATTGGGAAAGATTTCTTGGTCCTTTATATATCCTTAAACGACTGTAAGTGTTTAAATGTGGTGTAAATCTGTGTCTTCCCTGTGTTAGGAAAGCTAGATAAATACCCAAGGAGGGCTCATGCAGGCGACTTTGGAGAGATGTGTGGAGTTCTCAACTGGAGCGCAAAAATGTTTGGATAGGACACTTTTTTTTTTTGAGCAGGAATTTGATTAGGATATTGCAGAGTAAAGAAAAACTGCAAATAGGTAGATGTGCCACTAAAATTCTGCCTGGCAGGAGGTGACTGGTTAGTCAGGTCCTTAGTTGCTTCATCTAATGGCATTAATCCAGCTTTTGATCTAAATTGTCTGTCACACAGGAGGAGGGGGATTTAGGGGGAGCCTGGGGAGAAGGGAGCATTTGGAAGATGTGATAAAGGAGCAGGGACAGTAGGTTGAGGACCTCTCTGATGCCTTCCCTTGGAGCATAAGTGTGGTCCTGTGGTCTGTCCTCCCATCTTATTCACTGGGTCTTCCCAAGGGAACAGACCCTTCTGCTCAGCTCAGCCTCTGAGATGGGATGAACTGGAACTGCCTTGGCTGTCTCCATAGGGTTTGGTGGCAGGTTTCATGAGATTTTGAGAAGGAGGGGAAAGGGCCAGTCACTGCTGGCTTACACTTTGGCCAGCAGCAGTGCAATGGACAAGGAGCAGTCTGGGCCTGGCCTGGCAATTCAGTACACTTGTGTGTGATGAGAGGGAGTAGTAATGGCCATCAAAGCAGGTGGACACCGATCCTCTAATCTCAGCTGTGACTCTACACCTGACAGAGCAGAGGTTTGTCTTTTGTGCCTGTCTTGCACAGCTGGGCTGTGGCAGATTTTTCTACAAATCAACATCTCATGGTGATCACCTCTCAGCTAATTTGGTGGAGATTTAATATAATTTGATTTTGCACTGAATCAGCCTTTTCTTAACAAGTGTCACCTCGAGGTGAGGTTTGGGTACTCTGCTTTTCCTATTCATGGGCAAGCTCAGTTGCAGCTTGTATTTTCTCTGATTCACTGGTTCCTTTGAGGCACAGATACACGTGCAGAACTCCCCACCTGTGGATCTGTTCTGGAAATGGCCTTTTGTCTCACTTTTGTCTTTAGATCTCTTGTCCTAGCAGCTTGCAGATTGTGAGGGCAGGCTTAGCCCAATCATTTGGGGAGGCTGTGGAGGTGACAAAAAGAAGTCACTAAAGAACTTGCTACTTCTTACATCTTCATTTTAAGAAGGAGTTTGAGACCTTGTTCACCTGGCATTAAAAGGTATTATGAACTTGGAATGTGCCAGCTTAGGAAGCAGCACACGTGTATGAAGTTGCGTGAAATGGCTGGGTTCTCTGTTTGACACAGAGTGACCAAGTGTTGCAGCTGTTTCTGTAAAGATGGAGGTAGCCCTAGCAGTAACCGGTTTCTGCAGAAGTGCCTGGGGGCTTTGATAAACTGAATTTTAAGCAGAGTTTGTGAGATTGATACAGCAGTCTTGAAAGCTGTTAAGCTTTCAGAGCATGATAAAGAGTTTGAATTCATGGCTCAGGTAACTGTAGAATATGGTATTGCAAAAGGATTTAGTATTACAAAACCTGATTTTGTTGGTAAGTATATAAATAGGAAGCTCGCTACTGAAATCAAGATTGTGTAAGTCATTGTTCATAGAAGCCATTTTTAATATTGAGCAAAGGTTTTTTCATCCATTTTTATGAAAGGCAAGATAATATAAAAAGTGTTCTTTACAACCTGAAAAATGACTACTCTGTTGAATTAGTGCATCTCTGGCTGTCACACTTCCTTCAACCTGCCAAAAATACACAGGAGTCCTGAAATTATCTTGACTTGTACAATCACTGTGCTTTGAAAGCTGTGTAGCCATTGTACTGAGCCTTCAAAAGACACAGGTGGGCATCTCTCATCTGCAGAAGAGCTATTTTTGTCATTATTTCTGCCTTGTTCTCCATTTAGGAAACAAGCAATTCCCATGGGCAGCAGCAGCTGTTACACCTTCTGTATGGGGCAGAGACTTGGGATCTTCAGTGGTTTGTCAGTCAACTGGAAACTTGTTTTTGATGTGTGGAGTCGGTGACCATAGGGGCCTTTAGAATACCTCTGAGTTGACTTTAGTGGATCGAAGGTTAGCAAGAGTGTTCCATCGATAGCTCCACGGCAGACATACAGGGAGGGCCCTCAGCTGGAGGTGCTGCAATCTGCTTGTGGCTAGGCTCTGTGCTGGAGGTCAGGCTGCAGCTCTAGACAAACGCAGATCCATCAAAGGCAGCCTGCACAGGCATTAGCAGCCCCCTCATGGCCATGGAGTCTCGCGCTTTGTGCTGTGACAAATCCTGAAAGGTTTTCTTCTGCATTCAGGTTCCCTGATCTGCATACCCCATGCTCTGGTGGTGGTGATGATGATTTATTTCTCGTTGTCTGTCATGGAGACTTCTGGTTTTTAACCTTTAGGGTAGGGCTAGTGAGAAAAAATACGTCCTTCAAATCCAGTGAGTCATTCCTGTCAGTGTGAGTTGCTTGGATCTGGCACTTCTGGAAGCAGTAAATCAGGTTTACTTGGTTGATACTACTGGGGGGAAGAGACCTGGCTCTCAGGAACGTGTCCAGGCGATGAGAGATGCCCCTCTGGTGTGTGACTGGAGGTATTGCCTGTCCCCACTGCTGTTTGCAGACTGCTGTGGTGTAAGTAGGTACAACCTTCAACCCTGCTCTGCAGCTATATAGGCTGGTCCTGGTTGTGGTCATTTTGAAATGTTTAAATGGCTTTGAAACTAGTCTTGTTTAATAGGCCCTTGAAACTAAACCCAAACCTCAGGTGAACATGCGGCCATGCCCATTTCTGCTTTCAGGTAATAATATGTGATAAAGAGCTTTTACAGCATTTTGGAGAAGTACTTAAAAGCTTTGGCTTATTAAAAAACTGTAATTCCCCTTTGTTAATAACTTTTTGTGAGACTTTGAACTTTGTCTTCACCTCTCACTTTCTCTCACACATGCCTGTAGAAAGCAGCCCCCTCCTTCGTTGTGCTATGCATCGCCAGCCCTCTTTCTCTGGACACAGCCTGCTCTGACCGATCTACACATGAATATACGCGTAGGATGTCAAAAAGTGTACTGCAGCAAACTGCTTCCCTGGTGCCAGATTCTCCTGGGACTTTCACAGAGCCCTGTATCACTGTTCGACTTAAGTGGCTTTTTTGTAATCAAAGATCCTTGCCACTCCCAGCTTTACTCCTTTGCCCTCCCTGCTAAGATCATTTCTTTTCAGTGACCAGAGGGATGGCTGTTTTTGTTAAAACTTCAGGCCAAAACAGAAAACATACAGAAATGCCCTCTGTCGGTTTCTAAGGGAGAATCATGCACCTGTAAAATGAACTTACCATGTGCAGATACCCCTGAAGGTGGTGAGATGCTTTAATTATATTTGGAGCACTAGCTCTCTCTGGTGCTTTGAAGCAGGTTCCCAAAGAGAGATATTTAATCAAATTTATGTTTATTTCAGGCTTACCCTCTCTAGATCCATCCAACAGCTCTACAACTTCTTCTTCAGGTCCTTTGACAGGCTTTTCAGCAAACATACAAGGAGCACGGGTTTACCTTCAAGGGCCAGCGCCTGTTGGGACTCCCAGCTTTAACAGACAGCATTTTTCACCACATCCTTGGACAAGCGCAACAAATTCATGTAGGAACTTCATGGGTCTGTCTTAGTTAACTATAAATTCATAGCTGTTGTCTTTAGTAGATTTATAATGAGGGGAAATTACCCAGTGATGCACAAAATGCTTTCCAATTGCTTTTAGCAGCTGTGAGGATGACGTGCAAATCCCAAGCTGTACTATTTCGTGGTTTTTTTCCCATGTAAAATGCCACTAGTTCTGGTAGCATTACTAAGGGCATATTTGGGCAAAAAACCCCAGTCATTGTAGGCTCTGAGAGGAGAGGGCATGAGCTGTGGGGGAGTGGAGCTGATTATACCAAGCTAAAGATTCCCCTCTGAATAGCCTGAGTGTAATATTAGGTGAAAATGTCACGTTTGCCATGATTTGAAGTTGTACTTGCCTTCTTGGTTTTTTCTTTTTAATTCGGATTCTGGAATTATTTCATGTTATTTAAAAAGTTCCAAAATCTTTAAGTATCATCCGAGGTAACAGGGGGTTTTCCTCCTAATGGGAAGAACATGGAAGTAGCTTTACAGAAAATATGGGTCTTTGATTCAGAATTTTAAGTGAAGAGGCTTTCCATGTCACTGCATGCAACTTCATTGCCACTCTGAGCTAAAGAACTAAAACGTTTAAATGAGTGCTCAAAGCAAGTTGGATTTCCCAAGAAGAGTCAGTGACGCTTCTGAAGTTGGTGGGACTTACGCTCTTACGTTACACTTGTGGCTTTGGGAAGCTGTCTGATTTCTCTTCTGCTGGAAGTGGTGGATACCAAAACCAGGCTCTTTTTTAGATATTTATGGTATTTTGGCTGATATTTTCACCTCTTCCGGAAACTCTTCCATGTTTCTTATTCTTTCTTGTAACTAATTTGTACTGCTATGGCATGAGAATATCACACGATTCTGATGGCTGAAGGCATTTGTGTTATAATGTTGATTTTAGAGTTAAAATAAACTCTAAACAGAATTTTCATGATAGATTTGAAGAATGCTTGCCAAAAAAAGCCTTTAAAACCTTATCGTTTGCTTTGAGATAACATTGCAGGGATAGAGCGGGTAGCATTTATGCTTGCTGGCTTGTGCTTTTTGTGTAATTAAGCAAGAGAAATATTCTTTTCAGCAGGTGAATCTCCTATTCCATCAGTTTCCTCAGGATCATCCTCGCCCCTTTCAGCTGCTTCTGCACCTTCTAACTTGGGCCAGCCAAAAACTGGTAACGCCAATCAAGATCGAAAGGTACCCCCTCCCATCGGGACAGAAAGGCTTGCTAGAATTCGACAGGGAGGATCTGTCACTCCTACGCCCTTAGGAACCAACTTCACCGCTCCTGTCGGTCATAGCGGTATTTGGTCCTTTGGAGTTAACAGTGTATCTGGTAAGTCGAGATACCTCAAGTAGCCTGAAGAAACTTCTAGGGCCTTTTGGAAGTACTGCATTTGAAAAGAAAGTTGGGGAGGAGGAATGTAAACTTTCACAGCCTGTAATCGACTTCCGTGTAGTACATCCTGAAGGGAAAACTGGTGTCAGTGGTGCAAGAGTGCGTATATCAACAGAAGTGGTGTGGTTTTCACTCCTAATGTAAGTGGTTCTCGCCCAACCTAGATTATGTCAGCTTGTACTTGTAGACCTGAGAACAGTTGAGAAGTTCCATATTAAGTCTATTGAATGATACAGAATTTAAAAACTAAACAACTTTTATCTGTTAAGGGGGTCCATTTCCAAGTCTGAGCCTTGGCCTGAAAGGACAACTGCCTCCATCCAAGTTTCTAGCTTGCTTTCCATTAACATTTTAAAATGTTCGTTGTGGTACAGCAAATGCATCCAGAAACACATAGTTGTGGATGCTGATTTTTGCGTTGCTCTCCTCACAGCTCTTGAATATTATGGGGTAACTTCTGTTCCAGGCAGCCCCAGTTTCAAAAGAAACTTTCCAAAAGTTTCTTTTGAAAGGTCTTTCAAAAGAGGGAAGCAGTGGGATGAGAGGACTGCTTTTAAGTCTGTGCCTTCTGTCTTAACTCTGCAAAGCAATCTGAGGCAGATGGATGCAACTAAGAGAGCCATGTTTCAAAAGAGCTCAAGTTTTGCATTCAATTTTGTGATAGTCTGAGTTTTTTGTGGAAAGGAGAAGCTGCAGTATTTTGAGGTGTAAAGTGTTTCCATTTGTAACTTTAAAGACGAATGTGTAATAGTCCTGTATTTGTTACATTTTTCAATGAAGCCATCCCAACTTCGGTTAACTTAGTGTCTGAGCGTTGCTATGTTTTTTCAAGAAAAGCTCATCTGTGCTCACAGGCCATGCTTGAAGGTTTATTGGACCTTAGCTGCTCCGCTGTGGACACCTGAAACTGGCAGTTACTACTAGTCCCTGTTATGTCCACACTTGCCTGGAGGATAAGATGGATGTACATGTCAATCTTGCCTGGTCTCACCAGTCTCTCTTCTTTCCCTGTTTTTGGCGCTTCCATAAGTGTAATTTCTTTCTGTATTCCTGTGTTAGGTGAAAGGATGTGGGAGCTGGATAGAAAGAAAATGTGTGTGTGTGTGTTAGTCAGCCTTGTATAGCGTTGTCTGCTGCTGCTTCTCTGTGAGAGGCCTTGGTGCTGCAGATGAGATTCTGTGTGTTTGCATTGTCTGTGATGGGTTATTAGCCTAAAAACTGCAGGTATTTTCCTGCTCTGCATAGGAAAGGTGGACCTTTGTGGAAGGTCTGCCTTTGCTCAGACCACAGCCTCTGTGGTTGTGTGTTGTCAGGGAGCCTTTGGGTGTATGTAGGTGTGTGCAGCTGCTGAAATCTACTCCAGTGTGTCTTCAATTAATCGTAATCAGCCATTTTCAATCTCCTCCTTTCCAGAAGGCTTGTCAGGTTGGTCTCAGCCTGTCATGGGAAATCATCCGATGCATCAGCAGCTGTCAGACCCAGGCACGTTTTCTCAGCATCAGCCAATGGAGAGAGATGATTCTGGAATAGTGGCTCCCTCGAATATTTTCCACCAACCTATGCCAAATAATTTTGTGGATTTTTCTAAAGTAAGTTACAGAGGGTTGGATTTAGTCTGTAAAATGACTGAGGACTTTTAGTTTTATCTCGTGTTCTGCCTGTTCATGCTGTATGTGTGTGCCACTTCTACCATTACTTGCTGCACCTGGTCCTGAACCTCCTTTCATCTCAGTACTGACTAGAACCTGGCGGTGCGTTTGAACAAAACCAGAATTTGTAGAGTGCAGATATTCTCTTGTTTAAGTAGCTGAATGCCTCCATCGCTCTCCAGTGTTTCCTTTCTCAGAGGCTCAGCCCCTCTAAAATGTTTTGTAAGGCCTACTCAGCTCTTGAGGCTGATTAAAGATTTGCTTAATGCTTCCAGTACAAATCATGCCTGGGAAATACTACATGCCTGCCTTAAAGAAGCAGTGGGATGAGAGGACTGCTTTTAAGTCTGTGCCTTCTATCTTTAGTCTGCAAAGTAGTTTGAGGCAGATGGATGTAGCCAAGCTATTGTAAGCTCAGACACCACTGGAGGAATGTCCAGGACGATGTGCTCAACAGCAGACGTACTCACAGTATGTTTCAGAAGCAGCTGTAGCATGTGCTCTTGGATTTTCTAAATTGCAGAGCAGCAATCATTAAAACATAGGAAGGAAAAATCATAGCTGCATAAAGCTGCTATGTAACTTGCTCATTCTGAACTGGAAGGATGCTTTAGATGGCTGTTAGTAATTTATAGAACATCTTCAACTCAGAGCCTTGTAGACTCAAGCTTTATATGGGCTTTGCTGAAGTGCAGCCTCTGGTGATAACCATGGTTATTGTGTGCTGCAGAGGTGAGAGGAGGGAGCACTGAGATTGCTTTGTACAGCTGCTGTCTCTTGTATCATGGGGTCATCAGAAAGCACTGTGACGAGGCTGTTGAATACTGGCAAGGTATGATTTCAGAAAATGGGTAAACTGGCTTGAATAGAATCACAGAGTAGAATCAGAATGGTTCAGGTTGGAAGGGACCTGAAAGATCATGCAGTTCCACCCCCCGCTCTGGGCAGGGACACCTCCCACCAGCCCAGGTTGCTCCAAGCCCCGTCCAACCTGGCCTTGAACCCCTCCAGGGATGGGGCAGCCACAGCTTCTCTGGGCAACCTGGGCCAGGGGCTCACCAGCCCCATAGTGAAAAATTTCTTCCTAATATCCAATCTAAATCTCCCCTCTTTCAGTTTAAAACCATTACCCCTCATCCTACTGTTCCACTCCCTGATCCATAGTCCCTCCCCATCTTTCCTGTAGGCCCCCTTTAGGTAGTACTGGAAGGCCGCTATAAGGTCTCTCCAGAGCCCTCTCTTCTCCAGGCTGAAGAACCCTGACTCTCTCAGCCTGTCCTCAGAGCAGAGGGGCTCCAGCCCTCTGATCATCTTTGTGGCCTCCTCTGGACCTGCTCCAACAGGTCTTTCTTGTGCTGAGGGCTCCAGAGCTGGACACAGTACTCCAGGTGGAGTCTCACCAGAGTGGAGTACAGGGGGAGAATCAACTCCATCAACCTGCTGGCCATGCTTCTTTTGTTGCAGTTCAGGATGTGGTTGGCTTTCTGGGCTGCGAGCGTGGATTGTCGGCTCATGTCCAGCTTGTCATCCACCAGCACCCCCAAGTTCTTCTCCTCAGGGCTGCTCTCAAGCCATTCTCTGCCCAACCTGTATTTGCGGTTGGGATTGCCCTGACCCATGTGCAGTACCCTGCACTTGGCCTGGTTGAACTTCGTGGGATTCACACGGGCCCACCTCTCAAGCCTACCTGGGTCCCGATGGATGGCATCCCTTCCCTCCAGTGTGTTTACTGCGCCACACAGCTTGGTGTCGTCAGCAAACTTGATGAGGGTGCACTCAATCCCACTGTCCGTATCTCCAACAATGTTAAACAGCACTGGTACCAGCACCGACCCCTGAGGAATGCCACTCATCACTGGTTTCCACTTGGACATTGAGCTGTTGACCGCGACCCTTTGAGTGTGAACTGTCTCTGCTGTCTTGGCAAACGTGGTACTTAACAAGCACTGCCTTCTTTACTGATGGCGCGCTCCCTTGTTCCCTCAGGGCCTACCGATTTCCATGTATGGCGGCACTCTCATACCCTCGCACCCTCAGCTAGCAGATGGCCCGGGAGGCCCTCTCTTTAACGGGCTCCATGCCTCAGATCCTGCCTGGAATCCCATGATCAAGGTTGTCCAGAACTCAACAGAATGTACTGATGCTCAGCAGGTAGTGTGGCTGCCTTTTTGCACCTTTGCTTACCTGGGGCTTTTTATGGTGGTGTGTTTCGTTTTCTCTTTTTTTTTTTTCACTTTAGGGTAGGTGATGTTTTTTCAGTTCTTTGATACTAGAGTTGAGACCGTTTGCATGACTTTTCCCCCTACAGTGTGTGTGCGTGTTTATAAAAAATACATGGTTCTATCTGTACCAAATCTTCTGGGTAAAATGAGCAGCATTTCAAGACTGCTGAGCCAGGTAATCGACTTTGTCATAAGTGAGAGGGTTTATATGCGTACTTTGCATCTTGCAGGTTGTCACTCAAACCTTGGCCAGAGCTGGAGAGGGCTCCCAGCCTTTGGACAGTCTGGTTGTATTTTAGGGGGAAGCCTTAAGCTTGCCCTCCAGTGGTTAAACGCTCTGTTAAAGGAACCTTTATTTGTTTTCATAATAGATTTGTCTTTTTATTTCTTGCTGTAGATTTGGCCTGGCACCTGGGCACCTCACATTGGAAACATGCATCTCAAGTACGTCAACTGATTTAAGGGGATCTATCCTTTTTTAGCCTTGTTTGGGAATCTTTATGATCTTGAAGAACCCTGGGGATTTTTTTTTATGTGCCTAACTAAGCAATTTTATGTGGGCTGTAACAATGGAAACTTAACTGCCCGTTGTATAAGAACAAATTGATTTACCTATACAGACTGATTCTGTTCTCCAGTTAGTTCAGCAATTTTGATCTTAAGAATCAGACAAAACTAGTGCTTTTTACTAAACACTACCAAATGCTCTTTGTATGCAGCAGAGAACTAGCTGATCACATGATTTCAACCTTTTAGGGTGGTAAATACATGTATAATTGTTTACATTCTTAAAAGGAAAAGCCGAGTAAATTTCACGTCCTATAGTGGCTCTACTTTATGTAGCCTGTATTGATGTTAAATATTTACCTGAATATTCAATAAAAGGCAACAGTATTTATAGGTTGTGTGTGAGAATTTTGGAAGAGGCTGTATGTTGTTGTCACCAGTAGCTGCTGCCATGCCCAGTGATGCATCTTTTCAGGGTCACGTAATTAGCACGTGGATGCAGTCAGCGTTTGGGGGAGGGTTTTGATCTGCAGTTGTCTGCGATACAAGGTCTGCTGAGTCCTTCCCCCTGCCACTTGTTAGCCCTTTTTGTGTGTGTGTGTGAACATAGTTGTGTGTTACTTTATTTTTTTTTTTTCCTTCTGGATTAGTTCTGCTGCTTCTGACACTCTTTCGAGGTAGGTTTTGTTCAGGGGCTGGAAATAAGGGATGAGTTGACCACGTGGCAACTGATGGCATCTGAATTTGCAGGAGGTTAAATAGGTAGCTCATAGGTAAATGCAGGGTTTCTTCACCTGACTCACTGTGACCAGCTGCCTAAACGTAGATTTTAGGAAAGCAGAGACCACTTCCCACAAGAGAAAAACATAATATATTAAATTCTAAGCTTCTTGTAACCCTTTAAATCTGATAAGAGCTCCTCAAGTCCTTTTCGTGAGAAGGGGATTTTTGCATACTGCGTAAGATGAATGTTCACTCTCTACTCAGGTGCAGAAGTTCTCCACTTTCTGCACTTGGACTATGCTTATTTCTGCTTTTTTTTGCTCAGTGGCAATGCAGTAGCTACACCGAGTATTTGGTCCATACAGTTCATGTAGCGTCCAATCTAATGGACCACTTTCAGTGGTGTCTCAAAGCAAATGGAGACTTTACCTTCCTCCGCCTTCTCCAGACACATTCTTACATGCAGCAGCAGAGGTTCCCTGGGAAAAGCATGAGGAAGGAGTACTGAAAACCCACGGCGCACAAGAAATATCCAAGTACCACAGGCAAATAAACCTCAGAAATGCTACTGAGCATTTCTGCTATTTTTCCTAGTATTTGAGGAAGAAAGGCAAAAAACATTGAGTTGCTGCTGTCCCCCTGATAGTGCAAATGCCAAAGAAGAAACAGTTGCGTTAGCAATAACTGAATTGAAAACAAGAGGTGTGCCCATGCCATATTGGGGGGAGCTGCAGGGAGGGCAGGGTGGGGTGGGCCTAAGGCCCCTCCCCACTCCTCTGGGCCCCATGGCCACCACAGGCACCACCACCACCTCCTGTCCCATCCCAGGGAGCTGCCATCTCCCCATCCTGGAGGGCTACAGCTCCACACTGGGGGGCACCGTCTACTCCACCATGCCAGGGGGTAAGACCCAGCATGGGAATGGGGTTGTCCCTTGAAAGGAATGGTGGCCACATTCCTCCTAATTTAGGCAATATCTTCCTGAGTGGGTCTCCTCCTGGGCTCTCCACCTTGCAGCTTGGTCCCTGGGATCATGGGCACCTGCTCTGGGCACCAGATCCAGGCAGGCCCATGGGGCAGTGGCTTCCCTGGCAGCCCAGAGCTGGAGGGGAGAACAGAACCCCAGGGTTTTGTAGGAAGATACTACTAGAAGTTAGGGCCATCGTTGCCCAGTGATACCAGGGTGACCAGGCAGAGGCAGTGCTGGGTGCTCACTTCGCTGGGGAGTGGGCTGATGGCTGTGCTGCTGGGGTGGTGGATGCATCGCTGGTCCCCTGGGGGGCAGGTCATGCCCAGGCAGGGCTGGCTGGAGCTGGAGGAGGCACAGGGGACTAGCACAAGAAGTCTGCTCCCACCAGAGTTCACCAGCTCTGGGGGAAGGTACGGGGTGGCACAGCTCCCTCCAGGGGTACCCTGGCCCTGCCCTCTTGCCCCCCTTCCAACCCCTCACCAAAGCCCCTGGTTCATCTGTCAAGCAGGTCCTTTTCTTTGCTGTCTGTCCTCAGGGTAGTGTGTGCCCTGAGCTGGGCATGTCTTGGCTGAGCTGCAGATGCCCCTCCTGTGGACGCTGTCTCCATTGTGTGCCTCCAACAAGTCTATCTGGGGCTGGGGAGCCAGGCCCAGGGCTGGCAGGGCCGCAGCTTGCCCTAGTGTGTTCATGGTGCCAGGAAGGGCCTGGCCTGTGCAGGAGCTCTGGGCTTGCAGCCGGAGCCTGGCAGGGAACTGGAGTGCGGCTGCAGGGACAGCCAGGCAGGAGAAGGCAGACATGGTGCAGGGCAGCAGACACGGCATGCCAGCTGGCATGACTGTGGGGATCGCTGGCAGGCGCAGGGGGTGGCAGCGCATGGCCTGGTGCTGTGCACCCCGCAGGCTGGCACACTGGAGGAGGTGTCACATCAAACCCAGTGCCTTGTCTTCCTCAGGGCACAGCAGGGTGGCTTGCTGGCTGACCTGATGGGGACTGGTCCCCGGGTGCAGCTCCCCATGGTGCCAACAGCGGGGCACCCAGCCTTTGCTGTTGGATAGCTGCAGGGAGCCACCTCCGAGCAGCCACCTCTGGGCAGCGTGTGCTGGGGACCTGCCTGGCTGTCGGGCTGGAGCTGTGTGCCGAGTGCCGCAGGGCTGGCCCTGCCTTCCAGGCAGCACAGGGGTGGCTGCGGTGTCGCCTGCCATGGGGCATCCACGTCGAGGCTGGACCCCCTGCACTGTGCCCTGGCAGAGCTCCAGGAGCCTCAAGGGGAGGAATAGCATGGGGAGGAGCTGCTGGGCAGGATGGGTGTCACAGTCTGCCATGTGGGGAGCCCCACAGTGGCTCCAGAGCCAGCCATGTCCTTGAGCTGTGGCCAAGCACGGGGTCCCACACCCTGCTCTGGGTTCAGGCCATGGTGCTTGGAGACAGGGGTGGCCAGGGGCCAGCAGTGCCTGACAGCCTCCTGCTTTTGGCAGGTACCCGCATCATCTACGACCACAAGTTCCTGCTGGAGTGCAAGAATTCGCCCGTGGCCAGGACCCCTCCCTGCTGCCTGCCCCAGATCCCCGGTGTCACATCCCTGGCCCAGTCCAGCCTCGTCAAGCTGGAGGAGCTCAAGGAGCGGAATGAGAGTGAAGAAGCCATGCCAGGTGAGCAGCCCACGCACAGAGCTCCTGCCTGATGTGCTGCCTGGGGAATGAGGCTCCCGCTTGGCTACAAGGGCAAGGGGAGACCCCAGCGCAGCCCTGGTTCCAGCTCCTGCTGCCTTTGCCCGCACGTTTCTCTCAAGGTGACACCATCCTAACCCTGCCCCTGTATCTCTCTGTACCCTTGCAGATCACGATCAGTTTGAGATGGACATCTGAGTTTCCAGCTCCCTGTCTACAGGCCATGGCTGGGCCTGTTCCTGGGCCTCGTGGAGGTGCTGGCACTGTGACCAGCTGGCTGCAGCCCTCTCTGATGCTGGGGATGGACGTGTGACACCTCAGGCTCTAGCACAACTGGCTGGTGCAATTGCCTAGGAGCTCATGCTTGATCAATAAACACCATGAAACCCCTGCGCTGACCTGGTGCATCTCTGTATTGGGGCTCTGCTGCGTCCTTAGAGAGCTAGGAAGGGGAGCTAAGAGGTGGCAAGCGGCACCAGGAGCCCTTTGAGGGTGCAGAGAATTTCTCTCTCCTGCACCAAGACCCTCCAGGCTGGGAGTGGTGAATGCAGGGCCTCAGTGTCTGCTCCCAGGGTTGGGGTGCCGCATGCAGGCTGCTGCTGGTGAGGCCTTCCTGCGAGCCTAGGAGGGAGGGAGGGAGGGAGCAGCGCGGTGACGTCTCCCTGCTGTCCCAGGTAAACATTAACACCCTGGGCTTACCTGACCTGGCAGGCAGTACTAGCACAGGGATGCTTCTCCCCCGATCTCCTGGGACTCCAGAGGGCTACACAGGTCTTTCAGGTCCCAAACCTGGGTCTGAGCTGTGACTGCAGCACAAACCCTGGCCATGCCAGGGTGCTGTGGGCTGGCAGGAAGTCAGCCTCCCCAGCCAGCCTGGAACACCAAGGGCTGTCCTCCTGCAGCAGAGCTGGGCCCTGTGCTGGCTGCTCTGGGTCCCCCCCTACTGCCGAGGCAAGGACAGAGGGGGCCAGGCTTTGCCAACCGGGGCAGCAGGGAAACACATCGCTGCACACTCGACCTGGGTGCCAGTGGGGGTGCTGCCAGGGGCGTTCCTTCCCTTCATGTGGGCTGGGAGCACCCTGCCAGCGCCATAGCCCCTCGGCCCAGTGCTTGCCCTGTGGCCCCATCTCCGAGAACCCGGGCCCATCAGACCCCAGAACTCCAGGGCAGGCTGCAGCCGGGACAGGTTAGTGCTATTTATTAAACATCATGTAGTGATCACCACCAAAATGTCGCAATGATTAAAATCCCCTCTTCTGGGACCAGGAGTGGGAGGCAGAGGAGGTGCCCAGACCCCATTGGGCAGTGAGGGCTCACAGTCCACACCCCTGTCCCCGGCATCAAGGATCCTCCGGGCCAGGCTCAGCCCCAGCGCTGCCCTCCGGCGCGGCGGCCGCCCCGGCGGCAGCCAGGCTCCGCCCCTCGGCGATCAGTCGCTTGACGCCCACCAGCCACTGGCTCACCTCCTGCACGTGGTCCACCATGAGCGAGCGGTGGAGCTCGTCAGCCTCGTCCCAGCGCTGCCCTTGGAGCTCTGCCAGGAGAGGGGAACCCGTCGGTGGGGTGGGATCGGCCTTCCCCGGCGCCCCCCCAACCAGGCAGCCTGGAGGCGGCCCCCCCTCACCTTCCACTAGGACGCACATCCTCTTCCTCACCGGGGCCGACAGTTTCCCCTGAGCCCAGGCATCCCCCAGCACCGTCAGCCGCCGCCCGATGTCGTCGCACACTTGTTTCTGGAAACAGAGATGAGCCGGTCGGGGGGACCTGCCCCCCCCCCAGCTCCGGGGAGCCCCTGGGGCGCGGATGGCCACC